>CM052722.1:70302195-70314991 GCA_028551405.1 Uromys caudimaculatus
ACTTCATCCTACTTGTTTCCCTGGGAGGAGAGGTCCTTGGGTTGGCAGAAGGTACCTGCTGTAGTTTGGGGCTGGGATAAAGTGACCCAGATGAGGACACATGAAGGTTAGGAGAGGGTGGTCTGTGGGATCTGCAGGTGTTGTGGGCAGGTAGAAAGGAAAACTGCAGCTGGTGTTCTGTTGCAGCGCTGTGGACGATAGTGGGGAATTGGATTTGGAGAAGAGGGGGCAATGTTCAGGGTAAATTAGCTCACCTGTTCCCCTGATCTACTTAGCTAATGTGTTCTCAGTTCATGTGACTCTTTTCTTTCTTTTAGCTCAAATCAGTTCCTAAATGTTCTTGATTCTATCTGAAATATGTGTGACTCACTCACTCACTCACTCACTCACTCACTCACTCACTCACTCTATTTATTTATCTACCTACATATATCTGTCCATCTCATTTTTATATTATTTTGTAGTAGAGTGCCTCTTAAATCATAAAATACTTACATCAAAGCTTGAATTTTATGCTCTGCATTTCTGAAAAATACCAGGTTATTCTGAAATTGCAGTTTCTTAGATCAGGGTCAGTGTATAACAGATCATGGTGCTGGTCCATTCGTATTTCTTGATCTTCTACATTTTACACAAAATAATGGTTACTATTAAAATGGTTTCCTATCTACATGATGTACTTTGGGGAGGGTGAAGTGGAGGGGATTGACATTGAAAAGTTTGAAAGTATGTGAATACATATTTACCACGTAAGTGTTCTATATTGTTAGATACATCTCTGTTCTCATTTTATAGACCCTTACCGAGAAACAGTAGCGTTCAATGCAAATAAATTGTACTGAATTTGGAACCAAAGTTGCAACTCAGATTTCAGTAGGTGTGAACTTGTGGAAATGCTTGTTCTTAATGCAATGCAAGCCTGGAATGCCCAAGCAATAATGCTCCTTGAGACATCCTTCAACTCATTCCTGAAAGGAATTTTTTGCATACACATTTCAGTTTCCTTTATCCTTCAGGTGGCATGAATGTCTCTGGAGTTCCACAACAGGCTTGTTCCCCTTATCATCTTGGGTTGGCTGCTTTTGGTTTTCATTTGTTTGTTTGTTTTCTTCTTTTCAGTATCCCCGTTGCTTTTTAACTGTGTGTTTCCTAGGAGGCACTTGGTCATTTTCTTAGTGTGTGCGCCTGGGGAATTCAAACTTAGTACTTTTCTAGAGAAAGTTTCCTTATTTTGTCAGTTGGTTTGATTAGGAGATATACCTCTTACCTTGAATACTAGTTTATTTGGTTTGATCTGCCAGATAATGTTACTTAATGATTCAAAGGTTTGATTTTAATATGACTAAAGATAAGTATCCATATGAAAAAATATCAGGGATCTATTAATTGGGTTCACTAGTTGCAGCAATTTCAAACAATGGCTCCCACTATCGCTATAGTTCTAATCAGTTCAGAATTTCACTTCACACAGAATTGTTAGTGAAGATGCTTAAGTGCAAAGGAATGATTAATTTTATGTACCTCAACTCAGTGTGTTTCATGTCAACAAGGATACTCATGCATTGAGCACATTGCACATATTATAAAAATAAAATGCTAAGTGAGTCTTCAAGGGTAACCCTTGGCCAGCTGGATTGTCACTCACAAAGGTGACTTTTGTATTAAAGATCCCATTTGAGTTCCAATTTAGTACTCAGTTGTCACTAAAGTCACTAACAGTGCAACCACATAGCATCTTAGTAGAACAGCTTCTTTAGTCTAATGGGAGTTCTATAATTAAACATTAGCATTTTGAAGAGGCCATCTCTCACTCTGCCTATATTTGAAGCTCACTTAGACTTTCTCCTGTATTTGGGGTTGAGAGAGGTAGATTACCATGTTTTGGATGGACAACCACACTTATTTTGACTAAGGATGACATAAAAAAGTGCTCATGTTCTTATTTTGACTATCAATACTGACATTGTAAAATTGTGAGGATACATACCTTAAGGCTGTTTTTATAACAAGGTTACACAAAAATTGTAATGATAAGACAGTACTTTACATCATATTTTTTAACATTTATTCTTCTATGTTATGCAAAGTACTTTGATGTTTTAAGTGCAGAATTTAAGTTAATTGAATAGTGAAATTAATAAGGGATATGTGTTAGTCTGGATTCTATAAAAATGCCATAAACTGTGTAGCTTATAACCAATAGCTGTAAAGCACCATATTAAAGCACTGACAGGCTCCAAGTATGATGAAGGCCCTTTTTCTGGCTCCGAAGCAGTATCTTCTTGCTGTACCTTTACTGGTTTGAAGGGGCAAGAGAGCTCTCTGGGGCTTCATTTACAAGGGCTCTAATTTCACCCACAAGGGCTCTGACCTTATGATTTTTCAAAGTTCGTCACCTCCTAATACAATAACTTCAGTTGTTAGGATTTGAATATATGAAGGAGGTGTGGTATCACAATCAGACCACAGTAAAAAGAATGGTGAGTTTGAAGGAGTGACTATCCTCCACAGGCTACCACTAACAACTAAACCTTGGAACAGCAAAATTATTCATATATTAGAGTTAAAGTCAAGGCCATTCTGATTATTATACATCTAAATTTATGAATAACAGATTTACAAACTCTAGAGAAATTTATCAAGAGCTTTTCCCTAAACTCATCCTTTTCTTCTAGCTCTCATACAGAAAAAGGTAAGGGGGTAATTATTTGGTTCTGGGAGACTTGCCTTAAAACTGTAGCAGGATACTATTTCATGCACTTAATTGCACGTTACATATCAATTTATCCAGCATTTCAAAGACATTTTTATCCATACAATAAGAAACAATCTTATTATCTGGTTTAATTTGGAGTGTCTTGGGAAGAGTATTCCCCAGCTACCTCTTTAGTGACCTCATGATCAACCTCAAACCTTGATTACTTTGCCCTAAGCTGGTTTACATTACAGATTCATGTGTGGATGGACAAGGTTGTTTAATCCCTTGATTTCTGCCTCATGTGAAACTTGCTGCTACTGTTTGGTGAGTGATTGTGTTAACACCCTACCAGGCATGCATCCCCTCATTCTCCTTTTTCACCAGTTTAGGGTTTTTTTTTTTTTTTTTTTTAAAGTAACAGCTTTCAAAAGACTATTCAGAGTCTCCCTGTTTTTGTGTTCTTAGGCTGGCCCACTGTTAAGCTTTTCATGAAAGCACGCACATTTTCAGAAAGCCCATAAAGGAGCTTCTTCCTGGTCTATGTGCAGGCGTTCCTTACATCACCAACTCCAGGATTGGATGACTATTGTGTGAATTGAAATGAGAGGCATGTCTTTCTTTCATTGATTTTTAGGACACATTCAACAGAGGCCAATTACCTAAGGAGAATGGCTGTCCAATTGGCTTGTTACCTAGGGCAAATGCTTAAATTTATTTGGAATGCCAATATATGGAATACCATTTTCCACTATATTGAAAACAACACTCTCTGCATAGGCAATAATATTGCTAAATAAGAGCTATAGGATTTCTACATTTTTATTTTTATGGTATATAAATCCAATGCATGGCTTATGTGAGAATTATTATTTCAACTTTTCTTCAGTATAAAGCGATAGCAAAGGAATTTGGGAAACAGGTAAATAATGGTTCTGGGGCTTTCCTCACTGTTCATTTTAGATGAAGGAACAAAGATTAAGGAGAGTTCTTAAGAACATATTGAAAGATCAACGTATTGAGCACACAGCTGGAGTCTAATAGCTACTTCCTGAAATCAGAGAATTTAGTTTTAGTTTTAAAAAAAAATCACTAAACGAATAATTTTGTCTCATACCTATCTTATCACTTCTAGGTCTAGTTCTGTTGTCAGACATTTGGAAGAATCACCTGTTTGTTTTAAATTGCTTTAAAATAATCAAATGAAAACAAACTTCTGTGAACAGCACATAAAACATACTTTTTCTTTTTTTTGTATTTTTTTTTTAAAAAAACGTTTTATTGGTTCTTTGTGAATTTCACATCATGCACCATAATCGCATCAGCTCCCCCTCCCTGCATTCCCCCTCTACCCTTGTAATCCCCCAATAGAGACAAAACTTTCATTGTGGAAGCTGTAATGTGTTAAAGTGTGTCTCATAGCATATCCTTTTGTCCATACTTCTCTGCTTTTAAATGTTCTTTGCAATGAATCTTTGGTCTGGTTTAAGGCACCTGGCTTCTGCTACCCTATCAATACTGGAACCTCATTGAGACTCCTCTTAGATATCCTGCTGTTTCTCTGTGTCATAGAGATCCTGTAGTTTGGTATCTGTAGGAATGGCTCCTTCATGGACTCCAGCAGCTCATCGATGGGGTAGATGTTCGGGTGGGGCAACACAAAGCCCTGAATCTGGGCCTGAGCATTTGCTCTTTCTTATCTACAGATCCCCCAGCCCTCACTGGAGGTCACTGTGGCTTCCTCTAATAAGAACCTATTGGTTGGCTATGGTACAAAGAATAGAAGCAGCAAAGTAATGCAGAATAGGGTTGGGAGGAGGGCACAGAAGGAAAACTGTCTCTTTCTGGAATGCCAGTAATAAACAACATGATCACTGTTTTTGAAAGAGTTCAGAAGAAATGAGAGAAGAGCATGATCTGGGGCAGTGACCCTTTGCAAATGCCAGGAAATGTGTCCCAAGATGATGAATTACCATGATTTTATATAACAGCATGGATTTGTCACAATTTGATTATTTTACTGCTCCAAGAATCAAATCAAGCACTACCGTACCAAATTGCCTTTTCTGTGAGCAAGGATGTGCTCAGCAATATGAACAGATTCAACAAAGACAAAGCCTCTAGGTGGCTTTATTCCTTATAGCAGCCAAACAGATGCATTACCTACCCAAGGCTCTGGTTTTTTGCATGCTGTTCTGATGAGACACCGGTCTGCTTAATAAGAGAAATGGTTCTACTCTAACACGTTCATAGAATCATGTCAGTAATATAATAAAGACACCTCTACACTGAGGAAAACTGAGTTGGCAGCTTTGGATGCTTTATTCTATAGTTATGGCCAATATTCCCTTAAAATATAAAGAGAAAGAAAAACAAAACAAAACAAACAAACAAACAAACAAACAAACAAAACTAAAACCCTACAGTCCAGAAACAGAAGTGATTAATGAAGCAAGAAAAACAACAAAGAGAAAAGAATTAAAAATTCCAGACTGTTTTCATTTTAAAAGATGGAACTGGGGGTGATGTGGAGAGTTTGAGAGCATGATTAACGGTTGAAGGATGGCAGAACAGTACTTTTATTTATACTTCCCTATGTTGTGGGACTCAGAGAATGTTTTCTGAAATTGAATAGCAATCCTTGTGGAAGGGGAAAATAAAAGCTCAAAGCTGATCTTTCCCCATGTGCCACATGAAATAAATGAGGGCTTTTATGTTAGCAAGCATGTCAACACATTTTTTTTCTTGTTGGTAAATTTTTGTTAGGTAAATTAAATGTTCTGAGCAGGTACAATATCAGGGCTAAACTTACCAAGGACATTAATCTTCATGCTTTAAGGTGGTCAATTCATTGTTGAAGTGGTTAAGCTGGAACATTTTCTCCAGTGGATTTGTGCCTTTCCAGAAAAAAATTTCCTCCCTTTGGAATTTGCAACAATGAGACCCTGCTACATTTTCTTTAACCATTGTTTACAGGCTACAATTGAACAGTTACTTGTTTACTTGTTTATTGTTCATACCAAAGACACTGTAAGACCTGTTAAGTTATGGATCACATCACTGAAGCTCACTCCTGTCTCCACAGAATGCAGGCACTGAATACTTAATCATTGAGTGAGTTAATGTGTGACCACAAACTTGTATTGGTACAAGACTGCCATTACATTTTGCTCCAATAAAGCTTAGCTAGATTTTTATCACCCATAGGACACATCTGTTCAAAATATCTTGAAGTCTCTTAGTAAGAGGTACAAAAAGTACTGAACACCTATAGAAGTACATCCTGGAATTAATAAAGTATGGTGAGGGAGTTGCTAACACATCTCTTATGATCATATTTTTACCTGTCTTGTGTGTTGGCATCCGGAGGCTCACAGGCAGTGTTCACCAATAGAGAAAACTCCTCGACATCCAATTTGCTTTTGGAAATCTGTTTTGCACCTTTAACAATATTTTAAGAGGAGACACACATCAGCATTAGTTCGTTGAGCTATAATTCTTTTTCACTGGGCCAGGTTCAACAAAAGGGTAAAAGGGAAATCCTTTTTGTTCTTTCAATTTCAATGATTAAACAACCATTTCTATTGTCTGCTTTTGAATTTTAACAAACATTGTAGCTACAGCCGTAATTACTAGATTTCGCTTTTGTACTACTGAACCACTTTTTTAAATTGAAGAATGTCAAGCACAGGCAAGAGTACATCAAACATTGAATTTAAATAAAATAACTCCAGAATTCAGTAGACGTAAGAAAACATTAATAATGGAAAAATAAGGCAACTGATTTTTCCCTTGGCATTTGCATTTTGCCATGCACATGCCCATTCTCAAGTCACGCCAAAATTGTTATTATTGTGCATGTGTTAATATGAGAGCTACTTGATTTCCAAATGAAAGATTTTAATGATCCACTTTTATTCTGTTTCATTACAAGGAGAATTAAGAGCATTTTGTTGCGTGTGCTCTTGTAATTTCCTCCTCTGGTTCTTTAAATCCAATTGCCAAAAACATTTGTGGGCTGTTCTTTTCTGACGTCAATTAGATTGTGACTGGACCATGTTTGCAAGGATAGTGGCTTCAATTTTTCTGCTAAGTTTAGAAGACCCCAAAGATTTTTGGTGAAGTTATTGATGACTTAAAACTTTATGTGGTACCTGATAAGGATCATTTCTAAATAACAATATATCAAATGTTTTCTGAGCACTCCACACACTGTGCTTCATTTGAAGGAAACATGAACTTATGAAGTAGATGTTTTTAGTATGTCTGAAGATGAAGAAACTGAAGGGTAAGAAGACAGCCTTATAGTTAAAGTCTTGACCTTATAAGCAAGAGAATATGAGCTTCAGCCTAGAACTCTCATGAGAAAGCTAAAAATGGTGGTAATCACATGTACTCACAGCACTGGGAAGGCAGAGCCAGATGGATTGCTGTGATTCTCTGGTCTATCAGCTTAGCTAATTCTGTGAACTCCAGATCTCATTGAGAGACTCTATCTCAAAAAACAAGATAAACATGGAACAACATGTCAGGTTAATCTCTGGCCTTCAAGTGCATGAGCACACAAATACATGCACTGCCTCACCTTTACATCCAAGCCCCACAAAAATAAGCAGAGACACAGGCTCATGCACACACCTACACCCACTCCTTCTCCACAAATCCTCACATGTCACTTAGTTTTAAGGAGGTACAGTGATTTGTCCAAAATCACAACCAATAAATAATGGAGCCATAGTTCAGATTCCGATTGGATGTCAATCATTTTATCCTTAACTACTTTGTAACACTGCAAGCCCAAATGAGAGTAAAGCAAGAGAATATGTCTTAGGAAGAGATCCACAGGGGGATCATGCAAATATACATTTTAGATAGGAGTACTAGTCAACATCTCTTCCTAGCTGTGTACTCAGACGGGTGGTACTCAGCTGTATAAACAGATGGATTCAACTTCTGACTTGACATTCTTAAGTAATTCAACCAAGAAACTCCTTCCATAGCTTTATAATAGTGTATGCACCAACCACTGAGAGCAGAATCAGGCACAATGTGACTCTCATTGATTAAATACTCTATATAAACTGAGATGTGATGCAGAATGTGGAGTGCCAATGTTTACATTTGGATATCTAAAATAGGTACTTGAGTGCACAAATATCTACTGCAGAGCTCTGTAAGAGACCATTATTGGTTCTGCATGTCCTAAATCGAAATACGATTATGGGTTATATGTTCATAGGTTCATTCATGGAAGCATTTGTATGGTGTTGTGCAGCAAGAATAGAAGCAAAAGGCAGTAATGTGAACTCATCTTAGAGAAGACATAAAACACAGGGAGGATTGATTGATTTTGATAAAACACATTTATGTTAGGGTATTAAGACATCAAGAAGGGTCAAAACAGGTTTCAAGTTTAAGGACAGAGAGCAGAAAATAACTCTTTTCTTCTAATAAGGTACGGAGATGGGAAGACTTGAAAAAGGATAATTATCTTTTGAAAAGGACAAAGAAGACAAGGTAGGACTAAATACTGATGAGTTTTCCTCAAGTGAAGGAGGGGCTGTATTCTAAGTTTACTTTGTGTGCATGCTCTATTTATTGTCTTGCTGGCTCTGTAAGTGATTAGAGTTTCTGTAGTATACTAAGGAAAGTTGTCTAGGCAGAACAGCAGAAGGAATGTATGATCTAGAAGCATACTGCCTCAGCCAAAATTGTAGTTCTGTCATTTACTAGTTGTGTGGCCTTGGGAAAATTACATGTTGTTACCTCATCTTCTTAATTATAAAATGGGAATACCAAAAGTACTTAACTCATAGGGCTATTATAAAATTAAAATGATGCATGCTAATTATTTAATGCAGGTTCAAGTACACAGTAAGAACTTAATAAGAGAAACTGTTTCTATTTTGTGTGCATAGTGTGATGATATCTATAGTTCTGTATCATTGTTGGTCACAGTAGTGTATTTTGATAGTGATTCTTTGAGCTTGAGTTTGGACAGTATGCTCACTCTCAAATGTACTTTTTATGATTTTTTTTTTTTGCTAGGGGTGGGGAAATGGGTTTTATTTGTCAAGAGTGTGAGAACACAAATGACTGGAGAAAGATTTGTCTGTTAATATAAAGACTTTCAGGTCAGAACACCCTATTAGTATTTCATGGTTGCTATTTTTTCTCAGCACCCACTTCGAGCAAAATATCCCAAACTCCAATTTTCCTTCCAAATCCACTAACCAACCAAAGACTAAGAACTATTTTCCTTGCACATTTAACACTACTTAGAGGGGGATCTAGGAAGTGGGCAGCAGGACTATAGAAAGGCAGGGCATGCTGAGCCTAAAATGCTGGCCGAGATCCAGGATGGCATTGATGACTTCAGCACTGGAGAAAAACTACAGTTTCTCTCACTGTTTGATGGCTTTTTGGATGGTTGCAAAATAAAACCCAATCTGTCATGTAACTAACTGAATTCCTTTTAACTACTTAATTCTACTCTCTGTGAAAACCAAGTTCCTTTTAGAAAGTTTAATGCCCATTCCAGATGTTGGTTTGGAAAACAGATAATTTCCTCTGGAGTGGAGGACCAATCGAAAGTGTGAGAACAAAATCTCAGTTTTATATGTGTCCTAATGAGTCATCTCAGGAACCTTAGTGTAACCTCTATTTACCAATTGTAAAGTTAAAGATGTATATGAAGTCATGTATAGAGTTGCTTGAAGTAATTAAATGAGAGGCTAATAATTTAGGGTTAACTGTTTCATTTTATAGCTCATAGGCCCAAAGTCTGATAAATGTATAATATTTTATTTGAATCTGATATTAGCATGTTGTTAAGTTAGAAATGTCTGCAGCCTTGGGTGATAGAGGGCTACAGATAGAACTAGAACTCTCAGTTGTGACTGTTTTTCAAGATTCAGGTACTTTTATTTTCATCCCATCTCGCTAAAAAGAGAATTAAAACATACCTCCAAGTTGTGATTGACCTTATACTGAATAGCTAGCTGTCAGCAACAATCTGGCAAGGGTATAGTGAAACAAAAGTAGGGGTGTTGTACTTTATTAAAAGCCTCCTACACTAGTGCCTGACATTAGGGAACTAAGTTTTCCTAGTATGTCTTTACATTGTTTTACAGGTTCTGATGAACATTTAAGAAATATATTCATGTTCTGTTTTCCATTTAAAGTTGATACTGAAATTATCTTCCAAATTCAACCTGCTTTATTTTTCTAAAATATTTGATAGCCCTGTGAGACAATTTGTGTGGGTGTTTAAAAAGTACTGGCATGATCATAAAACCCACACTCTGATTGATAGAAGCCCCACCCTTATACAAAGTTGGAAAGATAAGTTATGTGCTCAGGAGTCAAAGTTTGGGTACAATACTCTGCCCATGTAGGTGGAATTAAATGGAAGAGGCACCTAATACACATGGAGTTGTTTAGTTCCTTTGGATTCCTTGAACATGAAGAACCACATCAAAAAGTTTCATAATTACATTATTCTAAGCAATTTGTGCTTAAAAACTAGTTTCAGTGCATTTCTGTCCTAGATAAATGCAATTCTATTTATGGCCTGTATACCCACGAAGTAAGTGCTTTCAGCAGTGACAGCAAGGTATTAGGAACATATGTGGATGCTGGATTGTCGAGGCCAAATGTTGATTGATCACTCTAATCTAGCTCTCTTCTCTTATTATTTACTACAGAAAGATGTTTTGTTATATTTAAAATATTCTTTTTGTTTATTAGCTTATTATACTTTTCATCCTCTAGTCTTTTAGTTACACACCAGGAAGGAATCATATAAAATTGTTCTCCATTTATTTTAACAATCAATATAGTACTTAGTAAATACTTTTAGAATGAATAGACAGTGAACTGCTTTATGGAAAATGTTCCCTTAAGAGTTACCTTGTCAAGAATCTTTGAAATGTATTCTATGTTCAAATCAATATTTACCTAAAATGCCTGAATTGTAATCCATGTACAATTTAGTCCATGTCAGATTGAGGTGTCTAGTCTGTTTGTTGATTCTAAAGAAGAGAATATATATCTCCAAGAATCAATATTATAAGCTGAGACTCTCTTTTTTTAAACAGTTAATATCACATTTAATGGGGAAGAGATATATTCTTTTCGTCTGAAGTCAAGGGTTATTAACATTAATTTTTATCTCTCTTTTCATGATTCCTAAGTTACTTTTTTGTTTTTCTTTTAAATATATTTTATTTTTTCACTTAATGACATTATATCCTGCCCACTGTACCCCTCTTGTTCACCCTTCCCACAATCCTTCCTCCAATTCCCCTCCCATTTTCCTCTGACCTGATGCTCCCCACCGCAGTATCTCTCTACCCTAGCACTTCAAATCTCTGTGAGGCTATGCACTTTCTCTCCTTTGAGGCTAGACAAAGCAGCCCAGCTAGAAGAACATATCCCATATACAGGTGACAGCTTTTGGAATAACCCCCATTCCAGTTGCTTGGGACCCACATGATGCTCGGGAATCACATGATGAATCATGTGATTCAGCCTCTGTAATAACCAGCCCAACGTGAGACCCATCCCATGGGAAAGTACCAGTCCCTAACACTATTAATGATATACTGTTATTCTTGAAGACAGGAACACGTTGTCCTCTGAGAGGCTCCACCCAGAATCTGACTCCGACAATACAGACACCCACAGGCAAACAGTGGATGGAGCTTGGGGACTCTTATGGAAGAATAGGAGGAAGGATTAAGGGCCCCAATGTGGATAGGAACTTCACAGGAAGACCAACAGAATAAACTAACCTGGACCCCTGTGGCTCTCAGAGTCTGAATCACCAACCAGAAATTCTTTAATATCACCTTTAGAGAGTCACACACAAAGGGAAAATCATTTCTTGAGGTCTCTATCTTATCTTTGAGCTCACCTATATGCTACAACTTTCATACATTTAATTCACAAAGTACAACTCTGGATACCTTACAGTATAAAGGTATTCTAGCAAAGACTTTAGTCATGTATCCAGTTGATTACTCATCAGTATTATTGACAGGAGTTATCTATTAAATGTTTCCCCTATTCTGTCACCCCATGGCATGTTTAAATCATAAACCAGTTTGACATATTTCCATAACTTTCTTATGAGTTTAGTTCATCAATAACTACAAAATGACAAGAACTTCAAATCTCTGAAGAAAGAAATTGAAGAAAACCTCAGAAGATGGAAAGATCTCCCATGCTCATGGAATGGCAGGATTAATATAGTAAAAATGGCCATGTTGCTGAGAGCAGTCTACAGATTCAATGCAATCTCCATCAAAATTCCAACTAAATTGTTCATACAGTTAGAAAGAGCAATTCCCATATTCATTTGGAATAACAAAAAACCCAGGATAGCAAAAGCTATTCTCAACAACAAAAGAACTTCTGGTGGGAATCAGCATCCCTGACCTCAAGCTGTACTACAGAGCAGTAGTGATAAAAACCGCATGGTATTGGTACAGTGACAGGCAGGTAGATCAATGGAATAGAATTGAAGACCCAGAAATGAACCTACACACTTATGGTCACTTGATCTTTGACAAAGGAGCTAAAACCACCCAGTGGAAAAAAAGGCAGCATTTTCAACAAAAGGTGCTGGTTCAACTGACAGTCTACATGTAGAAGAATGCAAATTGATCCTTTCCTATCTCCCAGTACAAAGCTCAAGTCCAAGTGGATCAATGACCCCCACATAAAACCAGATACACTGAATCTAATAGAAGAGAAAGAAGGGAAAAGTCTTGAACATATGGGCACAGGGGAAATTTTCCTGAACAGAACAACAATGGCTTATGGTCTAAGATCAAAAATTAACAAATGGGACCTCATAAAATTGCAGAGTCTCTAAGGCAAAGGACATTGTCAATAGGGAAAATGGCAACCAACAGATTGGTAAAAGATCTTTACCAATCCTACATCTGATAGAGGGCTTATATCCAATATATACAAAGAACTTAAGAAGTTAAAATCCAGAGATCCAAGTAACCCTATTAAAAAATGGGGAACAGACAGTTCTGAACTGAGGAAACTTAAATCACCTAAAGAAATGTTCAACATTCTTAGTCATCA
>CM052722.1:70315091-70348569 GCA_028551405.1 Uromys caudimaculatus
TATTAAAAACAATGACTTAATGAAATTTGCAGGCAAATGGATGGAACTTGAAAATATCATCCTGAGCGAGGTAACTCAGTCACAAAAGAACAAACATGGTATGTACTCAGTGATAAGTGGATATTAGCCCCAAAGTTCAGAATACCCAAGATTCAATTCACACACCATATGAAGCCTAAGAAGAAGGAAGACCAAAATGTGTATGCTTCCGTGTTTCTTAGAAGGGTGAACAAAATGCTCACAGGAGAAAATATGGAGACAAAATGTAGAGCAGAAACTGAAGGAAAGGTTTTCCAGAGACTGCCCCACCTGGGGATACATCCCATATACAGCCACCAAACCCGGACGCTATTGTGAATGCTGGGAAGTGCTTGCTGATGGAAGCATGATCCTGACAAATACAGAGGGGGATGCTCACAGCCAACCATTGGACTGAGCCATTGGTCCTGTATGGAAGAGTTGGAGAAGGGACTGAAGGAACTGAGGGGGTTTGCAGCCCTGTGGAGGGAGCAACAGTATCAACTGGCCTGACCCCCCGGAGCTCCAGGAGAATGGACCACCAACTAAAGGATACACATAGATGGAGCCATGGTATTGGCCCCAGAGGAGGGCCTTGTTAAACATCAATGGGAGCCTGAGGGTGTTTAATGTCCCAGTGTAAGAGAATGCTAGGGAGGGAAGATGTGAGTGGGTGGGTGGGTGGGGGAGCATTCTCATAGAGGCAGGGGGAGGGGGATGGAATAGGGTGTTTCTGAAGGGGAGACCTGGAAAGGGAAAAACATTTGAAATGTAAATAAAGTAAATATCCAAAAAAAAAAAAAAACAAAACCCTACAAAATGAAGATGAAACATCATACCACTGAACATGTGCTATATATTTCCATTTCTTCCTACACAGGTACTTTCTATGTTTGTTTCCTATGTGTGTATCCGTTCGGAAAACTCTCTGGCCCTATGGTCTCATTTGGCTAAATGTTCACATCAACAGATTGGAGAGAACGTCAAAGTGTGGTTAGGATATTTATTTTGGGGTTCCTCCTAAGCAGGTTGCTGCAGATTTGTTGTATTCTTGTACTCTGTTGGAACTCTTATGGGGCCTTCTTTCCCAAAGCTTATAATAAGTAACCAAATATTATTTGCTCTAGACTACTGTTGACTTTTTGAAATATATCTTCACATATCTGTAAGTGGCTCCTTTATTAAATATTCCCCAAATAACATAATATATTCTATTAGTTAGATGAGCAGAGTTTGGATACCAAAGTGTCTATAGTTTCTACAAATGCATTGGGTTCATGCATTTCTGTCTGTTCTGCTTGGAATATACTTAAAATTTTGATCCTTCACATAGAATTCTACAAGTACATGGAAGGTTTAGGTCACAAAGTTTCCTGGTGCTTTTGTTTCAGGTTGGTAAGGGAGAATGATTATTGATCCTGCTTTTAATAATATACCTATTTCCCATATTATCTGCCTTCATGCATTTCACCACTGCTAGATGGTGACTTGATTAAGAATAGGAAGAGTGTATTATTCATTTCTCCAAGGCCAGAGCAGAATATCACATATACCATTCTGTCTGTTAAATCTAAGAATACTGAAAACTGAATACGTATTGACAGAAGGTAAAAAAGCAAGAAAAGAAAAGCAGAATAATAATAACTGAAAAACAATGGAAGTAAAGAATTAAAGCCTTTTGTAAAGTATATTTTCCATATTATATTTGTTTCCACTTATATGTAGCCATTCTTTCTGGACAGAGATGACCTATACTCTCTATGTTATTCATTCATTTATGACCATTGTGAATCTTCTGCTTCAGCTTTGCTGCTTTGATCAGCAAACAGTAAAACAAGACATTTAAATCAAAATTTCACCTTCCATCAAAATAGTCCTTTCATTGTATAGATATATCCAACTCCTGCCTACTATTAAAGATATCTATTTAACCCAGGAACTTGAGAGCTAAACTCAAGTATTAAGGTTTCATTAAATGAAGCATCATGCTGGCTCAAGTCAATAGTTCACTTATTATTTAAAGGCTACATGACCCTCCTCTAAGTGATGGCTCCCAAGGGATTATTATGAACTAAAAGTCATTGTCCAGTAATACCCCCAAAGGTTTTTTCACTGTTATACATCTAGTGCAAAGTCATCCATTAAATGGCCTTGCTTCTTTTAAAGAACATATTTGAAGAATAATTCAAAGAAACACTTGTGCTATCATTTCTACAGCCAAATTGTGAATTCATTAAAGCTATTACTCAAAATCAAGGGTAGAGGGGTCCTATTTTCTGTATGTAATAGGGCTCATTCTGACCATGGTGACTCTATCACTGGGACTTTAGTGCTTTGAGAAAAAAAGTAAAAATGAACAAAACAATAAAATATATTTCAATGAATATTTTTACAGCT
This sequence comes from Uromys caudimaculatus, assembly GCA_028551405.1. Lineage (NCBI taxonomy): Eukaryota > Metazoa > Chordata > Mammalia > Rodentia > Muridae > Uromys > Uromys caudimaculatus. Next base: position 70,317,507 of record CM052722.1, read on the forward strand.
AAAAGAAATGGAATAGATATCTCACAAAATTACTTTCTTTCAAATTCATCCAATGTGGATATATACATTTTTATTCCATTTTGCCTTAGAATAGGTTATAAAGTGGGAACTCAGGCCACAGAGAAGTCTTAGTTCATGGTTTCCGAGTTTTCTATACAGACTATCCATAAACTTTGCTAACATGCATAGTGCCAGGTTTTACTTCTTCCTGAACCGAGATTATAAAAACTAGTGCTGAGCTGGGGAGTGATAATCTGCATATGTAATCTACACATCTGATGACTCTGATGAGAGTCCACATTGTCAGAAACACTAGCTTGATTAAAGAGCAAGTAAGAGTAAGAAATTCTAGGACGATGAAGTAATGTTAGTTTTTTGGGGGGATGGGCAGGGGATTCTCAAGTACATCTAGTCCTGTAGCTGAATCTTTCATCATCTCATGTCTTCATCTGGTTTTTTTAATGCCACTTTGGGGGTAATTCTTAACATTCTACACTCATTTTGTGTCTCTCTACCTCAGGCTTAGCTTTTTTTGGATCCACAAATGACTTCCTAATGAGATCAAGTAATTTTTATTGTTCGAAGAATACTGTGGAAAAGATGTTACCAAGGTCATTCAAATTTCTTCAAGGCTTACCACCATGAGGATAAAATTGAAAATGGGCTTGTCATATACCATAAATCTAAAATCCCATGGGTTTGCACTTCTAATGAATTAGTGCTAAGCATCTAGCCACCCCTTCTTTGGCCTCTCCTCTAGCATCTTCAATTGGCCAGATCAAATCATACAGCCAAGAGCATGAGGCAGACTGATATGAAATGTTTTGCCTTCTTCATTAAGCCATGTTTCTTGGGAAAATCTGAAGAGTGATCTTTTACCTCAGTGTACATACCACACTGTCATTATCACATTGAATGGAACTGACTTGCTATACAGTTCTCAATGAAGTCTTCAAGAAAATGGCTTCTTAGTTTCTGACTACAGCAGCCCACACCATGTTCAAGGTTATCTTTTAGACACAAGACCATACTGCAGGCATGGGAAACAATGTCCCATTCATGTTACCTTTTTTTTTTTTCACTTTTCTTGTGCCCAAGCATCCATTCTCTTACACAAAATAACAGATGCCTTACATATTCGGTTCTTCATCATGCGTATTTTGGCAGGTCTGAAGATCATTTCCATTGACGTGATTTCCCCACATGATTCCGCGATGCTTGCCATCATGTAATCTTCATAAATTTGAAGGCTGATATAAAAGGACAAAATGTAATGTTACTATGAAATAAAACTCTTTAATTGTCACACAGAAAGGGATATGGAAAGACATGGGATGAGTTGGAGCAGGGAGAAGGGAGAGTGTTGTTGAATACATTACTGATGTGTAAAATCTACAAAAAAAAAATAGAACCCTTCAGCTTAGGTGGTATTAAGGCAATTGTCGCAGTGACAGATGTGGCAGGTGGGTAAGGAGATAATTTTGTGAGTAGTGTAATCCTATATTTTTGCTGTGATCACAGCACCCATCACACTGTATAGATAGGCAATTTTAAGACTCAGAAAAATAATAATCAGTTGAAATACATGGCACCACAATAATAATATTCCCTTTCCAAATTTTAAAGAGCAAATATAGACTAGAAACCTATTTATGGCTATAAATATGAATGACTTAAAATGTGGAAATTAATAAGCAATATTGACTTTAATAGCCGAAGTAGACTGAACCTTCTATACTTTTCCTGAGTACTCATCCTCGTCTCCAGAACCTGTGAGCACGTTACCTTATGTGACAGAGGGAGCTTTGATGTTTTGTTTAAGAACCTTACATTGAATAAATTATACAGGATTTTATTATCCTGAATTATTTGTGTGGACCTGAGATAATCACAAATATAATTATAAAAGGAAGGAAAACCACCTGAGAATGGGCAAAGAGACACCTTGTTCTTGGTGGTGGTGTTCCTATATCAGTCAGGGGCAGAACAGATGACAGCCCTTTGTTCTTAGCTTCATGCCTATACTGGTGTCCAAAGATGTCTTATGCCTAGGACTCATACAAATCAAATCAAATCAAATACAGACAGCATAGCACAGGAGGAGGAAGACAGAGTTTTGCAATGCCATGCACAGTGCTAGCAGGGAAAGATGCCCACAGTCCTGCCTTCTGCCCCACTACATAGGTGGGCCATAGACAAACCGAACCCTGCCTACCACCATGCAGAGAAGTGAGGGAGGAGGAAGTCAGACAGATTTCTAGACCACCATGCCACCCACAGACCTGCCCACCTGTGCCGTGTACAGGCAGGCTGTAGACACTGGTTTGCCACACATCTGTTGTCCAAAGGCCTCCCAGCACATGTAGTGGGAGACACCATAATGTGCGGGCATGTTTTGGACAGATGTCAGAGAAAAGAGTAGAAAGCAGCTTGACCATTATGAAGAGAGATGGAACTGGAGACTGGAGAGTGAAGAGGAGAAGCCTGTTGTGAATGGCCAGCCCCATCACCTGGGGCCATAGTAAGGTTCTAGCTCTGGCTGTCACTAAGGGCCATGTCTGGGTCTATGGCTATGTAGTGGCAGGCGTGGTTGATGTCCGAGGCTCATATCACCACTAGAGAACATGGGGAAGTCCCTTGTCAGGGCAGTTGTTGAGGAATACTTGGATGTCCAGGGGCTATACAGATCTGGTCCCACCCCTCACTGGCTGTGGTGCTCTGGAAAACTGGCTCCACTTCTCAGGGGTGGCAGCACTTGGGAGAGTGGGCCCTATGCCTTTCCCAGGTAGCACTATGGAGCTAGCTCTGGAGGCAGGGGTACAAGTGAGCAGGCCCCAAGGGCATGAGAGCAGGAGAGTTGACTCTGCTTGTTGCTGATGGTGGCACTGGGTGATCTACCCAGAGTAGTGCTGGAAAGCTCACCTTGGTAGTGCAGCTAAGGGAAAGCTGGTGCGCTGACCAGTTCAGCTACCACGCAGGCCCTGATGTAGGGCTCTGAATTGTTTCACCCCAAAATCTATATCATCTGCAATCGGCTGGTATATGTGGAAGGGCCAGTCCTGCTGATCCAAAACTGCGGTATCTACATGATACAAGGCAACAACAGGATAAGCAGGAGGAGTCCTGATGAGGATCCAATATTGATGGTGTCACAGAAGCCAAAGACGTTGAACCAGACCAATGACTCATTGCAATGAACGTGTGCAAGCGAAGATGTATGGATAGAGGGATAGACTGTGGGGCACACTGTGACACACTACAGCTTCCACGATGAGATGTTTTCTACGCTTGTGTATGTGTGTATTTTTTTTGTGTGTGTGTGTGTGTGGGAAGGTTGTAACAGTGAAGGATGGGTATGAGGGGACAGGGAGATAAGAGGGACTAGGGTGCATGATGTGAAACTCATTAATAATCAATAAAAATTTTAAAAAGAAAACATGACAGGGCAAATAGTTCAGTAGAACATGAGAGGTATGTGTGCAGATATATTCACAATGTGCAAAATTGTCTTCTGCATTTCTCTGTTCTGAACATGATAAAAATGCCAGATTTGAGTTATAGACTATTGTTAAACTAGATTAAGAGAGATGATAAGCTTGGAAACCTGTTGATAAAAAGTGAACAATTACAAGTAACATAGTGTTAGAATATTACCCACAGTAGTGGGCTTACATTGTTTTCTTATTTTTAAAACAAAAAATAGTTTCACATTTAAGGCAATTTATGATAAAGGTGTTATATCTAGTTAAATTGAGCTTCATATTCTTAATTAGCCTGTAAGTAAAAATGGCATTTTTTACGTTAATGTAGTATTGATTAGATTTGAAGGAAAATAAATGGTTTCTCTCTCACATTAAATAAAAAAAAGAAAGGGATGAGTTAATACTGAGTAGGAGGGAAGAGTGATGACAGATAGAATGAAGATGTTGAGATCTAGATGGCCTCCGGAAAGCGGAAAAGACACGGAAACAGGAGTTTCCCACAAGGAATCCATGTGTGTTAGTGCCTTGATTTCAGCTCAGTGATAGCTGTGGAGACTTCTGAAACCTCAGACCATAATATAAGAAGATTGAATTGCCTTAAACCAATATGTGATAAATTGTTCCAGCAGCAACAGATAGCCTATAAGTTCCAGTGAAACATGATGTTGAATTGAAATGAGCCTTCTCTGTGCATATTCACCGTGTACTTATCACAATTCCAAGGCAATACCACCTACTCTTAGAAGCCGTCCTTTTCCCCACCCAGCTTTCCCACATCTTCCTTTGGTTAGTACTTTACTAAGAAATATGGCTCTGAGGGTTTCTAATTTTGTCCTATTGTTATTTGCATGAGTTTTATCATTTCAATCAGAACACTAATTTTCTGAAACTGGAGGTTACAGTTTCTGTATTTTGTCTTACACATATCATTGGTTCACAGTACAGGCATCTTGCACATACAAATTTCCTGGTAAATGTCTGAGAGAATGTTTGCTGAGAAGTAAAATTAACCAAGAACATAATGAAAATAGGCATCCTGAATTAAGTTGTATATTTTCTTACATCTTAATTATAGAGATTGAATTTGCATCTTGATTGCTTTGTATAGACATATTTGAATTCCTGCTTAAAGTAGTTTGGCATTTCACAAGAGGCTTCATCTTACTTGATACATAGTGTTCTTGAGTGCTGGGGGAAGATTACTTTGGTGTGTTAGAATGGGAGGGAAACCTTTTTCAGCTCTATTTGAGTGCAGCTTTTCTGATCTTCTCCTGGGAAACCCTGTTATGTAATAGGATGAAGTGGTTTTCCAAGAGGAATGTCAAAATAAACTAATGAATATTCACAAAGTACTTAGAATATATGAGGCAAAGCATTAAAAACATATATATATGTATGTGTATATATATATATATATATATATATATATATATATATATATATATATATATATATATATATATATAAGATTACTTAATTTATAGGTGTATAAAGCATAGAATTTGCCCTTAAGGAGCTTACAGTCCAAGAAGAAAAAGTTTAGTTAATATTAATGTTTGCCTCTTGATTGATACACTTAGAAACTGGACATCTCTTGTTTTCTGCAGTTACATATACTTTGATATTTTATGCTTCCAAAAATTCCTACCCTGAGTGTAGCTAGCATGATGAGTACTCAGATATTTCAATAAAAGCATGTTACTTAAAATAGATGAAGAATATAGATAATACAAATTATATATACAATATAATATTATTTTGCATACTTATAGTCTATTTATTTTATACTATATAATAAAATATTTACTTGCTTAACTTAGCATTAACTCTGTCATGTTTTGGGTTGTTTGTGGACTTCAAATGGGACAAAGGGTATAACATTTGACTTCTATGTTCTATCCCACAACAGAGCTAAGCTTAAAGAAGCTGAGAATGAATTATATTCGAGTGCTAGCAACTTCCTTCTATTTGGTATTGTTTTCCAGGCCTTTGGCTGAGATCAAGTGCATCTTTGATTTTATACTGACCATCATATTTGCAACTTTAGACACAACAGAACAAGACACGATTAATAATTCACAGAGTACAGAGAAAGTACTTCTATTGCCTAAAGTTAGTGCCTGTCAAATCAAAGTCAATTGGTTACTGAGTTTGGATATCAGTGAGATGTTTATTATTTAACATTGATAGAATAGTTAATTTTAAGTGATGTTCAAACTTCAGTGGACAAACATAAAAATAAAATGTTAATGGTACTAAAATTGTGATTTAGGTAATGATACTTATCATAATTTACTTAAGTCTTTTGGGAGCTGCTACACAAAAAGCTTCATGATATGGATCACAAATAATGCAAGGATAATAGTGTCTTATCTTCAAGATACGTTTTGCTAGATTCAGAAAAAAATTATGACAAGACAAAAATCATATGCTAGGGATCAAGTTAAAAAAATCTTCCCCTTTATTGTAAACTCTAAAATATGTGCAGCTTTATGCTGATATTTGGATTTAAATCTGCACACAATTTTTAAATTCATTTTTAGTATTATATTTTTCTTTCTTAGGTCACCTTGATTTGGATGTTATTTATATGGAAATTGTTAATTCAGATTGATAGGATGAAGGAGTAAAAATATGGTAAATTGGTAAAAATATGGTAAATATGCCCTGGAGAGCAAACCTAAATGGAATCAATTGAGGACTTGTAGGCTAAATAAATGAAGTTGAATGGCCAGGTATGATCTATGGACAATCCATCCTTCACAGCTGCTCTGAGCGGTCTGAATGATATGTTGTTTTATATTCCAGCCTTTTCCACTTATGTTTCTGTTAGAGTTTTAGGTGTCGTTTCTTGTCAATAATAAATTTATTCTTGTCAAAAATAAATATTACAGAATTAAAAAAATAACAGTGGGTTACCATTTATTTATTCTCAGATATGTATTTATCCATGTCTTGTATATATTTGTCTCAGCTGAGACTCAAGTTTGTAGTGAATAATGTTGGAAATACCCATTTCTTTATATTTAAGTGAGAGACATAAATTTTAAATTTTGATTCAGAGAAAATACACAATTTAAAATTTTATGTCACCTTTTTTCAAGTAGCAGAAAGTAGTGGCCATGTTTTGAAAGAGAGTAATAATGGAGATTATGTTGACACTTCAGATATATTTACCAAGAAATCCTATTCTGGTAGAGTGATCATTCAATTAAGAAATTTGATAAGCACTCCTGCTTATAAAGAGTAGTTGGGCAAAGGATGTTCTAGGCAATGAAAACAGTGTGAGTAACATATATCAGATGGATTATCTTGTCATAGTTTAGGAGCTGAAAGAAGACAACAGTGGCTGTGTGGAATAAAAATAATGATACAGTGGAAGAGAAATGTTATAAAGGTCAGGTGACATAAGAGTAGTAAATAGATACAAGTGAAATTTGTTCTAAATATAAAGAGAAGACACTGAAGCACTTTAAGTAAGCTAGTGATATGCTTTATGCCTTAGAAACATCAGTCTGTTATATATGTAACACAGTGTGGTGGGAGAGAGGGAAGAGACTAAAACTGTGGTCAAGTATTAATGATGGAAATATGAGCTAGAAGAATAGCTAGGAAGAAAGCAAAATTGTGAGAAGCGATAATGATATTTTTGTGAGAAAAGTGGAAATTCTCTTTTTTCTTCCCTCAGTAACTAAGATAAAGAACTTTTAAGGATAGAAGATCAGCTTCCCTCACCATGATGTTTGAATTGTGCCTTTTACTAAGTGCTGGGACTATATTAAATGATCCTAGGATATTCAACCCAGTGTCGATTAAATTGCTGGTTGGATGTATTAATACTGACTAGTATAGCCTTTCATAATCTACTAATATCGGATAATTTTGGACTTATTCACTTAGTAGATTATGGTAAATAATGTTACAGATTATTAATTTAAATGTGAACTCATTCACATTCAGATTTTTAAAAATACATTACTAAAAGCATGATTTACTATTTGTTAATATTTTTATGTTCAAACTATTATAATAGCCAATAAGTATTCATATTATATTAAATACCACTTGAAGAACCAAGGATGTATGAGACAGTGTTCTGGTTATGGAACACACCAAGCATTAAACATTGACATACACCACATATCACTTACATAATGTGTAAAATAACAGTATATTTATTCTTTGTAAATTTGAAAGTGGACTAGACTCAGCTAATAAGTTCTTATTCAGGATTCTGACTATATAACAAATATAGTCTTAACTAGCCAGATACCATTATTTTATCTTTTTTGTGAATGCTGGGCAGAGTCAACCAGCTGCTGGTTTGAGCAACTGAATGCTCCAGCATCTGTATTTTGGTGTAGTCATTACATATGGTCATTTTACATGGAAATATAATCATAAATGTTTTAATTATTAGGGCAAAAGTCTCCTAGAATGAGGATCCAATGGGACAGCAGCAGAAACTCACACTCAGAAGTCACATCTTCTACATTATATTTGCTGAAGGCCCTGCTTCGACTCAAGAGTATGATATTGAACTTTAACTCTTAATGGGAAGAATAACTCAGCATTTGTAAACATGATTTATTATCACTAAATATACAGTTCTTTATTTTAAAACTAATTACCAAGCTATTTAACTAGGTAACTAATTATATCTTAGCTGGACAATAGCAAAAGGTGACACCACTGCAGAGAATTATGTATATTTTATAAACATAGATGTGTAATTGGAAATACTTTCATTTTAGGAGAGACACATTATATATTTTCCAGTACCATTTCTGTGATACTGTCTTCATCTGAGTTTGTAGTTCCATAGGAAAACTGATAATTATCTAGCTACCCAGATAACCAAAATGACTGAGATAGTTACTTGTGTAATCATCTGAGAACAAGGCATTAATTCATTTCAGCAAGTTAACAGTGGATATTTGGTTTAAGATTTTTCTCCTAATCTATTAGTATAGTCAATATCAATCAGTAATCATAATAGCAGTTTGCATTCTCTTATTTAATTAAAGTAAACATAGCATTATTTTTCTGGATAATTTTCTTTACTAACAAATACATATAATTATTTTAAGAAAATAATTTTGTGAAGTGAGTTTTAATAAACAGAACCAAACATTTCAGCCAGCTATATAAAAGAGCAAGGTTATTTAATCAGCAGCTCTTCCTATCCTGCCTATTAACTTATGATCTAGAAAAGATCAATGAGTTTTTTTTATGGAGTTTTAAAAAATAAATAAAAGCATAATTAAGAATATCAACCAGCCGGACCCCCTCAGAGCTTCCAGAGACTAAACCACCAACCAAAGAGTGTACATGGATGGGTTTACGGCTCCAGCTACATAGGTAGTAGAGGATTGACTTATCTTGCATCAATGGGAGGGCAGGCTTTTGGTCCTATGGAGGCCGATGCCCCAGCATAGGGAGATGCTAGAGGGGTGAGGCAGGAGTGAGTGGGTTGGTGGGGAAGCTCTCTCACAGAGGCAAAGGGAGGGGGATGGCATGAGGGATTTGCATATGGGAGACCAGGAAGAGGGACAATGTTTGAAATGTAAATAAATAAAATAACCAATTAAAAAAACAATGAATCAAGCAAAGTGGGGAACTTCATTTATACTCTCTGAACTGAGTATTGTTGTTGTTCTTTCAAAACAAAATAAAACAGAAAACCATGCATTTAGATTGTTTTGTAGTTTTTGCTGGGCTCATAGGGATCATCTGCTATGAAATTAGTATCTTTAAAATTACATCCAAGGATAGTTTAAAAGATGATTAAATGGTTGTTTGAATATATTATTGTGGAGGGGTAACTCTGTTATTTGCCTAATAGAATAAAGTCCTATTGATTAAGCATGAATTAACCCAAGTTAAAACATTCTTGGTGGTCAGAGATTAAAAAAAGAGTATTTAGATATAACTAATGCACACTGTCATTGTATGCATGTGTAGAATTGTATTAATGTTTCTTACTAATCTGTGCAAATAATATGTATTAAAAATTAAAAATAAAATTTGTTGTATTTTTTGCATATGAGTACCTTGGCTTCTGTATGTATGTGCAACACGTGTGTGCCTCATATTCGTAGAAGTCTGAAGAGGTGGTCAGATCTCCCTGAAACTGGATTGTGCTACTCTGCAAAAATAACAAATGGTCTTAAACACTGAGCCATCTCCAGCCCCAGTAAAAAATCTTTTTAAATTTAGAATACTCTGAAGGAAGTGATTGACATATAGCATCTGGTCTGTTGTGATGTCTAAGATGTTCCTTTAAAAAGTTTTGTCATGTTGGCATGAGGAGCCTCCCCCTCTAGCCCCACATCAATTGTTTCCTTGAGCTGTGCACATAGTTTTTGCACAGCAGTTTCCCTTGTATTGAAACATCCCCCCCCCCCAGGAGGGAAAAGGAAGCACCTCCTGAGACTCCTGAGATAAAAAAATTCACAAACTAGGGAAAGTGGAGACTTGCAAGATTCTAGAAGGGCCCTCCAGAGCTTTCCGGAAGCAGTGAACAATTGCTCAGAGAGTAATGTCCGACCAGCCAATCTGCAGAAAAGGTATTTCTTGGACTTGTCAAGTTTCCTTCAAACTGCAAAGAGTTTCAGGGTTGGCAAGTTGCCACCCGCTTTGGGATGGACATTTTAGTGATGCAGCTTTCTTTAAAACATCTCTGCTCTGATGAAGTAACTCTTCACCCCAAATCATATCAGAAACCCCAGTTTTAATTCATTGGTTCACCAAAAATGTTATCTCCATTTATTTCAAGTGCTATGTAATTTTAAGCTTTGCTCCCTATTCCAGAACAGTTAAGTAAGGCAAATGTGAATACAATGTTGTCTATAAACACATTACAGTGATCACTTTTAGTAAAACTAAAATTTTTACTTAAAAATAATTTAGAAAATACCATCTTATTTGTCCTGGAATGACAGTTCAGCAAGTAAAGAACTTCTGTGCAAGCACAGGAACCTTCGTGTAGATGAAACTAGCCAGCACACAAATGGGATGTATGTGTATTAATCTTCTTGTTGTTTTATGTCAACTTCAGAGAAGCTAGAGTCTTTTGGGAAAAGGAACCTCAACTGAGAAAATGTTCCCATCACATTGGCCTGTGGGCAACCTATGGTACATGGTTTTTTTTTTTTTTTTTTTTTTTTTTTTTATTTGTGATTGATATAGTAGGTACCATCCCATTTTGGGTGGTGCAACTCCTGGATAGTTGGTCTTGGGATTTATATGAAAACAGTTTAAACAAACCATGGGGAGCAAGCCAGGAAAGTAGCACTCCTCCACAGCCTCTGTTTTAGTTCCTGCTCCCAGGTTATTGCCTTGAGTGTTTGCTCTGACTTCTCTTCATGATGGACTGTGATTAGGATGTAGAAATTTAAATAAACCTTTTCTCCATGTGTTGTTCTTTCTGTCTTGGTGTTTATTGTAGTACTATAAACCCTAAGACAGATTTTGCAGTACCCACATAAAATCCTGGTACAATGGCACTCGTCTGAAACCGCAGAGTTGGGGCTAGAGAGTGGCAGATGCCAAGGGCTCACTGGCCAGCCAAGGTAACTAACACAATGAACCCCAGATTCACGGAGAGAACCTCTCTAAAAATTAGGTGGAGAAGCAATGGAAGAGGAGGCCCCTTGTCAACCTTTGACTTCCACAGGACAGGCATGTGCAGCCCTCCCTCATGTATGTGTGTACACACACAGATGCACACAAAATAAGTAAAACACACAATCTTGAGTGTCCATTGACTGAATCAGATATGATATGGTGACTGCATTAATGATGATAATAATGTGAGACATAAACTCACTGGTATAGAAGTTGTTACAATTTCATTTTTCTTACTCCTTTTTTTATTTTTTTCAAAATATAGAAGGAGAAGTTACTTACGTCTTAGGGTAAGTTGACACTTTCACAGGATGGGCTCATTAAAGGTGGCTAAGAGATAGTAGAGAGTGTTAAAATCCATGGAGAATGCTCTATGTATAGGTCAAATATATTCTCTACTTCCTCAGAATGCACACATATTGACAGGAAGCAGATGTTTGGGGGAGGTCACTGAAAATACAGACTTAATGTCTCTTTCTTACTGTTTTGAACATTCCAACTGAAATTTTTGTAAACTAAGAAGGCAATTCATATTAACATATTAAATATAAGATGTGCTAGTATATAGAAAGTTGATTCATTATGCTGCATTTTGAGATCTGGAGAAAGCTATTTGTTATTTGGCATTCAGGCTAAAACAAATGAAAATGATGACAGCTACTTTATCTTCTGCATATTTAATCTAATTCAAATTTTAGCCTCTTCGGAGATAATTTCCAGGTATATAACACAGCTTTAACCTTAAACACTAGGATAAACAATGCTGTAAATCAAAATAATAGAAGAAGCTGCTAGTAACACTAGCCGTTTGTATCGCTATTTATATTATCTCTTATGAGTATCAGCAAATATGAATTTGATCTGCAAGACTTTCAAAATTTTATCCACAAAAGAAATCCAGCCATTTCTGTGACAGAGCCATTTCAACCAACATTGGGACAGTTTCACACTGAGGCATCTCAATAGAAGAACAGAAGTTACACAGTCACACAGGAACGTAGATTTCAACTTCTGCCCTTTTCTTCAGCCTGGAACCTAGTGTCAGTACATTGTATTTTTTTCTTTTCTTCTTGAGAAACTTCCAGGAGACTTTAAGTGATCCATAATGTTGAACTCCTTTCTACATCGTATTGAAATCTGCTGGTAACATAGTTCTTGATGAGTTGAAGTTTCTCCCGTCCATGTATGCTGAGATGAGCGTTATCTTCTTGAACTTGGCTGGGTGTGGAGCTAATTTGCATTGGAGGTAGGGACAGTTGCAAAGCAGCTCCCTAGGGCCTTGCATGTAAGAGGGTAGTGAGCCTATCATTTCATTTTATTCCTGAGCTGTGATTTATTCAATATGTCTGGAGACTTTTAAAAATGAACTGAAGGTTTCAATAAACGCCTTGCCTTTAAGATATATAACCCGTGATTAAAAATAACCCCCAGCTCAAAGCAGAAGAATGACCTTTGCAAAGGCAGTAATGGGATATTTTGGTTCCTTTTACCATACTGAAATATTCTATTTAATGCTGCAAACATAGTAAAGGAAAAATGGGTGGCAATTAAGGAGAGCTCAATCAGCACTGGAGGTGGTTCAGAGGGATAAGTCAGTATGTCTTTGAAATGAATATATACATATATAGAACACCTGGATTATTTCTGTGAATTAAAGAGGTGTGGTTTTTGATAGTCATGTATGATAACATATTTATGCGCATACATCTTGGTGAAGAACCAGCACTTGTGGGAATATTGTGCGCTGTCATGAGATTATCTCAGTGTGTATTCTCTTTGGGGATTACTCTGAAGGCATTAATGTCAACATTTTCCAAATGATTATATTTCAACTAAGAGAAGCTTTGAAATTAAAAACTCATAGTCATTTGACTTTCAACAAGACAGATTTCCTCTTTGATGAAAGACCAAGGACTTTTCTTTTATCTCTTTTGGACACTAGGGCAATCAGACCTGTAATATTGCTGTGAGAGATGACTTGATGGTCTGTTAAAAGACCAAGTGGCATTTTGTTAGAACTACTTACATACAACACAGGGAATGTGATCAATTCAATAACAGATTACTTCCAATTCTGTGTTTTAACTGTAATTGATAATTTAAAAATTGTGATGTATATAGTTGATACAGTATTTATTTTCATTCTAAAACAAAGTTTACCCTTCCCATTATCTGATTTTTACATAAAGTGTTTTGATGGAGGGTAGACTGAGGTGAAGAAGCAGCTCTCCTCAGCTGCGTGACATAAATTATGCCTCCAACTATTTCAAAAGGGGGAAAATGGAAAAGCTGGGAAGGGACCCAGGGTGGCAGGTAAATGCACTTGAGACAGATGTGTTGGAGGAGTTGCTTTGAAGACCCAAATCCATCCATAGAAATTGCCTAGCCATGGGGAAAATTGAAGGCCTGATTCCTTCTCTGGGATCAGGTGTGACGGACTAAGTGCCAGGCAGTAAACTCGCTTGTGCACTGAATTTAGTGTGGCATCCTATGTTTGTTAATGCCACTGCTTCCTTTTCAACTGCCTGCCTAACTTTGTTGGGCAGGAGTCCCTGCCTGCTGCTAAAATGCCAACCGACACAACAAATGATCTGCCTGTGTTTTCCTATTAGTCTTGTGTAGTGAGGATTTTGTTGATGGATTAGACCCCAGAAAGTATCAGAAAAGTGAATTGTTGTACTCTGTCTGAATTCTCATAGCACTTGGTAGTTCTGTCTAGTCAAGCAATTATTGTGCTTGTATTGTAATTATTTGTGTCTGTTTTTCTCAGTAGACTGTGAATACTTTAAGGTCAGGGTCATGGCCTTATTTATCCCGGTTCTAGCACATTTTGGTGCTCATGGCAAAAATTCATTAAATACTTGTAAACTGCTTGAAAAAATGAATAAGAAAAATCACAGTGGAGATTCTGATACCAAATAGTGACCACAATTCTCTTGCTCATATGCTAGTTGCTTCACTAGACTTGATTTACTAGAGACTGAGAATACCACTAGAATTTGGTGCTAGGTTTTCTTTTTTTCTTACAGGACAGCCAGCTATCTGTGATCTCTCTCTCTCTCTCTCTCTCTCTCTCTCTCTCTCTCTCTCATAGGATGACTATGTCTTAGAATTCTTTTGTCTAACAATAGGAGAGTTTAAACATAGAATATTGCATAGAATATTGAGTTTCTCATGTATTACAGCCATCACATTTCCCCCTGTATTTCTGGATGAATTCATTCATGTGCACATCCTCCCCTAGAATGTGAGACAAATAATTGTGCTCACTGTCATATCCTTATGATCAAACATAATGCTTGGTAGGCCATGTGTCCTCTATAAATGTCAATTAATATAATTGGAAATGCTAAAATATTTTCCTTGGTTCATGTAGCTGTCACCATTTTTGGAATACACACATGTATGAGCACCAGTCTTCTGAGTATTAAGCTGGAAACTTTCTTCAGGTTTCCAATGAAACATTTGAGCATCCAGTTTCTTTTATTATTATTATTATTATTATTATTATTATTATTATTATTATTATTAATTCATTTTATGCATATGAGGGTTTTGCCTAAATGTATTTGTGTGCAATACGTGTGCCTGGTCCATGCAGAGGTCAGAAGAGGGAGTCAGAGGCTCTGGAACTATTATCATGATGCTTTTGAACTGGTATGGGGGTGCTGAAATTGAATGTGCATCCTTTGAAAGAATAGCAAGTGTTCTTTACTGCTGAGCCATCTCTCCAGCCCTCCAGATCTCTTTGAAAAACCTCAAATAAAAATTCTTCCAATTATTTGACCAGATTATCGATTGCATTTTAAGGCAGTATATCCTCTAAAGGTAGCATGTTGATATTTAAAGGGGCCCACATTTGGAAAACTGCAGTTTTAGTCTCAGTGGTCTTTCTGTGTTAATTTTTAAAGGAGTGAGTGTTTGCCTGCTGCACACTCTTCTCTCCAGGGGAAAGGCCTTTAGAGTGGCACTTGGTAATTTAGCCATTAAGGTTAATGTTCATCTTCTCTCTGTCTATTGAAACTTCTAGGGTAGGCAGTACAAATAGCTTATCAGGTAGTTTTAAAGGTCATGTGCAAAGGAAAAAAAATCTTGCACTGCTCATGGAAATGTTCTTACTAATCAGTGCCTGCTTATGGGAGGAGGGGGCTCAGGGACTCTCTGAGGTCATCTATCTTCCCCTTTCCTCCAGGTCACTTTGTGGCAGATTTTTGAGTTAGTAGCAGTCCAGCCTATAGGTAGCAAGCTATGCACATCTTTGCTTTCTAGAAGAAAAGTCAGTAAGGGTGAAAACAAGCAAAACCCAAACCCTTTAACTCTCTCCCTTTTCAGCCTCTTTGGTTTATCTCTCGGGTGAGACTGACAGGGGTGGGAGAAAAGAATAGACTTCCGTGTTGACAGCCTGCAGCGGTGGTCAAACCCACCTTTCATAGAACTAGGCAGAATAAGGATAGTAGGCTGTTTACTCTTTTCCCTTGCTGTAACTTGTCATTTCAGCCTGTGACAAAGCCATGCCTCTGTCATCTCTCTGGTCTGCTTCAACCCTCTGTGGGAGGGAATTCAGCCCTGCTCCATCAGGTCTGACCATATCATGAATCTCTAATAAGTGGATCTGGAGGTTCTCAAAAGAAACAAAAACTTAATCCACCACTCCAAAGCCCATATGAGACCACTGATTTAAATACCTTTGAGATTTGATTCAGTTCCTGGCCTTTTTCTTTATTTCTTCCACCACTATAAAGTATGGATTGTAGCTGCTTGGCGGAAGAAGGAAAACTCAGAGTTTTTAAAAATGGCAGCTCTGAGACAAGCATTTAGGAACGGCTCTAATAGCTTTGTCAGAAGAGTGAACTATACCTTCAGGTTTATTGCAATCACTGATTGAGAGAGATACCATAGAATGAGCCCGCAATAATGATACAATGAAGAATGCATTTCTCTGCAGTGCATCCAATAGCTGCTTTGCATATGGATTCATTATTAAGATAGAAGTCTGCTTTGTGTTTTCTTTTATTATATGTTTCTGAAAACATAGCAGCAGGATTGGGAGATTATATTTTATAGCTAAAGTTATCAAAATCCTTCTGATGAGCTATTATTTCCATTTCCTCTGTCACTGCCCTGTCTCTCTTTTCCTCCTCCAGGGGTTGCTGTGAATTCTTTTAAAGGAAAGAGCATTTTTTTTTAAATTATATTCACCTCAATTTTGTTTGCTAGAGCTCTCTGGTATTTAATTTTATTTTTAAATGGGCACTTGGGTTTTTTTTTTTTTTTGAGTAATATCAGAGAAGTATTAGAAATAACTGAACAGAATAATTTCCAAAGTTTCAACTGAGGGATGAATATATATTTGTTTGAATTTTAATTTCATATTGCAGAAATAAATTGAATAGCATATAGATACAGATTTAAATTTTAGGTGATGACCAACCTTCAGTAATCCATGGCCTCCTTTATAATTTTTACTTTTGAACATTGAAAGTCTAATGATTAAAGATAAATAGAAAAGGAATAAAGAATTAGAGTTTTGATTACATTTTGGAGTCCAAAGTTAACCTTTATTAACATTGTAAATTTTAATTTTGATAATAGAGGATTAATATTTTATCATTCTAGTCTTGCAAATGACATTCTCAAGTATGCCAGTCAGAATTATATTGAAAACTACTATGTTTAGGGTATTGGTGAAATGGTAGAAATCATATATACATATGTAGGAGTAGATGAGTATGAAAAGACTGAATTATTCAGCCAACGTTGCAAAGTTAATAATGTGTAGATAATTCTTTTCCAGTCCTGCAATGTGCTCACTATACATTCCTGCTTTTTATGGGCTTAGGTGAAATTATTCAAAATGCTACTTTATTATTCAGTTGCTAATGCCTTTTCCCTACATGCTATGCAAGGTTGGATTCAAGGAAATTGAAACTAGTTTCATGAATGTAGAATTCCTTGAGAACTCTTGTATTTCTGGAGAAGTAGATATCTTTCTAGAGTATGTCATCTTTTGGAGGTCACGTTTAGAATCATGTTTGAGTTCCTTAGTACAAAAATACTCCAATGTACCTATAGAATAAGCATAACTTCAAGACAATCATGTATGGACCAAATGTCTCAGGAACCTTAATTAAAGAGGATTCTCCTAAATTGTCCAAAAATATAGGCTAGGCTCCATGCATCTCTAGCCAAGGAGCGACTATCATCAGTCTTGGGAATAAAGGAAAAAGCTAAAGACCATAATGCCCCACATTTACCTGTGAAATGGCTAGTGTGACAAGTTTTTAATGTGAACAATGTCAGAAAATCTGTAAAACAAAATCAAAGTACAACAAAAATATGAAATCACTGTAGTTTTGTTTGTTAGTGAATCTGGAAATAAAAACCATATACTTTAAGTTCCATGCTAAGAACTGGTGGCCAGTTCAATGTGTTTATTTACCTCTGCTACTGAAGGATGGTGTTTATCCTGAAAACAGACTTAAGAAGAATTAATTTGATCCTATAATATTATAACTCAAACTTCTGATCAAAGATTCAAATTGAGATACCTAAGCTTATCTTTTTCCCAGATAAGTTATCAAAATATCAGTAATTTTTATATGGTAGTATACTTTTACTATGTCTAAAATATATGAAGAACTAATTATGTTGAACTATATGAGTACAAAATAATTAGCTAGATGACTGAGATATGAAAATAGCAGAAAATATTCTATCAGACACTGTACAATTTACTAAGTTTTGACAAATGGTAGTCATATAACTACTCCTATATTCAAAGTGGAGAAAATATCTGGTAATTCACAAATTCCATTAGGCTACATTGGAATAAGTTTCTAACTTTCATCAGGGACTGCTGCATGTACATTTGTGATATTTTTTTTCTAAAATTGTGCATAAATAAAACCATACCATATATATGCATATACACACATATTTATTGAGACAAGGCTCACTATTTTAGCTTAAGCTGTCTTCAAGCTTGCTATCTTTTGGCCGCAGTCTCCTAAGTATTGGAATTACAAGATCCAGCCACAGTTTTCTTGTATTGTCTGTTATTTTGCCAATGTTGCATGTATCAATAGTTTATTAATTTTATTCGCTAATAATATTCTGTAATGTGTTCATACCAGTAGATAGTCCCTAGAACAGTTTCTGATTTTCAAATACATTTGGTTATATAACTGAAAATACGTGGATAGATCAAAGAATGTTGAACATAAGAAACTATCAGTTGTCTAAAGTACTAATTACTTTTACAGAAGCACAAGATATTTGAGAATTTCAGTTGTTCTTTGCTCTAATCAAAGCTTGGTACTGTCCTTTTCACCACTACCCTTTGCTTGAAAGCCTTGCTTTGTGGTGAGTAGTGATGTGTCAGTGGGGTTTTTCTCTGTAGCTGTCTCATGACTAATTTCACATATCATTTTCAACATGCTTCTCAGGCTATTTTTTATATTCTTTTGTGACATGTTTACTCAACTCACATCCATTTTCATATTATATTATTTTTATAAGAAGTTGCTTATAAAGTTAACATACAAGTCCTTTACCAAATAGATACTTTAAAAATATTTCCTTATAATCCGTATGAGTTTTTATTTTTTATTTTTTTTATTTTAATTTTTTTTTTTGGTTTTTCGAGACAGGGTTTCTCTGTGTAGCCCTGGCTGTCCTGGAACTCACTCTGTAGACCAGGCTGGCCTCGAACTCAGAAATCCACCTGCCTCTGCCTCCCAAGTGCTGGGATTAAAGGCGTGCCCCACCACCGCCCGGCAAGTATTTATTTTTTAAAATAGTAACTTTTGAAGAGCAGGTATTTTTAATTTAAGGACGGCTCAATTTATTTTATTATATTCTCTTAATTAAAACATTTACATTTTATTACAGCAGCAGCATAATAAGCAATATATATACACTTCTAAAATTCCTTAACTTTAAAAACAATATATGCTGAGCTAAACAGTCATTTATTTAAATGTCTCATTATGATCTGTATAATTAGAAAAAGATAATTGCATTGAATAGTTTATCATAATTGTGATGATTTTTGATGTTCTAATAGAATATTCATGACAGTTGGTTCAGAATTATCTGTAGTTTTATATATATATATATACATATATATATATATATATATATATATATTCAAGTTTAGTGTGACTTGCTTTGTTTATTGTGTATTCTTAAGAATTACCAGCTATAGAACAGCATCATGAGGCCCAACTTAGAGACAGTGAATTTTCAGTCTCCAATTATATAAAATTTCTATAGGATATAATTCTATAAAAATGAAAATCTCTGTTAATAAAAACTATTTTCCACTTAAAACAATATTAGTGTGTTAGTGGGGAAAAATCAAATTTGAGAATACCAACAAATATAATTTTTGAATATTTAGAAATTAGTATTTCTGTCTTTACTGGAGTTTTCTTCTTTATGTTTTGTATTATTGCCTCAACAGGGAGATGCTGATGGCAGCAATACGTATGTACTTATCACATCACAGAAAAATATGTCTTGATTTTATGCATCCAAACACTTTAATCTCTTTCATAGAATGTAGCTCTTTCATTATACATTAGTATAAGGCAAGAGTAATATTTAGAAATTATTTGCCATTGTTGAAATGACTAATGTCAAGCTAAAATTTTTCATTATAGCCAAATGAATTTCATGTATTTATTTATATATTTACATTCCGAGCATTGCCTCCTTCCAGGTTCCCCCTCTGCTTCTCCTCTGAGAGGGTTCCCCTTGGGTACCCCCCCTTGCATCACGTCTCTACAGGATAAGAGTCATCCCCTTCCACTGAGGCAAGATAAGGCAACGCTGTTGGGGAACAGATACCACAGTAAGGCTACAGCTTTAGGAACAGCACCTACTCCAGTTGTTGTGGGACCCACATGGAAACCCAGCTGCACATCTGCTACATATGTGCCAAGGGCCTCAGTTGAACCCATGTATGCTCTTTGGTTGGTGACTCAGTCTCTGAGAGCTCTCAGGGGTCCAGGTTAAGAGTGTGAACATGGAGGCATACAGGAAGCAGAGATATGGTATAACAGAACCAGGAGCAGGTCTAATCTTCAATGACCTGTGCCCAATTTCTGATTTCTGTTAAGCCAGGGACTACTCCCTAAAGTCTTCAAAGCGGTCAAAGTAAAACCAGGACCAAATACTCATAACAAGAAACTAGAACATTGTGAGATTCAAATAAGAAAACCTTGTCACAGCACTGTATATAATAATAGTGTAGGACCAGGCAGTGGTGGTGCACGCCTTTAATCCCAGCACTTGGGAGGCAGAGGCAGGTGGATTTCTGAGTTCGAGGCCAGCCTGGTCTACAGAGTGAGTTCCAGGACAGCCAGGGCTACACAGAGAAACCTTGTCTCAAAAAAAAAAAAAAAAAAAAAAAAGAGAAAAAAAAAAAAAGAAAAAAAAAAAAGAATAGTGTAAGCAGGCAGTGATAGCCCTGTGTCTTCATAGCATATAGCACTGGGAAAATTCTCTGATAGTTGATCTTGGAAAGCCATTTTGAAGAGATCCTATCGAAGCTGCTGCTTAAAACTTAAAGTTCTTTGCCATCATCCCAACTGGCAACTGGCTTGGATGGCCATGTACTGATTGTTTTTCTGTTCTTGAATTTTTAAATTGGTTTTTCCCCATAGATATTCTTTTGATGAGAAAAGTTTATTTAAATGCATGCATATATGTTTTATTTTAATTTTCCTGTTTCATTTTTATTTTATCATTCACTCTCATTTATTCCTTATATAATACTTAAAATATATAAACATAATCTATAGTATTGATACCAAAATATAGGTAGTGAATACGATCACAGTTTATTACCTGTATTCACGGTGATGTTGCCCATTGCTTTGCACAATGACTATATGATAATAATAATAGCACAGTGATAAAAGGAAATTACAGCAATCTTTTATTTATAATATTGAAGAATAAATAGTCATTTTATGGATCAAACAGAGGATTATATTTTATTGATAAATTAATATCTTAGTGTTGAAATAGTGTCTTAGTTTATTTTTTGCTTTTTAAATTTAAAATATATATCATTTCCCCCTTGTTTTTCTTTCCTCTCACCCTTCCAGTATACTCCCCCACTTGCTCTCTTTTAAAGTCACGGTCTCTATTACTTTAATTGTTGTTACATAGATATGTCCCTTCATATTTCTAAACATATAAATACAATGTGCTCAGTCACTGTAATGATACTTGTATGCATATAATATCAGGGGTGACCACTGAGCAACTGACTATTGTATAACAAATCTAGAGGTTCTTCCCTCTGGGAGACTATTTCACCTGCTCTCAGTGGTCCTTATTTCTTTAGTTGTCTATAGTTCTTTGCTTAGGGATGAATCCCCATAAGATTTATCCCTTTCATGTTATAATATCTATAACAAGGATAATCATGGCACAATGCCAATAAAGACCGAATAGTAGTTACTTTGGTTGTGACCAATAGCTCTCTAATTAGACTCCCCAGGAGGAAATCACACGTAGAACTGAAATCTAGTCTAATACCTAGGGGTAGTGAAATCATGGGTCTTAGAGGAGCACTTACAATCATTGCTTTACAAATCCAGTATAATATATTATTAAATTTATTCATCTATCTATCTATCTATCTATCTATCTATCTATCTATCTATCTATATCTATACATATCTATCTAGCTCTCTACCTATACCCACCCCCACTCCACCTTCTCTCTCTCTTTCTCTCTCTCTCTCTCTCTCTCTCTCTATATATATATATATATATATATATATATATATATATATATATATATATACACACACACACACACACAAAGACACACACATAGTATCTCACTCTTCATCAAAGAATGTCTCCTTGCAGCAAATAAGGACCATAACAACAAAAAAAATCAGAACCAATCAGAATGCAGAAAACAAAGGACTGAGAGTTGTCTAGACCCAATTGATGTAACAGAAATCAACTCCTTCACCTAAGGCTCAAAGATCATAGTGGAAGAAATAGCAGAAAAGTGTAAGAGCCAGAGGAAGTTGGTTATGAGAATATATCTCCTAGAAATATCAGTGAAGCTACACACAAGCAGGTTCATCAACAAGGCTGCCTAAATAAGATCTCATTGTTAAAATGGTTACATCTTTTTGTTGTTCAACACCCTTCACAATTGTCACAAACAATATAAAATATCTTGGTGGGAATCTAACCAAGCAAGTGAAAGATCTGTATGACAAGAACTTCAAGTCTCTGAAGAAAGATATCAAAGACCTCAGAAGATGGAGAGATCTCCCATGCTTGTGGAATGGCAGGATTAATATAGTAAAAATGGACATCTTGCCAAAAGCAATCTACAGATTCAAAGGAATCTCCCTCAAAATTCCAACTCAGTTCTTCATAGAATTAGAAAGAGCAATTCTCAAATTCATTTGGAATAACAAAAAATCCAGGATAGCAAAAACTGTTTTCAACAATAAAAGAAATTCTGGAGGAATCAGCATCCCTGACCCCAAGCTGTACTACAGAGAGGTAGTGATAAAAACTGCATGGTATTGGTACAGTGACAAAAAGGGAGATCAATGGAATAGAACTGAAGACCCAGACATGAATCCACATACCTACAGGAACATGATCTTTGGCAAAGGAGCTAAAACCATCCAGTGGAAAAAAAGACAGCATTTTCAACAAATGGTGCTAGTTCTACTGGTAGTCAACATGTAGAAGAATGCAAATTGATCCATTCCTATCTCCCTGTGCAAAGCTCAAATCCAAGTTCATCAAGGACCTCCACATGAAACCAGATACACTGAATCTAATAGAAGAGAAAGTGGGGAAAACTCTCAAACACATGTACATAGGGGAAAAATTCGTGAACAGAACACCAATGGCTTATGCTCTAAGATCAAGGATTGATAAATGGGACCTCACAAAATTGCAAAGCTTCTCTAAGTCAAAGGACACTGTCAATAGGACAAAACAGCAACCAACTGTTTAGGAAAGGATCTTTACCAGTCCTACATCCAATAGAGGGATAATATCTAATACACACAAAAAACTCAAGAAGTTAGACTCCAGAGAACCAAATAATCCTATTTTAAAATGGGGAACAGTGCTAAACAGGGAATTCTAAACTGAGGAAATTCGAAGGGCTGACAGTCACCTAGAGAAATGTTCAACATCATTAGTCATCAGGGAAATGCAAATCAAAACAACCCTGAGATTCTACCTCACACCAGTCAGAATGGTTAAGATCTAAAACTCAAGTGACAGCAGATGCTGGTGAGGATGTGGAGAAAGAGGAACACTCCTCCATTGCTGGTGAGATTGCAAGCTGGTACAAGCACTCTGGAGATCAGTTTGGTGGATCCTCAGAAAATTGGACATAGTACTACCTAAGGACCCAGCTATACCACTCCTGGGCGTATACCTAGAAGATGCTCCAACATGTAATAAGGACACATGCTCCACTATGTTCATAGCAGCCATATTTATAATAGCCAGAAGCTGGAAACAACCCAGATGTCCCTCAACAGAGGAATAGATACAGAAAATGTGGTACATTTGCACAATGGAATACTACTCAGCTATTAAAAACAATGACTTAATAAAATTTGCAGGCAAATGGATGGAACTTGAAAATATCATCCTGAGTGAGATAACTCAGTTACAAAAGAACAAACTTGGTATGTACTCACTGGTAAGTGAATATTAGCCCCAAATTTCGGAATACCCAAGATTCAATTCACAGACCATATGAAGCCTAAGAAGTAGGAAGACCAAAATGCCGATGCTTCAGTGTTTCTTAGAAGGGTGAACAAAATACTCACAGGAGGAAATATTGAGGCAAAGTGTGGAGCAGAGACTCAAGGAAAGGCCATCCAGAGACTGCTCCACCTGGGGATCCATCCCATATACAGCCACCAAACCCAGATGTCATTGTGGATGCTGAAAATTGCTTGCTGATGGAAGCATGATAAGCTGTCTCCTGAGAAGCTGAAGCAGAGTCTGACAAATACAGAGGCAGATGCTTGTAGCCAACCATTGAACTGAGCTGGTGTTCTGGATGGAGGAGGGACTGAAGGAGCTGAGGGGGTTTGCAGCTTCATGGAGGGAGCAACAGTGTCAACTGGCCTGACCCCCTGGTGCTCCTGGAGACTGGAACACAAACCAAAGAATACACATGGAAGGACCCATGGTGCTGGCCAAATATGTGGCAGAGGAGGGCCTTGTTGGCCATCAGAGGGAGGAGAGGCCCCTGGGCCTGAGGGTGTTAGATGCCCCAGTGTAAGGGAAATGCCAGGGAGGGAAGACAGGAGTGGGTGTATGGGGAGGGGAGCACCCTCATAGGGGATTTCGAACGGGAGACCTGGAAAGGGGGGAAACATTTGAAATATAAATAAAGTAAATTAAAAAAAGAATTGACAAATGGGACCTCATAAAATTACAAACTTCTGTAAGGAAAAGGACACTGTTAATAGGACAAAATGGCAACCAACAGACTGGGAAATGATCTTTACCTATTCTATATCAGCTAGAGGGCTAATATCCAATATATACAAAGGATTCAAGAAGTTAGACTCCAGAAAACCAAATAACCCTATTAAAATGGGTTACAGAGCCTAACAAAGAATTCTCAATTGAGGAATATTGAATGGCCAAGAAGCACCTAAAGAATGCTCAACATCCTTAGGCATCAGGGAAATACAAATCAAAACAAGTCTGAGATTTCACCTTACACCAGTCAGAATGGCTAAGATCAAAAACTCAGGTGACAGCAGATGCTGGTGAGGATGTGGAGAAAGAGGAACACTCCTCCATTGTTGGTGGGATTGCAAGCTGGTACAACCACTCTGGAAATCAGTTTGGTGGACCCTCAGAAAATTAGACATAATACTATCTGAGGACCCAGCTATACCACTCCTGGGCATATACCCAGAAGATGCTCCAACATATAACAAGGACTCCACTATGTTCATAGCACCCTTATTCATAATAGTCAGAAGCTGAAAAGAAACCAGACGTCCTTCAACAAAGGAATGTATACAGAAAATGTGGTACACTTACATAATGGATTACTACTCAGCTATTAAAAACAAAGACTTCATGAAATTCTTAGGCAAATGGATGGAACTAGAGATTATCATCCTGAGTGAGGTAACCCAGTCACAAAGGCACATACACGGTATGTACTCACTGATAAGTGGATATTAGCCCTGAAGCTTGAAATATCCAAGATAAAATTCACAGACCATATGAATCTCAAGAGGAAGGATGCTTCAGTCCTTCAGTCCTTCTTAGAAGGGGGAACAAAATACTCACAGGAGGTAGAGGGTGGGAGGGACTTAGGAGGAAGAGAGGTGGTTAAGGGTGGAAAAAGTGGGTTGGATCAGGTATGGGAGGAGACAGGGGTGATATACAGAGGGTCAGGAATTTGAACAGAGGTGTGTAGCAATGGGAGAGAGGGAACTGGGGGTAGCCATGAGCAAGTCCCAGGTTCCAGGAAAGCAAGAGGCTCCCAGGACCCAAAAGGCATGAGATTAGCTGAAATTCCCCACACAGGGCATTTCCTCAGAAAATTGGACATAGTATTACCTGGGGATCCATCTGATATGCAGACATCAAACTCAGACACTATTGTGGATGCCAAGAAGTGCTTGCTGACAGGAGCCTGACATAGCTGTCTCCTGAGAGGCTCTGCCAGAGCCTGACAAATACAGAGGCAGATGCTTGCAGCCAACCATTGGACTGAGCACAGGATCCCCAATGGAGGAGTTAAAGAAAGGAATAAAGGAGCTGAAGGGGATTGCAACCTCAAAGGAAGAACACAGATATCAACCAACCAGACCCCCCAGAGCTCCCAGGGACTAAACCACCAACCAAAGATTGCACATTGAGGGATCCATGTCTCCAGCTGCATATGTTAGCAGAGGATGGCCTTATTGTACATCACTGGGAGGAGAGGCCATTGGTACTGGGAAGGCTCGGTGCCCCAGTGTAGGGGAATGCCGGGGTGGGAAGCAGGAGTAGGTGAGTGGTGGAGAAGCACCCTCATAGAAGCAGGGGGATGGGGAATGGGGTAGTGGGTTTCTGAGGTGGAAACTGTAAAGGGAATAACATTTGAAACGTAAATAAATAAAATATCCAATAAAAAAGGAAAAAATCCAGGTATAAACTTTATATGCAAATATAAACCTCTGATAGTGCCACCTGATTTTTTCACAACAATGTTGGAAACATTCGCTGGAGAAAATTCAACCTTCCCAAGAAATGACATTGGAAAATTTAGTTATATCCATTTAAAATAATGAAACTAGATTCTTACTCTTCATTTTGCACAAATATCAGCCCCAAATTGGGGGAAAATCCTTAATATAAGACTTGAAATTATAAAAATATGGGAGGAAAAACCAGAAGCAACATTTAAAGGTGCAGAAACTGGCAAGGACTTTCTGAATGAGACCGTGTCAGTTTGTGAAATAGTGCTAAGAATTGACAGGTGGGGCATCATAAAATTAAACAGATCTTGTAAGGCAAAAGGAACTGTTAATAGAGTGAACCAGTAGCTTACAGAATAGGAGAAAATCTCTGTAGCGGACAGAGGAACAATAGCTAGCATATACAAAGACTTTAAAAATGCTAATCATCAAGAAAACAAACAGTCCAATAAAAATGGGATGTGAAGTAAATACTTCCAAAGAATAATTGGAAATTATTCCAAAGAACTAATATGGATTACCAATAAATATTTTAAAGATAGTCTTCTACTTTGTAGCCACCAGTGAAAAGCAAGCCAAAGCAACTTTGTGATTCTGTCTCTTTTTAGTCAGAATGGTTGTCATTATGAAAACAAGTGACAAATGCTCTATTAGGATGTGGTGAAAGAGTCACTGTTGAGGGAAAGGTAAAGTAGTACAGGCAATATGGGAATCAGTGTGGTAGTCCTTCAAAACTTTAAAAATTAAACACTCATATTACTCAGCAGTACAACTCATGGACATATAATCAAAGGACTCTATATTCAATTACAGAAATACCTAAACGTCTATGTTTATTGCTTCTCTATTTACAATAACTAGGAAATGGAAGCAGCCTACTGTGCATCAGGTAACTAATGGATAACAAAAAAGTAGTTAATATATACAAGGTAAATCGTATCAGGAAAAGAAAAATGAAATTATGAAATTTGTAAGATAATAGATGGAACTAGAAAATATGGATGAGGTAACTTGTCTGAGTTAATTGAGACTCCTAACAGAGAGGGATATGGAGCCTGAAGAGGCTACTTCCAGTAGTCAGGCAGGACTCCCAGTGAAGGAATAAGGACAGTAACCCATCCACAAAACTTTCAACATAAAACATGTCCTGCCTACAAGATGTGCAGGAACAAAGATGGAGCAGAGACAGAGGGAATGACCAACCAATGACTGACCCAAATTGTGACATATCCTACGGGCAAGAATCAATCCCTGACAGTATTAATGATACTCTGTTATGCTTGCAGACAAGAACTTAGTGTAACTGTCCTCTGAGAGGCTCCACCCAGCAGGTGATGGAAAAAGATACACAAATCTGCAGCCAAACATTAGATGGAGTTCTAGGAATCTTTTGGAAGAGTTGGGGGAAGGATTGAGGGACTCTGCAGAGGATAGGGACTCCAGAAGAAGACCAAGAGTCAAATAGCCTGGACTTTTGGAAGATCGCAGAGACTGAATCACCAACCAAACAATTGGCATGGGCTAGACATAGGCCCCTTCACATATGTTGGAGATGTGAAGCTTGGTCTTCATGTGGGTCTCCCAACAACTGGAGTGGAGGCTGTTCCTGAATTTATTTCCTGTCTGTGGATCCTGTTCCCCTAACTGGGATGCCTTGTCTGGTCTCAGTGGGAAAGGATGTGCCTAGTCCTGCAGATACTTGATCTACCTGTCTGGGGTAATAGCTAGAGTGGTCCTTTCCCTTCTCAGAGGAGAAAAGGGATAGGGAACTGGGGTGAGGTGTTGTGGAAGGGGCTACTGGGAGGAGAGAGGGGGGCTGCATATTGGGATATAAAATGATTAAAAAAATAAATTAATGAAAAATTTATCTTGTGTATCTATATCTGAAAATAACTGGAAAAGAACTTTGAAGATTAATTTTGGAATTATAATAAATTGTGCACGTTTTTAGGATTGACCATTTGATATTGGATAACCAATTGATATTGTCTTCACTGGGGAAGACTCTTGTCTTGGGTTGAGGCCTCCTGAACATTCTCCTTTCCACATTTGCATGTATTTAGTTTTATCCTTGTACATTAGTGTGTCTTTTGTGTCATCCTTGTTCAGATCATCTTTAGGCAGCCATGCTGGTGAGACTTCATATGTATATAGATATGATCTCATAACAAATTTCCTGTTCCTAAGGCTAGTACAGTCTTCCCACTCCAACTTCCACTATGATTACTGAGCCTTGGGTGTAGGAGTTGTGTTGTATCTCTTTCAGTTGGGATTGGGCAGTATAACACTGCATTTTGATTTTGTAACATAATTTTTTCTAGTGGTTTCCATATGTAGCAAAGAGAAGTTTTAGCACTGGAAACATATACAAACGAGTAATATTATACAAAATGAGAAGATTGTACTTATGCCAACAATTTAAGAAAAGGGGGGGTATGAATCTGAAAGGCAGCAAGTGTGTATATGGAAGAGTTTGGAGGGAGGAAAGGGAAGGAAAATTATAAAATTAATCACAATAGCAAAATATTTAAAAATGAATAAATTATAAGTTGATCAATTTACAAACTTGGAATCCACAATCACTGGACTTAAATTATACTACTCTGCTTTGTACTACTAAGATGCTGTAATTGCTGAGGTTACAAAATTAACTCTAATGACATCTTCATAAATTCTGACCAAATTTCAGAATGATCTTAATTTATTACAGGAAACCCGAGAGAACTAGGAGTCATCATAATGAAATAGGTTTGGGGGATGATTTTTTCAGAACTTTGGAGTACCCTACCCACTTTGTAGCACAGGCAGCTATTTTCACTAGTGACTAGGTGGACCTGTCCTCCTCCAGTGTATTTATTGTTGACAGAAGAAACGCAGTCCACAGGTTTCCTCAGTATAATTCACATACTTTTGGCCCAATTATACATTTTATTGCCTGTAATCAACCATTTTTAGTGTATAAATAAATATAATGCTTATGTGTTTCATTAAGAAGTATATGACACATCAGGACTTTTTTTTTCTTTTTGCAATAGATTAGTTATTTTTATCCTACAATGAATTCTAACATCTTTCATCTTGTGAGATAATTTATTAGGATTAATTTGTAGTGGTGATTTTGCAGTCAGCCTCTTAAGAAAGGTTACTTTTAGATTTTCTTTTTGACTTTTCCTAAATATGGTATTTGTCAGTCATGTTACATTAGTTTTTTTCTGGATTATTCTATGCATAACACTGTGAAGAGACTCAGTCTATCATGAAAATAGAGCTGTGCACCTTGTTAAAATCAGGTCAAATAAGTAAAAACCATTGTTGAAAGAGAACTTCTAAATACAAGAAGCAAAGGCCAGAGAGGGCAGCCTTGATACTATTTTTTGCTGGTTTTGAGCAAAATTGTCCAGAGGGCCAAGGTGGGGGGTTGTATTTATTAAAAAGATTGAGTTTGTCTCTTCTCAGCCAAGGAAATGAAAGGTGGAGTACATCATTTAAAGATAGCTTGTAACCTTAGCTTGAGATTCTTTTACCTAATATCAAATACCATCCAGAGGCTAGAATCTAGAAGCCCACCACAGCAAACAGAAGCAGTGTGGTATGATCCCTGAAGAAAATCAAGAAATATGACTTTCACATGTATATTTCTATCTCAAATACACAATGATTATAATAATATATTTTGGATTTCAACGTGATGTACATTTGTGTTTTACTATCCATCTTCATTGAATACTGTTGTTTATATTTATACATGTTTCTTTCTTTTTTCTTTTTCATTCAATATTAATTGGATAATTTTGTATTTGTATACTGAAATTCCCTTTTATGTTTACTCTTCAATCCCTTGGTGCTTATGTTTGACTCTTATTTCCCATGAGGTATTTTTATGTGACTAAAAAATATATTTGTTCTATAACAAGTTGGTACTTCTTTGTGCTTACCTGATCTGATAGTGTACTGGCTCCTAAGACCCTCACCAGTGCATCCTGAATTCATGTTCTTTCTGTTTTCTTCTCAAGAAAGAGCAGATGCATCAAGATTGTCTGTATTCAACTGTTCCCTTACAATGTTTCAGCTCATCCCTTCCTAGCTTGACTTTGTTCTGAAACATTTTAGGTTCTCTTTTTTACCATTGTCAATGCCTCTTCACTGGTGTTTCCCCCTTTTCCTGTAAACAACCTCAGTAGTCCAGGTCCTTTGAAACCCCAATTGTTAAACAAAAAATAACTCATAATTTATCTTAACTTAGCCATTCTTAGCAACCATCCAGAAATTGTCTTCTTTTACTGCCAGATTTTCTGAAACAATAGAATCCTCTTGTTAAAGTGACTTCCTTTTCCTCCAGTCTATCTTTTGATCCCACTACTCTAAAGAAACTATTCTAGTCAAGGTTCTAGAGATTTTGAAATAATGAAATATAGCCTGTCTCAGTTTTCCCTCCCTCATCTAAACAAACTTTTCTTGGGGGATTATTTAAAGAAGTAGAATGTAAAAGGTTCTGAAATTTACTCCGAATTTGGTCCTACTCCTAAGGATAGATGGGTTGACTAGATGGCTTTCCAGAAATGTTCTGTATATATATTTTTGTGGCTCCCCTCTCAGCTTCAGGTATACTTCCATAATGCTTTGGGAGAAGCAGGAAGAAGAGACTCACTCCAAATTCTTTCTTTTTTAAAAATAATATATTTTTTTATTAATGCACAGGTCTATTATATATATATATAT
>CM052722.1:70349069-70377388 GCA_028551405.1 Uromys caudimaculatus
GTTTGGTCTCGCCAGCAAGAACCCACGTGGACACACG
The DNA here is from genome assembly GCA_028551405.1 of Uromys caudimaculatus. Taxonomy (NCBI): domain Eukaryota; kingdom Metazoa; phylum Chordata; class Mammalia; order Rodentia; family Muridae; genus Uromys; species Uromys caudimaculatus. The sequence goes on from CM052722.1 coordinate 70,349,107, forward strand.
GATCCTTCTGCAGCAATGCGTTTATTGCATAATGAAAAGAGGAAAGACCCCGGGGCCCCAGAATGGCGCTGTTATATAGCCCCGAGGCAGCGTGCTCTCCATTGGTTGGTGTGCCCCGGGAGTGGGCGGTGATAGTCATGTACACCCATAATGTGCTTCGGGGGTTTTCCCGTGCTATCCGTAAGTTTCCTTAGAGCGACAGCTGAGGTCAGCGCCATCTTGTAATGGCGAATACTCTAGCCGCTCCTTACAGTGTTGGCATAAAAACAGTTATAGAATTGAATTGAAGACCCAGACACAAATACACACACATAGGGGCACCTGATTTTTTTTAAACAGAAACCAGAAATAGACACTGGAAAAAAAGACAGTATCTTTAACAAATGCTGCTGGTTAGTAGAATAATACAAATAGATCCATTACTAGTTCCCTGCACGAAACTCAGCAAATGGATTAAAGACCTAAAAAAATAAACAAACAAAATAACAACAATAGAGAGGAACCTGCCAGGAACCGCCAGGACACAGGGACCTACAAGCAGCCTGAGACAACAGCCTTCCTGTCTCCTTCTGCAGCCAGGGACCCCAGTCTGTGCCATAGAGCTCCATAACCAAATAGTGCAGGGAGAAGACTAGCATACAGGGAGTGTGGACAAGCCCGTGAGTGGAGGTAAGATGGGCACCACTGCTCAGCTGATCTGCCCAGAATCTGCAGAACACTGGGACAGAGGAACAGCTTGGGACAGGAGCCTTCTGGTTTACCCCTGTGGTCTGTGCCATGCGACTCCATACCCAAATAGCACAGGGAAAGAGCTACCCTCACAGGAGTGTGGACAAGCCTGTGATCAGGGATAAGGTCAGCACCTCTGCTCAGAGAGACCCATCCAGCACCCTCAGGACACAGGGACTTAGGAGTGGTCTTCAGGTTTCCTTCTGAGGCCATGGAGCTGATCCTGTGACACAAGGCTCCATACTCAGTGCCAGGAGAGAGTTGGTCTCCCAGGAGTGACAACACACCTTTGAGCACAGGAAGACCACCACTTCTGTTCAAATTCCTCAATCAAGAGGGACCCTCGCAGAGCCATCAGGACACAGGAACCAAGGAACAGCTGGGAACAGGATCCTTCTGGTTTCTGTCTGCACCCCAGAGCTGACCCTGTACCACAGCGCTCTAACCCCAAATTCCTCTCAGAGAGAGCTGGTCTCAAAGGAGTATTGACACAGAGGCTTGCAGGAGGGACAAGCCACAGACAGAGAGAGCCAGACCAGCTAACACCAGAGATAACCAGATGGCAAAAGACAAGGGCAAGAGTATAAGGAACAGAAACCAAAGCAACTTGGCATCATCAGAACTCAGTTCTCCCACCACAGTGAGCCCTGGATATCCCAACACACCAGAAAAGCAAGACTCAGATTTAAAATCACTTCTCATGATGATGATAGAAGACTTTAAGAAGGAAATAAATAACTCCCTTAAAGAAATACAAGAGAACACAGGTAAACAGCTAGAAGCCCTTAAAGAGGAAATGCAGGAAAATACAATCAAACAGGCAAAGGAAATGAACAAAACCATCCAGGAGCTAAAAATGGAAATAGAAACAATAAAGAAATCACAAAGGGAGGCAACCGTGGAGTTAGAAAGCCTAGGAAAGAGATCAGGAGTCATTGAAGCAAGCATCACCAACAGAATACAAGAGATAAAAGAGAGAATCTCAGGTGCAGATGATACCATAGAAAATATTGACACAACAGTCAAAGAAAATGTAAAATGCAAAAAAATAGAAGAAAACTTCCCTAACCTAAAGAAAGAGATGAACATAAATATGCAAAAAGCCCACCGAACTCCAAATAGATTGGACCAGAAAAGAAATTCCTCCCATCACGTAACAGTGAAAACACCAAATGCACAAAACAAGGAAAGAATATTAAAAGCAGTAAGGGAAAAAGATCAAGTAACATACAAAGGCAGACCTATCAGAATTACACCAGACTTGTCATCAGAAACTATGAAAGCTAGAAAATCCTGGACAGATCTCATATAGACCCTAAGAGAACACAACTGCCAGCCCAGGCTGCTATACCCAGCAAAACTCTCAATTACCATAGATGGTGAAACCAAGATATTCCATGACAAAACTAAATTTACACAAAATCTTTCCACAAACCCAGCCTTAAAAAGGATAATAGATGGAAAATGCCAACACAAGGAGGGAAACTACACCCTAGAAAAAGCAAGAAAGTAATCTTTCAACAAACCCAAAAGAAGATAGCCACACAAACATAAAAATAACATCGAAACTAACAGGAACCAAAAATCACTATTCCTTAATATCTCTTCACATCAATGGACTCAATTCCTCAATAAAAAGACATAGACTAATAGACTGGATGCATAAACAGGACCCAGCATTTTGCTGCATTCAGAAAACGCACCTCTGTGATAAAGACAAACACTACCTCAAAGTAAACAGCTAGAAAACAATTTTCCAAACAAATGGTCCCAAGAAACAGGCTGGAGTAGCCATTCTAATATCGGATAAAATCAACTTTCAACCAGAAGTCATCAAAAAAGATAAGGAAGGACACTTCATCCTCATCAAAGAAAAAATCTAAGTGAGAAAACCCAGACCCAGAAAAATAAATATGGTATGTATTCAGTTATAAGTAGATATTAGGCATTAAGTAATTGATAACCAAGCTAAGATCCATAGACTCAGAGAGGTTATGTAAAGAGGAGGTGTCTAGAGGGAATGTATGGATCTCCCTGGGATGGGAAATAAAATAAATTTTATGAGTGTACTAAGAGTGGGTGGGGACAGCAGTAGTGTGTGGTAGGGTGTCAAGTGTGGAGGGAGATGGGGTGGAGGGAGAGTGTGCAAGGAGAGATGACTGGAATTGAGAGGGCCATTTAGTGCATTTGTTGAAACCTAGTGTGGTAGAAACTTTCTGTTCCCTATGAGGGTGATCCTAGTAGTGGGGGGATAGGGAGTTTCAACTGGCCTTCTTCTGTCACTGGGCAAGCCTTCCAGTGTTAGGAGGACCTGGTTGCATTCAATTGAGTTGTTTGCCGAGGGTGGTCCAATGAAAATCCACAAACAACCCAGGTTGTTGCTAAGACAAAGCATTACTTCACTAAGCTAACACTAAAGCCCTGTTGTCAAGGACAACACCCACACAACCCAATGAACAAAGATAAGTCTGGTTAGTGTCTACATGAAGCCTTCACCCCTATGTTCTATATTTGGTGTAGGAAGGTACTCTGCAGGCTACCAAAAGAGAAATATCACCAACCCAGCCACAAAACCTTTACCCTATGATCTGCCTTGAGTACAATATATGTTAGTGCATTAGTGTAACAGAACTTGTGGGAGTAGCCAACCAATGTCTGATTTGACTCAAGGCTCACTCCTCAAGAAGGAACCCATACCCAACACTGTGTAGGTAACCACAAGAACCAGAGACTAGACAGCCCAAAGACCTGGGGTAAAACTAAACTTAATAGTCTTACAGACAGACAGACAGACAGACAGACAGGTGGACAGAGATTATTTTTAAAATGAGACCCAATAATACTTTAATAGACTCATTGATCAGTGCCTTATCCAGTAATCATGAGAGATGCTTCCCCTGACAGAAGATGGGAACACATGTGAAAACTCACAGCTTAGACATTAAAGAGAGAGAGAGAGAGAGAGAGAGAGAGAGAGAGAGAGAGAGAGCGAGCTTAGGGAATCCCACAGAAGAAGAGTCAGAAAGATTGTAAGAACCAGAGGGGCTGGATAATGCCCTCTGAATCAAGACAGCTAGGAGTATATGAGCTCACAGAGACTAAAGAAGCTCCACAGGGCCTCCATAGGTATGTACAAGGTCCTCTGTCTAAATAATATAGCTTTTAGCTTAGTAATTTTATGGAGTTCATGACTTTGAGTATGAGTAGGTCTCTGACTCCCATGTCTGATCTTGGGACTCTTTCTGCTATTGGCTTGCTGTGTCCAACTTGAATATGATTGTTTTTGCTTTATCTTATTATAATGTTTTGTCATGTTTGCTTATTATTTCTTAGAGACCTGTTATTTTCTCGTGAGAGACAGAAAGGGAGTGGATCTAGAGGGGAGATGAGGTAGGGAGGAAGGAACTAGGAGTAGAAGGAGGGGAACCTGTATTCAGATTATATTGTAGGAGAAAAGACTCTCTATGTAATAATAAAAAGGAAGAAATGGAAAAACAATGAAGGAAAAGAGTCATCTGTACGTTTAGCAAAAATATTCCCACTTGTCTATTCATTTACATTGTAATTAACATTGTCACAACCAATTAAAGTTCCATAGTGAAACATCAAAGGCATGAAATACCAACTACGGAGTTGAGTATACTTGTACAAAGAAATTTTTGTGGCCACAATACCTGGAAGGTGTAGGGTTATTACCTAGAGGCTGCCTAAATCTTTATCAGTTCACCCCTAAGCAGAAAACTAGTCACGACATCATAGTAGATGCTTCTTAATGAAATATCATTTCCGCAGTAATGGTTATTCTAACCAGAATCTGATCCATCCCTTTAAAAACAGTACTAAAAATGTCATCATTATGAGAAAATGTTATCAAGGCCACAAAATCAGAAGCAACAATTCACATTCTTAAACACTTTAGTCTCCCTAAAACAATCCCTCAAAAGATGCTACATATCATCCAGAAATAATTGTCTTACTTTTCTTTCCCCCTGACAAACACAACTTAAGGAAAGGAGGACTTATTTTGGCTGATAATTCTAAGTGTACAGTCCACCATGGTGGCATGGAATTCAAGGTGGCAGGAGCTTGAAGTATCTGGTCATACTTTATTGATAGAAAGAAGACAAAAATGAATTGTGGTACTCAGTTGGCTTTCTACTTTTTTATGTAGTCTACGATCCAAGCAGAAAGAATGATGCTAACCACTTTTAAAGTGAGTTTCCCCCTCCTCATTTAACCTAATCAAGATAATTTATCAAAGGCATGCCTAGAGGCTAGTATTCCAATTGATTATCAAACTAGTTAGATTGGCATCAGAGATTAAAAGCAACAATTGTCTGTTCTAAATTTGTAACACACACACACACAAGGAAGACGGGGTGGCAGAAAAGGCTCTGTTCACAGTCAGAAAGAGAATGATATTGAAGAGAGACTACAGTGTGGTAAAAGTATAATAAACCAATGAGGTCAAAATCACAGATAATGAAAATCTGTTGCAGATGCAACTATTCAGACAGCTAAAAACATTATCATGCCACTAAAGCACATATGTACTAAACTCTGAGTTGTAACTTTGGTAACCAATTTGAAACATATTTATTTGCACTGAAATCTACTATTCCTCTATTAAAATCTGTAAAATTCATCTCAAACATGGCATATAGCAATATAGAATATTCAATTGCCATATGTGCACTTACATACATTCTGACTTTTAAATCTCAACCCAGTGCAGTGAAATATCATCATAAGCTCCCATTTTATAGATATGGAAACTGACGATGACAGAAGTAACATAATTAATTTGTCTGAGGTCACTTAATTAGGACCATTGGAGTTAGAATCTGAACATAGATTGTAACTCTGGAACATATACTTTTTTCTTAATTTTTGGGAAAAATTCCTACACATATTTAAATTATTCTTTTCCCTCCCTACACACCAAAATTCATGTACCTTCTCACTTCTCTCTCTCTCTCTCTCTCTCGCTCTCGCTCTCGCTCTCTCTCTCCCTCTCTTAAAATAAAATCAAAACAGAAAATTCAAAACAAAGAAAGGAAGGAAGAGATGAAGGAAGGAAAAAGGAAAGAAAAGCGAAGAGAGAAAATCAATAAGACAAAAATAAATACCAAAACAAAACAAAAAGCCCACACAAAAATGGATTCTATTTCATGTTAGTCAGCTCGTCATGGGCATGAGGACTGCCCAAAAGTCTAATTGATATAGCCAATGATACTGCATCGGAAAAAACTTTTTTTCTTTTGCCAGTGGGTATCAGTTGCAGATAGCTTCTTGATTGGGGTGAGAGCTCATACCTACTTCCACCTCCCAATACTGTGACAATACCTGTCTTGGTTGAAGATATACAACCATATGTGAACTGCCACTATCTCTGTGAGTTGATGTGTACATCAGTTCTGTTTGTCCAGAAGATGCTGTTTTCTCAGATTCATCTACCACCTCTAACTCTTACACTCCTTCTCTTCCACATAAATTCTTGTGCATTAAGGGAAGGAGTTTAATAAAGACATTCCATTATGACCAAGTGTTCCAAAGTTTATTATTCTCTGCACATTGTCCAATTGTGGGTCTTTGGAAAACTCTTAAAACAATGCTCTATCTCATAAAATGCTGCATGTTGGGATGGGCAAGATGGTTCATAGTGCAAAAGCACTTACCTCCAAGGCTGATGTCTTCAATTAAATCCCCAGAACTCACATAGAAGGAGAGCCAGGCCCTGCAATTTGTCTTTAACTTCCATATTTGCCCCATGGTACAAGTGCATGCACACACACACTCGCACATACATGCACAACATATAAAGCAATTATTTAAAACATAACCCATCTTTTCTTTGGGAGCTACACATTCTTGAAAAAGTCTTACTACATGAAATCAAACCATGTTTAAAACTCATTCAATTACAAGTTAGATCACAGCTGAAGGGTTTCCCTCCTCACTGAGTATATTTTAAAATGTTGAAAATGGGTTATTTCTTTAGTATATATTTTCCTTTGCATATATATAGGATTATCCATAGGAAACTTACTCATAAAATGTAAAACAATATATTGTGATATATTTTAGAGTCTACTGATGCCTCAACAAGTCATCTGAAACCAAGGCCTGTGTTAGAGATGGCCTAGAGTTTCCTAAAAGCCCAATGATAAAGACTGAAGATATGTTTACGTTTTATCCCTGAAATAAAAAGAGAAGGGGGAGAAAGTGGGGAGGAAAAGAGGAGAAGGGAGGAGTATAGGAGAGAAATGGAAAGGAATATGAGAGAGGAGAGAGAAAGGGAGAGAGAGGGAAAGGAGAGGGGAAAGGAGGGGAGGGGAAGAGACGGGAAGGAAGGGGACGAGAAAGGAGGGGAGGAAGGAAAAAGGAGTAGCAGTCCAATCGAGTTCACATTATGAGAAAGGGGTTAAATTTTTTTTAAAAAAAATTTTAAAGTACCAATGGAGACTAATAGACAGTTAGAAAGACTCTTAAATAAAAGACCATTAAAAGAAGAATTTGAATTTAAATAGATGCATTTGTTAACTCAGTGCCTGGTCAACCAAGTGTAATGATTTCTCAAGAGCTTAAAGAATTGGAAAATGTGTGGAAAAGAGCTAGTTTCAAACTATGAAAATATGAAAATGAGAGACGGTACAAGGCTAGCATGGTGAATGGATGCCAATGAGAAAGAGGAGTTAAAAGTAGAAAATGAGAAGATAAAAAAGAACATATCCAATTTGGGAACTTTTAATAAAGTGGTACAAGGAACTCTTGCAGTATGTGATTGAGGAACATGGCAATTTATCAAAGTAAGTAATGATTGTGAGACCATCATTGTATTTAAAATATTCTTTATTCTTTTGAGAAATTCAAGTAAAATAAATCCAGGAGATAAATGATTGGGTATAACAGGTAGGATAAAAGTGAAACTTTCCTGAGATCTATATGGAAATGGGAACATTCATAAGGGATGGAGATAGGCAATAAAGAAAGAAAAAGACTCTATAGTTGTCATTGAAGGGTCAAAAAGCAGAGAAAGTGGTACCTTAGAAATTTAACATAAAAATACCAGTTGATTTGAAAAAATAACTAATGGTCAAATTCAGTATTTATTTTAATTCTAGTAAAGGGTCCAAATTACATCTCTAAAGGTCTCAAGATCCGTTAAGTAACCATGATCATTAAAGGACTGAATGTTGAAAGCACATACTTTGACTCAAGCCATCATCCTCCAAGGACCCATCAGACTTTTAGAGCTCAAGAAAACCTCTATTCTTCCAGAAGACAACTTAGTCACAATGACTCAGGCCCATCAAATAAACCCTTGAGGTTTACCTTGATACTTCTGTATTTGAATAGCACAAGAGCCTTCATTTATGTTCTCCATCCAACATATGCATAATCCTGTGGAAGCAATGAGTACATCACTATTACTGAATGTATCACCAAGATGGAATTCCATAGAGAAAAATATTTATATTATGCTTTTAGTGTTCATATAATATACGTGAGAAAGAAAAGTTATCAATTTTAAGCTGATTTCCTACAAAGAAAATGTAGGAGAAATGTTCTATTAATAATGCTAAGTCATTTATGAGGCTGGTAGAACAGATGGAGCACAGGTGTTAAAGGAAGCATCCATAAGCAAGTGAGAAACTACGGAGAGGTGTGAAGAGGTACCTCAAGTCTTCCCCTATCTGAGGGCTTTTGTGGGCGTCTGTCACAGTCACATCTGAGACTTTCCTGAGAGAACTGTGGAGTAGAACTTTCAGAACACACTTAATGGATTCCTGCCACTTATTGGAGAGGAAAAAGAAAGAATAAACACTACCATCCCACAATCTCCCAGGACATCAACTGCCAAAATTGTGAGGCAGGCCAAATGAGAGGTTATCTAATGGCATTTGTTGGTTTCCTTCAACTATGAAGTACTCAAAAATGGCGGAATCTCAAGATGCATGTGCCAAATAGGACTCCTTACAGTGTCTGAGTGCGGGCCAAGACTAATTCTAAGCAATTTATAGCAACAGAAGTCACTGCAGTGGAAAGCAGCCACATTCTCATTGACCTTGTTTTCATTTGTCCAGAACAGGAATACAAGATATTCTATGAAGAGACCATACTAGAAGCAAAATGGTATTGTAGCTTTAAATTATCTGATTTAAAGGGAAATCATCAAATATCCAATTTGTAATTTTTAAGGTTTGTTTTCTCATCTAAAATACTTTGGAAGTCAGAGGAAAATCATGTTTTCTCTGGGATGAGAATATTAATAACAAGAGTAATAACAATAATAAATAATAATCTTTTTTCATTGCCAGCCACAGAGAAACCTCTAAAGGAAATACTATATCCCAATATTCTTCATATATATATCAATATCATTAATACACACAAGTCTTGTTTACTTTTGTCCTAAACTACTTTGATCCTACCAGTGTTTGAATCTTTGATTTGTTATCAAATCAGTAGTGAGATGTGGAAACAGAAAATTTTACTTCAACACCATCAGGGAATGTTGACAAATTCAAAAAAAATATGGTACATCTTATTTTTGAAGGTGATGAAATAAACAGGAAAAAGCCACTATTATATATAAATCGAACATAAATGAACTTTATTTACTCATCATCATTAACAGAGAATTATGGGATAACCTATAAACTATATTTCTTCACTACTCTCTTGACCCTACTATCCTTTAGGTACTCTGTATGCTATGTATGGTCTTAGTTGAAGTGAGGGACCATTTTGGTACCCTAGGTAATAGGCTCACAGTAGTCTGCATATATAGTATATTTGGCTAAAAATGAGTTAAAGTTAAATATAAATTATATTTCAGTTGTATTTTAATGATCAAAATCACTAATGTTGCACATATCAAAAAGTTCTTACCTGAAACTGATACGAAAAGGACATTTAGTTCTATAGAATTCACCAATGACTGCCCTTAGCAGGGAAGCAAGGTTACTCAAGTTATCATTTATCACTACTATGCAGTCTGGATTCCTGGAAATTCTCTTGGGAGATTCAAGCAGCTTGTACATCATCATCCAATTAGAAAGTGATAGCCAATTAAAAAGAGTAAAATCAATAACTTTGCGTTAAATCTGACCACAGAACCATTGTCTGTTCCCTTCTTTGAAAATGGTAATGATTAAATTTCCTTATCCTAAAGTAACAGCATGCAAATCTGTTGCAAACTCCCTCTGCTCTTATAATCTACATCAATGACTGAAATGATGATGAGTGTGTTCATTTATAGGATAAACATGGAACCAGTGTTTTTCCAAAGAGGCTTTCATAAAATATGCAATCATTTTCCTATGTCACACAGGGTTCATATGGAAGTCTCTGTATGGGGTATTAAAATGGGTAGACGATTTTAAAAATGAATTACCCTAATCTTCGCAGTACTGCTTCCAACTCGCTGATAAATGACTCTCCTCTCTTGAAGATAACAATAACGTTTCTATTATTTTCCTCACTGTCTTTTCTTGGATTCTATAGCACTTGCCCATATCCTTGATTTTTGAAACCACATTCTGTTAGTCTGCCCACCCAGCAGGAAGTTGTTGCTCACATTTTATCTTCACAAAACAGAGAGGAAGAGTAGGAAGTGAGTCGAGACTATAAAATCTCAAAGCTCATCCCCAGTGACGTACTTCCTTTCTTTAACAAGGCTGTAATTTCTAAAATTTCCATAATAGCCTCAAATAGCACCACTGACTAGGAGCCAAGTGTTCAAATACTTGAGCCTATGTGAAAAAATTCACATTCAAACTCTCACGGTCAATCAATTGATCCATTTCTGGTTTCATTACCCTTTTCTCTTCAACCTAAGGTCCATGATCCATTGTTTAAACACTCTTTTACCAACATGTTCAAATCTGTTGCTTTTTTTACCAGAATGATCCTATAATTCTTTAGCCTGACTCATTCCAGTCCCCTATTTTCTGTATTCTTATATTCAGAAAACTGACCAAAACGAGATGTAAAATTATACAAATGTCTCTGGTGCTATGAAAAATCATGATCTCCAAATTAAGTTACCCCACAAACCCTCAACAACTCCTCATAATGTCCTCGATTCACGGGTAAGTTTATTTAAAAATATAAACAGTGATTGGAGAGTCTGGCACTTTCTCAATTAATCCTCCTACCTGGTACAATAGACCTCATGTCAGTAACAGGCATTTTGCTGAACTGCCAATGGAGACCAAGAGAAAAGAGATGGTTAAGTTACAGTATATAAACATTTGACATATTTTTGCATATATGTCAATAAATCAAGACAACAAATTGACAGAAAGATGGTAAAAGAAAGAGTATAAAAATTTGGTTTATGCTATCAGTACATAATGAAAGTGATTAGAGGCATCTTAAAAGAAAGCAAGCACATCACAAATACTAATTCCTAATGAATCAGTGCCGACCTTTACAGCTTAGAAATTAATTTTATCTTACTCTTCATTGTTACCAAGATACAAATAAGACACTTTACCTGCAGTTTTCTCTTTGCATTTTCATTACAATAAAATGGTCTCACTTTAACCATTCATTGACCAGGAATCATGGGAATGCATAACATATATGACAGTCTGTTGCTCCCTGCCATATGAGCCTAGAGAATCCTGAAGTTAGTATCATCCCTTCCATACATCAATGATAGAGCTGTATGCAGTTAATCAATCATGCCTAGAGAAGCCAGGATAAATAAGGGTCATCTCTACTCGATCTTACAAAAGGAAGCTTGGGGTTTTTGTCTGTTTGTTTGTTTTGATTTTGGGGTTTTTTTTTTTTTTTTTTTTTTTGCTTTTCTTTTATTTTAATTTTTATTTTTTGATACTTTATTTACATTTCCAATGTTTCCCCCTTTCTAGGTCTCCTCTTTGTAAACCACCTATCCCGTCCCCCTCCCCCACCTCTATGAGGGTATTTCACCTCCCACCCACCTGCCCACCCACTCCTGTATTCCCACCTTGACGTTCCCCTTTACTGGGGCCTCTAACACCCTCAGGCCCAAGGGCCTCTCCTCCCCCTGATGGCCAACAAGGCCCTCTTCTGTCACATATGTGGTCCGAACCATGGGTCCCTAGATTTGTATTCTTTGGTTGGTGGTCCAACCTCCAGGAGGACTGGGGGTGGGGGGGTCAGGCCAGTTGACACTGTTGTTCCCTCCATGGGGCTCCAGACTCCCTCAGCTCCTTCAGTCCCTTTTCCAACTTCTCCATCTGGGACCTCACTCTCAGTCTAGTGGTTACTGTAAAGTGAAACTTGGGTATTCTGGACTTTTGGACTAATATCCGCTTATCAGTGAGTACATACCATGTTCCTTCTTTTGCGACTGAGTTACCTCGCTCAGGATGATATTTTCAAGTTCCATCCATTTGCCTGCAAATTTCATTAAGTCATTGTTTTTAATAGCTGAGTAGTACTCCATTGTGTAGATGTACCACATTTTCTGTATCCATTCCTCTGATGAGGGACATCTGGATTGTTTCCAGCTTCTGGCTATTATAAATATGGCTGCTATGAACATAGTGGAGCATGTGTCTTTATTACATGTGGGAGCATCTTCTGGGTATATGCCCAGGAGTGGTATAGCTGGGTCCTCAGGTAGTATTATGGTTTTTTTTTTGTTTGTTTGCTTGCTTGCTTGCTTTTTGTTTTTGTTTTTGTTTTTGTTTTCATTTTTAACAAGCCAACTTAAACTTCTTCCTTCGGTTCTCAGGGAATTTTCCTTTCTGCCTCTCATTGCTTTAGCTCAGCACACCATGCATTTAAAAGTTAACAGACACAGGTACACTTACTTTAAGCAGGGTAAATTAAGTCCATTTATAAACTCTTGCACCAATGAGTTTTGTCAGTGGGTTCTTCTAAAGTCATTTAGCTCAAGAATGTGTGTAATTGTGGTACATGGAGACAATTCTCTCCAGGAACCCTGGGATTCAGTATAAAGGGCATGCAGTGCAGGTGCTGATGTGAGACTTGAAAGACTGGATGAAGTCAAAAGAAAATTCCTCCCCGGGAAAATGCTTCTCTAAAATCTGAGTCATCTGAAGTTGGGAGAGTTTCCGAGAAAGCTCTGAGGAGGAAGGGTAAAGAATAACAGTTAATTAGGAGGGCTATTACCACTGGAAGGTTCAAGCAGGCAGGCAGGCAGAAACCCCAGTTAAACAGACTCTCAGGCATAAATCAGCAACGCTTACCAGCCACATAGGCAAATTGGCAGGCTTTACAAAAAAGACATGGTTGGCTTCCCAAGTCATACCACTGGAGACTCGGGAACAGAGGAAAATGAGAAGTTGCAGTAGCAGCTGAGGTAGCCAGACTACTAAAACAATGGCCCCCTGGAGACTCCACTGTGCAGGGAAGGAGGCTGGTGACAGCTAGATCATTCTTGGGGGTGGGGGGCAACTATCTTTACAACATAATGGACTTATAATTGCACATATTTTTATAAATGTTCAATTAAGCCACTGGATTCATTACTTCGTAACTTGGTGCTTCACGTGCTAGTTTTTCCTCTGGAAATTGCCCTGTAGGTTAGGTTTGTGAGCAGAGCAGATCAGCCTGATAGCAGCTAGGGTTTCAGGTTCCAGGGGTATTTCTCCAGGAGATTACTTTCACATTCATTTGCAGCTTTTCCTCAGGCTTCCTCTTCTATGGAAGGTGAGGGCTGCCTCCTGCCCTCAAGGCCTCTGTGGAGACTCCAGAAAGCCAGATTCTTTGAACAGGCCTGCACTTGCTTTCATGTCACTAATGAACAGCCGGTTTTCCTCACATACTTTTCTAAAAAGAGAGTCTTGCCGGCCTCCCTCCACCTCTCAACACACCCCTTCTCTGTTTTTCCGGACTTCTTACATAGATTCTTCTTACATTTCCCACTATGACATCCTCAGAAAAACCTTCTCCAATCACCTCACCTCAGCTGACACAGACTTTTCCCTTTCCTGAGCAAGTGTCACATGGAGGCAAGTAAAGGGCACAAGGAGGAGAAAAGCCAAGTTAGAAGTCAGACAAGCCTGGACTTGAATGTCAGCTCTCAAATTTATAACCCAGGCAACCTTACAGCAATCTCATTGCTCAAAGGCTCCCCTCATTGGTAAAGTGAATATGCCTATCCATACATACCCCTTCCTTCATAGGCATTTATAAGGATTAAAAACTAAAATTAGTCACAACCACATATATTATAGTGTGCTAGACTGTCAGTTAACTGTATAGACTCCTTGAATTGTTTTGGAGATACAGAGAGGATTTGCAAAGGATGATTACCTAGTGGGTAGAGACAAATTGATCTTCAGAAACCTAGTAACCACAGTTCTGGACATTAACCCATATACTGTAATATACTAATTGTAAAAAGGTAACAAGGAGCACACGCAACACACCAAGTCCTAAAAGACGCAGAGAGATGAAGGGGTTTTTCCAATGTGGGTCTATAGAGTATAGTGTATGTCATAAGAAGGATATACACTTTAGATCAGAAAGTAGAGTTCTAGATTTGCCACTTACTACCTTTGCATCTAGGACAAAGTCACTCTGCATCTGTAGTTTTCCCCATCTATAAATTGGTGATGGTTGTAGCACTGTCCTTATATAATTATTATGAGGAATAAATGGTATGCATACATCCTGAGAAAATGCCAACTAGCTTATTTCCTGGTTGACTATATTCACCATTTGACATTTTTCTATACTATTTAATACTGCAGTTTCTTTCATTTGGTGGCTCTCATGTCCACCAGTGTATGAAAAGCTTTAAGGACCAAACTTCTTAATAAGCCCTTAGCATAGTGTTCATTCTATAAAGTAGTCCCACTATTTGGATTCCTAATTTTATTGAGCATATACTTGTTCCAGTCCCAGGTGTGCTGCGCAGATGCATTATCTCCTTCAGGCCTCACAACTAGACTACTTTCTATGCTAGATAATAGATTTGATGCTCTCAGGAATGAATTCCTGACTGAGAAACGAGACACATAGCTTATCAGAGACTGATTTCGACAGAGGAAAATAATTTCACATTCTTCTTTTCTCCTTTATTGGATAGTAGCAATGTACCTTTCCTCAACCTCTTTTTGCAATACCCTTGACTTGGTGACTTTTTTTTTTTCAAATAATTGTCAGTGTTTGTGCATGTGAGAGCCAGATTCTTCCTCCAGGACTCAGCTGCATGAATCACCTTGAGATTCTTTTCTCTGGAACCTTTACCCTCGGCTCTTTCTCTCCCTCTTTTGTTTTATTCATCGTAGTCGAGCCTCAGAGGACATGTGAGGCGGGACTGTGTGAGAATAGTGGTTCTCAGCAGACGTAGGACCAGAGAGGGAAAAATGCAAATTGCAAGTAAAGAAATTAACCCTGAGGCTTCATTTCAATGGCTAACAACTCATAATGCAGGCATGTTGAACCATGTATCTGTCTTCATTATTTTCATGATTGCGACTTTATAATTGCTTCTGATGAAAAGCAAGGAGATGAAAATTCAACAGTGAAACACAACCGACAGACCTTGGTTGTGTGAGAAGTGCACTGTACTAAAGAATTTACTTTCCCAGACAAAAGGATGAAAATAAGTGGGTTTGCTGCTATTGAATTCATAGAAATTGAACTCAGCTTCTCTCTGTAGTTCAAGTTTCCGGCAAATAATCTACAGTGTAAATGTAGCAGGATTTTTTTTTTTTTTTTACTGAACAAATAACACTGTGTTGTGAATGGGATATAAATTAAAGATACACTATGTAAGCAACTTCTCCTATCTCCCTCTGCACTACAGCTCTATTTTCATGGGTGGAATGAGATGCTTTGAAAGAAAGCTATAGAAACTGTCATCTGGTCCAGCAGTATGGAATCACAGTGGGTGGAGGGAGGACAATAATACTATGTGGCACTTTAATTGAGTTTAGGTTGATACCACAATTCAAGAATATCAATTTCTATTACCACCATTAAGGCTAAACTATCGGATGTAGCAGTCAGAGGTAGAAAAGGCTGGAAGGCACACACTGTGTTCCGCCTGCTTGAAGAGTCACCTGTAGTTGTAATCATACCCTAGAACAATTGACAGCTCAATAATGTAATTAGACTACTTCTAATTACCCAAACAGGCGCCATTATTTAGTCCATGTGATCTGTTGAGCTCTCTATTAGATATTTTCTTTAGCTTGTTGTATTTAATTGTCACAACAACCTTGCAAAAAAACCACAACTTGACCTTAATTTTATAGATCTGTCAACTGGTAGTCAGGAGCATTAAGGAATTTATTCCCAGATCACAAGCCTTCTAAATTACTCATCAAAGACTGGACATGGTTTGTTTGAATGTAAAGTCTATGCTTTTTCAAATATGATGTACTACAAAGAGAGGAAGCGATCACTTTCAGCAGGATTTCCTTGATTTCTTGACTGAGGGCTTTACACTATCCCTATAACCCATTCTGCTGGGATGATTACCAATAGTAACTTTCATATCAAAGAGAGCTGCAAAATTCCTAGCTTTGACACTTAGTTTTAGAATCGTGGCTAATATAGTTATTTGTGTCTTAATTCTTTCATCTCTAAAATATGGGTATTAATTATGGTAGATAGGCTATCAAATTCAAGTATAGGCTTAATGATATCACAGATGTAATCTATCTGGCATATGCTAAGTACTCAATAAAACTTAGCTGTGATTATGAATGTATTCTCAGTAGCTTAGCATGTAAAGAAACTTCTCTATCCTCTCCTTGATACCCATGGCTTAGATCTCCAATACAAATGCAAGTGTACTATTTACCCCCCAGCATCCCTGCAAGCTCTGTTCTAGCTACAATTCTTACTAGCTTTAATGGAGCTTCAGACTCTCAAAGATAGACTACATCAGAGGGAAAAGGATGCCTTAGAGAAAGAAAGATCTCAGAGTTTTAAACTGAACATAAGAGTTTTCTCCCCCAAATAACCGAATTCACAGAATAAGTCATTCAGTGCATCTGCCTTAGGCATCTATTCACATTCCTTGTGGCCATGTTCCCTGAGAGCTTAGTCATTAGGTCATGTCTCACACAGACTTTTTAAGTCTCCTTCCCAATACCTTGCCTCATTGTTACTTTGTAAGCAGCCAAATTCTAAGTTTAACTTAACTTCATTCACTATAAATGCCAAGTCCCTAGCCCTAACCCTAGCTCTGAAATATTTAGTGTGCATGCACAATACAGCTATACCTGTCATATATTTTTAATTACAATAAGGTTGGTTTTTGCTGTAAAGCAATTGTACAGGTTTTATTTCAACAAAGTAAGCAGAATCAAGGTTCATAAAGAATGAGATTCATCCCCAGGGTCATACAGCTTAGAAATATTGAGTCAAGTGTCCAATTTATAAAATTGTGGCTTTTAGAAAAACAAAACAAAACCCCATAACAAAAAAAACAATTTATGTTTTTGTTTTAAAGAGAATAATAAATAAAACATGAAGTTGGGGAGGTAGGGCAGTGGGAAGATCTTGGAGAATTTGGTGGAAGGGAAAAATATGATCAAAGTATAGTTTATGAAAAAGAAGGTTAATTACATATATATCCTAAAGGTTAAAGGAAACCTTAGAATTTAGAAATTGAAATTTGAAAACAGTAAGTTTCTTGTCTAATTCTGTTGCATAGTCATCCATTTACATTAAGTGGTTAAGACAAAGAACTCCCCCCCAAAGGCTGTAGTAGCAGAGTATACAAAGTAGCAATATGTCTCCTAAAGCAGCTTCCTAGGGAAGAAAATCAGAGGGGGAGGGGCAAGTATGTTGAAAATTTCCTGCTCCAAACACCAAAGGAAGGCCAAATTGACATATCAGGAAATTCTCACATTCTCACTCTCTGCTTTAGACTGAGAAATTACTTCTAGTTTTTCCAATATAGCATCTTTTTGTCTTTCCTTCAAATCTTCACATGAACTATTAATTCTTCCTAAAATATTCTAACTCTGCAACTTTATCCATTTTATTCACACTTATCCATCTTAACTCTCTAAAATGTCACTCTACCCTGAACTTTTTCCTGGCCACACTTTTCCACAGTGTGAAGTAATAAATTTTGTTATAAGTGAACAAAAGGGATATAATTCAGAGCTGGTATCACATCCCACTCTAGTATAATTGCTCACTTGCTTGTCCATTCTTCCAAATTAAACTGCAAGCTTACTATAGGAGAGAGAACGTATTTCTTTTCACAATCATGTCCCATTGACCAGTATAGTACTTAGTAAGTAAATACCTGCTCAAGTGAATTCAAATGTACTTGAAATATTAGGAGTAGCAAAAACACAAACTTATGAATGGAAAGTAAACTTTCCTTGCAATATAATATAAATGGTATGAAGTATATGTTAAAATTAGCCATTTAAAGGGGAAGCTTCACAGTGCAGTTATAATAACGATTTAGGTTACGACTATATGCCTAGCATATTTAACTATGTAGAGGTTATGATAGGAAGTAAATCAATACTTACTGAGTTTATCAATAAATGAAACTACCTATCATGTTATACATCTGTAACCATAGCAATTAGGAGACTGAGGCAGGATAATTACTATTAGTTGAAATCCAGCCAGATCTACACAGCAAAATACTGTCTCAAATGAACAAAAAAAAAATAATTCATTAATTCACTCATTCATTAGTGAAAATCTATCATTGTAGAGAGTTTCTTCACCTCAGCAAAAGTTCATTGTCTTAAAGAAAAATGATAATGTCATCAAAACACAAGATAAAATTTACCTCCTCCATGATGCTCTCTCTAATTGGAATTACCTTTCCCCAAAAAGAAACTTTACATTATTTTGAATGAATAAAGTGGGTAAACCTATAACATTAATATTTTACAAAATTTAGAACAAGTCGTCAGTAGGATGGATGGTCAAATCAAGATTAACAATTATTTCAATAAGCCGGGATAAAACATTTCAACCAAAAGGATTGAATTCAATGGAAATATGCACTAACTCCAGCACTTGGCTTCAAAATATCAATTTCACAAGTACAGCATAGGGAGAGACAAGATTTGATGACAATTTGTGTGAAATAGAACTGTGGATTTTAGTTGGCCTCGAGATCAATATGAGCCAGCAGTGAGATGTCACTGTTAAAGACACCAATACAGCCGAAGTTTGTCCATTTCACAAAAAGCAATCATCTGAAAATACCCTCTTTCAGTCTACCTACATCTGTGATATTGTTTTCCATGTTTTAAGAAAAACAATTACAAAGTATATTAAGTTCAAAAAAGATCAACTAAAATGGTAAGAGAATACAGAAAATATAGTTTATATTACCTGAAAGACCTAGGTTTCTTTTACATTAAAAAAATTTGATTAGATAATTTAACACCATCTGTGGAAAGGGAAAAAGAAACAGGAAGTATAGTGAAAGACAGGGAACTGAAAAATTCTGTCTAGTGTGTCTAATATATATGCAACAATAGATGACTGACTTCTTGAGAAAATACAATTAAGCTAACCAAATGAGTGCTATGCAAGGAAAATTCTAGAAGTAATATTACATTATTATTCCTGAAGTGCTCTAACAATTGGAAAGATTGTTTTATCAATCAGAAAGGCCCTCCAACCACTGGTAACATTTAAACAAAAACTGCCTCTTTTCAGGATTATCAAAAATAATGAACTGTAGAGGTAGGTCTTAGAGAAGATTGCATGTTAGAAGGATGTGATTCTATGTCCTTCTATATCCATGAATCCATAAATCAAGAAATCATGTTCCTCTAGCAATTAACCTCAACCTTTTCATACTGTATTTAAGAACTCCATGACAGCAGAATCTGGTTAGTCTAGAGGGGAGCATCCATGCCTGTTTTAGTGCAGCGGAGGATCACAGAAGGTTGTGAATAAATGAGTCCCTGGTTCATTTTTTAAAATTAAGACCCGTAAGAAATCTAGGAAGCTGTAGGTATGGAGAGGACAGTGAGTTTTAATTCAGAAACCTAAGTTCTAGATCCAGTTTAACCACGTTTAGTCTTTGTATATAGGACAGCTATTTTAAAATGTTAATATTCATATTCTATCTGTAAGATAAGAATAATATCTGTCTTGGCTATCACATGAAATGACATTAAATGGAAAGGTTTACTACAGGTTTTCAGAATGTTTCTGTCTTCATTACTGTTCTGTTGCTGTGGGGAAGCACCATGACCAAGCCAACTCTGATCAAAGAAAGCATTTGACCTTGGCTTTGCTTATAATTTTAGAGAGTCCATGATCAGCATGGTGGAAATCAAGGAGGCATAGCACTCAAGCAGTATCTGAGCTTTATTTACATCCTGATTTCCAGGTAGCAGATAAAGAGAGATTGACCTTGGAGTGGGCTTTTTAAAGCTCAAAGCCCACCCTCAGTGACATATTTCTTACAGCAAGGTCACACTTTGTAATCCTTCTCAAACATTTCTACTAACTGAGGACCAAAAATTCAAACATATGAGTCTATGGGGTCGGGTCCATTCTCATTCAAACCACCACAGTTTCATTAACTGTAAAGCACTAGATAGTACTCGACTCATTAGCCTATGAATAAATGACAGACTACCTCTGTGACAGATTTCTGCTGCCATTAGTGTTAATAATGTCCACTCCACCCATATCCACCTCACTCAAATAATATACACTCCTCTAGGGGCTCAACTCATATAAGACCTTATCCTCGCCTTGCTTACAAATATGAATACAAGGAATTTCTTAATAGTATGTTGAGACAGGAAATCATTTCATGATGTAAAGTTTGTGCTCCCTGGACAGCCTCGTAGACTGTCATTTTAGAATCCTCTCCACCATCCTCACAAGTACTAATAAAGGTCCAAATTCTTTCCTACCATCACCATGCTAATCAAGAGAGGCATCACAATACCAGAGAGACTTCCATTCCTCCAAAACAATCTCTTGAGTCTCTGTTTCCTTTCTCTGCAGTTTAATAACTGAGTTATTTTGGTTTTCTCATAAAAACTGTTTCTTAGAGAGACTGAAAAAAAATTAAAGGCTGAAGTGTTAAACGTTTGGTATGTGTCTTATTCTTTTCCTTTCTGGGAATTATCTAATGATAAGGAACAAATGCTTTCTTATCCAAAGGACTGAGGAAGTAAAAAGGACAGGCTTACCATTATTTGGAATATAGTTCTTTCTCGAATCCTTCACAAAATATTACATAAGCAACATAGGCATAGACTGACTACTCTGAAAATAAAATTATCTTTGAACTCAGCCCTATCCTATTCTGTATCTCAGTATGCATGCTTAGCTACATAAGCTAGTCCTGAAAATTTTAGTATCTGAGAATACTGAGACACCAGCCATCTGTAGACTGTGGTCTGAATACTGATAACAAAGGAAGGACATGTGCCTCTTCAATTTTTCTTCCTTATGATTTTCTCAGCTAAATATGGCACATGTAGTTATTTATTGTGCAATTAAAACTTGTACATTTGAAGCAATGTGATTCACTGATTCTAAAACAACTCAAATATTTAAAGTATTATGAAAAGGCAGTCTCTCCAAAAATTATAGATTAAAAACATGTGTTAAAGCCCCTGGCAGAGTTTCATGTTCAGACAGTAATACAATTTAAACATTTTTTGCAACCTTTTGACTCAAATATTCATTCTTTATATTTAACGTCTCCCTGTACTCTCTTGTAAAGACAACTGGATAATAGAAGAATACATTAAATCAATGTAGTCAAGCAGCTATGTATCACAAATCATCTCCTATATACCAGTAGACATAGCCCTAAACGTGCATACAATGCTCAAGATGAATTTATGAAAACAGTGTTTGTCATGGCATCTGCTCCATTCTGAGAAAAGCATCGTGGTTTTTTATAAAGTTTGTCATAATATATGAACTCTCATAGAAAAATGGATTCCTTTTTCCTTCATAGTCTATTCTAGCAATACATAGAAACATCTTCCAGGCTCAAAAGACCAATTTTCTAGCCTCATCTCTGTTAAGGATTCCTTGGAAACCACATTTTCCTCTTTTGGCTTCCCTTGATGCAACAGAAAACGAATGCAGTTGTACTACACCAATTGTTCCATCAACCTTGACTATGACAAAATATCAATACTACCTGAACAAAAATAAGAAGAAAGTATAACAAAATCTTCATTGAGCTAAAATATTTATTAAAAACTCCAGGATGTCTAGCATTTTTTTAAATATCAGGCCAAAATGTTTATTATTATTATTATTATTATTATTATTATTATTATTATTATTATTATTATTATTATTATGATGTGGTAATAGAAATAGTAAATTCTGATTAATTAACTTCACCAGTAGCAAAAATTAAAACTTGACAAGCCTATATTAGTACTCATGGATTGATTTTAATGTTTTGTTTTATTACAATTAAAAAGTTAAGGTAGAGAATGGTCACCTCAAACTCCTGCAACTAACTTCCTCTGAAATCATGGATTGTAACCTTAAACTGTGAACTGAAATAAACCTTTCCCCCTTTAGTTGTTTTGTCACGGTATTTTATCACATCAAAAGAAAGGAAACTAAGACTGTGGTTCATGCCTATAATTCCAGCTTTTGAAAGGGAGAGGCAAGAAGTGTGCTACAAGTTCAAGGCTTGTCTAGCCTACAAATAAATACTTTGTCTAACACATAAGTAAATGATATGAAAATTTACTAAGATGCTTTCTGAGATCTCCTCTGGTTCTCAAAACCCCAAGATTAGGCATTCTATAACTATTTGTTACCAAGTTTTGCTCATTTTTTAGTGCCAACATTGAAATCTTTTATCTTAAGTACTTTCTTTCAGAGCATTTACTCTGGAAACACCTACAAATGGCTATGTACAATGAATCTGAAAGGGAAAGTAGTAGGGGTGGGGAATTTGTAGGGAAGGGACTAGGGTGAATTTTGTCAAAAAATATTATATGTATGCATAAAATTCTCAAGCAATTGAAAATTATTCAAAAATGTTTAATAAGTTTTCTTTAACTCTATCAACTCAATTTTAATAAGCTCAAATCCACCTGCCTGAATGTTGGCCACCTCTCAAGTTGGAAGATTCAACTATGGTTCCTCTCTTGCTCTCTGACTCTATATCTCTCTCTGTCTCTGTGTCTCTCTGTATCTCTCTCTGTCTCTGTCTCTGTCTCTCTCTGTCTCTCTCTGTCTCTCTCTCTCTCTCTCTCTCTCTCTCTCTCTCTCTCTCTCTCTCTCACACACACACACACACAGACACAGATAAGGATACTTCATTCTACATACCCAATGATTTGGGACTCTCAATAGTATAAACTTTAAACAACTCTCTCCCCAACAAGTCTCCCCTTTCTCAGTCATAAACATTATCTAGTTTCCAAATATACCCACCTTGCTGTCATTACAGTATGACAACTGCCTTTTTAATACACAATGGCATTACTATATCATATAAATACAATGGTGTATGGTTCTTAGAAATCTTCGTAAATTTTTTGGAGCTTTTCTAAGTAAGTTGTGATGAGAAATAGTGATGATATATATATATATAAATCAGAATAACCACTGTCCTAAAAATAGGCTTTATTATTCATATTTAAATATATTTTAAAAATAAACTAGCTGGTTTACTCTTAGAAGCACCCCTCCCAAAAAGAATCTTTTGTAGTTTTTGTCTCTGTGTGTACATGTTTATGCATGCACACATTTATGTGTACACATATAACAGGTTTTTAAAATATACTACTCCAGGTGCAGCAATAAATGGGACATCTATACCACAGGGTCTCTCCTTAAAGCTCAGAGAGTATTATATAGTATGAGGATGGAAATATTGTAAGATCCAGAGGACAGGGAATATGTAGGTATAAATATATCTTCAAGAAATGACAGGACCACTGTATTCAGGAGCTCACAACACCTGGGGTTGCCTATATAAGACTCATAAAATCAAGTCAGTCAACACTGAAGCATAGATTAATGAGAAGCCCATTAGTTCCAACTTCTGGCTGAGGAGTTGTTGGCAGTTAGTGGCTAGTAGGGGATGCACTCATATACATAAAACAATAAAATTTTGAACCATTTAATCTGGATAGGTACTGTAGACAATAATCTCTATGTAAGAAAGGAGCTCTTGCTTTCCTGATTCAAAGATATTTGAAATAATGAGCTTTTCCTTCTTAATGAAAGCCTTTAAAATGAATGTTGCACTTTGGAATGGAAGTACTATTAGAAAAAGAATGGCTTTTATTCATTACTATCTTTCAAGACAGTGGATATTAACTGAATAGTCAGTGAGTAGTAAGTTTTCTTCAACTCATTATAATCTAATTCTTTGCTGCTTCCTGCTCTACAATAAAGCAACAGATCATCAGAACCTATGATAAGATAGTCCCACAGAACAACACAGTGCATGACATTCAATGTTTGACTACTTACCCATTGTCAGAATGCAGAAATAGAATGACTAATTCAAATTTGTACATTTTGGGGTACAGAAATGTTAGGCACTGGTAGTTAAACTGAACGTATGAACTGTGCCTATCTTCAGGCAACTTGGCATGCCTAACCCCTTTAGTAATGAAGAAGAGTAATTAGGTAGATTATTTAATCCTAGACACTGGAAAAGGTTTTGATAGTCTGCCTGCAGACAAAAGAGAGTCAAAGTTATGGGTTTTGCCTAACTTGGGAATAGGTCAGGTTATTATTCAAGGATAGCCAGATGTTCTCTAAGGAGAAATCAAGGATGTCTGAATTTGTCTCTAATTTTAGGTTTATAATGTTTTTAATTATGTAAAACCACTGATTAAGAAAGACAACTGTCACAGCACAGAATAAAAAGTATATAAACAATTCAACTGCATTATTATATTACAAAGAATATGTAACAGGCAAAAACTTCCTACTGAATGATCTCAGGAGAAGAAAACACTTGCTTCTCCCCTCAGGAACCCCTTCAAACAACTCATTCCACTATTGGTAAGTTAACCTATACCAAAATACAAACAGTGCCTGCTGAATGCTCATGAACCTTATCTTTGGGCACAACTTAATTGCTAGAGTTGGAAGCTGAGCATTTCCTAAGTACCTTGTAAGACAGCAAGATGTAATCAATAAGACCTCCACAATATCCCCTACCTCTTAGGACATTTCCAAAAGAAATCTTTCTAAAAATGGAGTCATCCTTATTAGCCGGTGATACAGTACTACTTTTCTAGTAATCTTAGTATGCTCAGAAAAGAAACATGTCAGTAGAGTTCATCAGAATATCTACTCTTCCAGAAAAAGACACTTGACTAAACAACAGCCACTTGGAATCATTTAAAAGTCCCAAACATCTAGATGCTGATTCAACAGCATCAACAAAGTTAGAAATGGTTAACCTAGGTTTTTTTTTTTTTTTTTTTAGGAGAAAGCAGTTTCCTTGTTTGTTAACATCAAATAATCATGTTGCTCAAACCCAACACAAGTTCAGAATATAGAAAACTGTGCCTAGATATGAAAGCCCAGCGAAAATTCCCAGTTATGTACTATGAAGGTAATTATTGGCAAAGAAAACATTTAATTTACCCTCATAGCATGTGTCTCCTCGGCGAAGCACCAAATGGCCCTTTCTCTACTAGCCAAACTAATGGAGAAAGGATACATCCACAGATGGCAACAAGACCTGTACTGAGCCAATCATTATAATCTTCTCTCCCACCAATGCTTTTACCATACATCAAGCAGCTATCAAAGTACCAGAAAAATACCCAGAAGGCTGCAGCAGAAGGGAGGTGTGGACTGGCTTGTCAAAGTCTGGATGGTTATTCCCGAGCAATTAAAAGCTGGCTTAAATATCAGTCGTTTATAACCTTACATATAAGGCCAGTTCTTGACTAACTTTATGCAGCTTTTTAATTCTCCCCCCTAACTACTCCAATTATTGAGTAATCTTATGCTATACTAAACTGATAAAATTTTTGATAAACTCAACACTAATATCAATTGTCTGTTCATATTTTCAAAGAGGATTTCAACAAGTAACAGTCCTTCTAAGATGTCAGATGGAAAGCAAGCTGATTAAAGGCAAACTCTCCAGAACAGACATTAAAATTCTACCCTTTTCAGTACTTCAGCTTTCCTTGAGAAAGTTCCTTTATTGCCATGTTTTCTTTGCACTGCAGTAGACAACTAGACATAGATGATTGCACTTCAGCTAGTAACAGTTATAGGAGAATTTTTTTTCTTTTTTTTTATTTTTTATTTTTGATACTTTATTTACATTTCCAATGTTTCCCCTTTTCTGGGTCTCCTTTTTGGAAACCCCCTATCCCCTCCCCATCCCCTCCTCTATGAGGGAATTCCACCTCCCACTCACCCGCCCACCCATCCCCATATTCCCACCTTGACATTCCCCTTTACTAGGGCCTCTAACACCCTCAGGCCCAAGGGCCTCTCCTCTCTCCCTGATGACCATTGAGGTCATCCTCTGCCACAAATGTGGTCCGAACCATGGGTCCATAGATGTGTATTCTTTGGTTGGTGGTCCAGTCTCCAGGACAACCAGGGGGGGGGGTGTCAGGCCCATTGACGCTCTTGCTCCCTCCATGGGGCTGAAAACTCCCTCAGCTCCTTCAGACCTTTCTCCAACTCCTCCATCTGGGACCTCACTCTCAGTCCAGTGGTTTCTGTTAAGTATAGAAGAATTTTAATCCAGAAACATGGCTACTCTGCCAAGGAATCACATCTAAAGACCTACGTCTGTGTGATCAAGCTGGAATACAGACATGCCCATAGTACACACTGCTAATCCCTAACAATGATGTCTAACTGAAGGGCAGCAAAGTAATGGATCAGAGAACTATTTGACAGAATAAGTCAGAGATAGGATGTGTCCAAACAGACAAGAAAGAGAGATTACTAAAGAGCAGGGCAGGGAGAGAGTCAACTGAGTTCAGTTAGTGGTGTTCAGTTCAGTTCACTTTAATGCAGTTCAGTTGAGTGCAGTTGAGCTCAGTTCAGAACAAAGCAGTCGAGTTCAGTGGAGTTCAGTTCATGGAATTCAGAAACAGTCTTTCCAAGCAGAGCAATTCATTCAGAATCCAGAGAGAAGCCACTTTGAGTCAGTCATCTTGGAGAAGAGTTTGAGCCAGAATAGCTGAGATGAACCAGCTAGCCAGAGTTCAGACAGAACTAGAAAGTGTAAGCTTACTCAGCAGTAAGGCTCTGAGACAACAACTACATCTGGTGAATAAAGATTACTTTTGCAAATAGTCTAAGTCAACTTTGATCAGAAGAAAATCCATCTGCATGAATAGCCCTGTTCACAAGTGCATAGTACCTGACACAGATGCATATTAAATAAAACCAAAAAGAACAGAATCTTAAAGTAGATTCAGAGCATGGGTTATGTGTTTGAATGCTAGTGTTGCTGTTTCTTATTGGATAGTATTGGAAAAGTCATTTTACTATATATATATTTATATATTTATACACACACACACACACACACACAGTTGTATTATAAACTGATATGTGGGGTTTTGTGGATGTGTGTAGTCTTAGGCAGAATAATGATCACTGGTAAAATATTCTCTAACCATCCAGTGGAAAAAAGACAGCATTTTCAACAAATGGTGCTGGTTCAACTGGCGGTCTATATGTAGAAGAATGCAAATTGATCCATTCCTATCTCCTTGTACAAAGCTCAAGTCCAAGTAGATCAAGGACCTCCACATAAAACCAGATACACTGAATCTAATGGAAGAGAAAGTGAGGAAAAGTCTCGAACATATAGGTATAGCAGGAAAGTTCCTGAACAGAATACCAATGCTTTATGCTCTAAGATCAAGAATCGACAAACGGGACCTCATGAAATTGCAAAGCTTCTGCAAAGCAACAGACACTGTCAATAGGACAAAACGGCAACCAACAGATTGGGAAAAGATCTTCACCAATCCTAAGTCCGATAGAGGGCTAATATCCAATATATACAAAGAACTCAAGAAGTTAGACTCCAGAGAACTGAATAATCCTATCAAAAAATGGGGAACATTTTCTATATCCATCCCTCTGATGAGGGACATCTGGGTTGTTTCCAGCTTCTGGCTATTATAAATATGGCTGCTATGAACATAGTGGAGCATGTGTCTTTATTACATGTTGGAGCATCTTCTGGGTATATGCCCAGGAGTGGTATAGCTGGGTCCTCAGGTAGTATTATGTCCATTTTTCTGAGGTCTGCCAAACTAATTTCCAGAGTGGTTGTACCAGCTTGCAATCCCACCAACAATGGAGAAGTGTTCCTCTTTCTCCCCATCCTCGCCAGCATCTGCTGTCACCACACAATGGAGTACTACTCAGCTATTAAAAACAATGATTTAATGAAATTTGCAGGCAAATGGATGGAACTTGAAAATATCATCCTGAGCGAGGTAACTTAGTCACAAAAGAATGAACATGGTATGTACTCACTGATAGATAAGTGGTTATTAGCCCAAAAGTTCAGAATACCCAAGTTTTACTTTACAGTAACTGCTAGACTGAGAGTGTGGTCCCAGATGGAGGAGTTGGAGAAGGGACTGAAGGAGCTGAAGGAGTC
>CM052722.1:70377888-70555882 GCA_028551405.1 Uromys caudimaculatus
AGGTGGAATTCCCTCATAGAGGTGGGGGAGGGGGAGGGGATAGGTGGTCTCCAAAGAGGAGACCTAGAAAGGGGGAAACATTGGAAATGTAAATAAAGTATCAAAAACTAAAAAATAAAAAAAATAAAAATAAAATGGGGAACAGAGCTAAAAAGAGAATTCTCAACTGAGGAAATTCATAGGGCTGTAAAGCACCTAAAGAAATGTTCAACATCCTTAATCATCAGGGAAATGCAAATCAAAACAAGTCTGAGATTCCACCTCACACCAGTCAGAATGGCTAAGATCAAAAACTCAGGTGACAGCAGATGCTGGCGAGGATGTGGAGAAAGAGGAACACTCCTCCACTGTTGGTGGGACTGCAAGCTGGTACAACCACTCTGGAAATCAGTGTGGTGGACCCTCAGAAAAATAGACATAATACTACCTGAGGACCCAGCTATACCTCTCCTGGGTATATACCCAGAAGATGCCCCAACATGTAATAAAGACACATGCTCCACTATGTTCATAGCAGCCATATTTATAATAGCCAGAAGCTGGAAACAACCCCGATGCCCTTCAGCAGAGGAATGGATACAGAAAATGTGATACATTTACACAATGGAATACTACTCAGCTATTAAAAACAATGACTTTATGAAATTCTTGGGCAAATGGATGGAACTTGAAAATATCATCCTGAGCGAGGTAACTCAGTCACAAAAGAACGAACATGGTATGTACTCACTAAGTGGATATTAGCCCAAAAGTTCGGAATACCCAAGTTTCACTTCACAGTGATGGTTGGACTGAGTGTGAGGTCCCAGATGGAGGAGTTGCAGAAGGGACTGAAGGAGCTGAGGGAGTTTGTAGCCCCATGGAGGGAGCAACAGTGTCAAGTGGCCTGACCCTCCAGTGCTGCTGCAGACTGGATCACCAACCAAAGAATACACATGGAGGGACCCATGGTTCGGACCACATGTGTGGCAGAGGAGGGCCTTGTTTCCCATCAGGAGAGGAGAGGCCCTTGGACCTGAGAGTGTTAGAGGCCCCAGTATAGGGGAATGCCAAGGTGGGAAGACAGGAGTGGGCAGGTAGGTGGGTGGGTAGGGGAATACCCTCATAGAGGCAGGGGGAGGGGGAGAGGATAGAGGGTTCCAAGTGGAGACCTAGAAATGGGGAAACATTTGAAATGTAAATAAAGTATCAAAAAAAGTAGAAAATGTGATTAAAAAATAAATTAAAATGTAGTTTGTAAAAAAATTCTCTAAACTCTGAAACTTATGAATAAATTACTTAATGTGATGAAAATAACTTAGCAGGTGTGATTTAAGTTAAAGAATTTAACATGTTGAAAATATCTCAGATTTTCTAGATGGAATTCAGTATAATCACGGAGTGTCTGAAGGTAAAAGAATTAGGCAAAAAAGAAATGACTACAAAAGAATAGTCAGAAGAATGCATTGCTGCAAGTTTGGAGATAGAGAAAAGATGTCATAAATCAAGAAATGAAATCATCCTCCAGAATCTAAGAGGTTAAAAGGGGCAAATATAAATTGATTCTCTCCTAAATCATTTACACAAGAACACAATCCTGCCAATATCCTGCCAACATCCTGCCAACATCTTGCTCTTAACCTAAAGACACACATTCCCCATAAACAGATATACAAATGCTGGACAATATTCAAATTTGTCTCTAGTTGGTATACTTTTAGATATGCATGCATTTATTGGCTTTAGTTGTTGTCTTTCAGTTTTTAAATGTTTCAGTGAAACAGAGTAGTATAGATATAGTCAATATGTGTGTGTATGTGAACACATATAATATATATATATAATATAACTAATATATAATATAACTAATATATATATATATATATATATATTAGTTAACACTTACTATATATAATTTATGAACCTCCTTGCCAATCTTCTTGCAATACTGTTAACCCTGAGCTATCTAGTGTCCTTATTTTGGACTTTAATACTTCCTCATATTGTTTTAAAAATTCACCACATATGCATATAGTGTGATCTAACAGGGATATTTAGTGTTTCTGATGTTTTTATTTGGTATAGATGGCATTATATTCTATATGCTACCTTAAAACTTGTTTTTATTCATATTTTAAAATAAATATTTGTATTTTCCATATTTATTCCTAATAACATTTCCATTTCAGTTTTGGTACAGTGACCATACTACAACATTATGGAACTATATCAGTATTGATTTGACTATTCTTTTCTTTGCATGTTCATTTGGAATGGTTCTGCTATTTTAAGGTTTAAACGAATTTTCCAGTTAACAACTTCCACAACTAGATATCTAGTGTTTTTATAAAGAAGTGTCTTTTGGGTTTAGAATAAAAAAAGAACTTCTTTAATCACCGAGCACATGAATTATTACTAAGTGTGTCAATTATCTATTGTCATTGTAATCAAATATCACAATCAAGGTAATTAGGAAGTTTATTTTGGCTTATAGTTTCAGAGCAATAGTCCTTAGTGGCAGGGCAGGCATTACAACAGTTGACCAGAGCAGAAAGCTGAGATATCACATGTGCATTTAGGCATAGCAAGCAGACAATGCAAAGTGGATGTTAGCCATGGCTATAAACTCTCAAAGCCTGCCAGCTCTAATGACATACTTCCTCCAGTAGAATCCACCTTTAAAAGTTCTGAAACCTCCCCAAGCAGTGCCATCTCCCCTGACCAAGTATTCAAATGAATGAGCCTATTATTGGGGGGGGGGGCATTTCTCATTCGAAACACCACACTACATTTTGTTAAATTACATTTTGTTGTTGTTTTAGTTTGAGAATGGGGTCTCGCTATCTAACTCAGGCTGGCCTGAAACTTCTATACACCTCCAGCCTATCCTGGATATAATTATCATAATATTTAAATGTATCTATCTACTTTCATAAAGCATTTTGTTAAGTATCATTAAAATAGGACAAACACATAAGTACTTTCTATTTTAAATACTTAATTCTTAGCAATGTGAATCACTAATGTAAAAACTGGAGATATTCTAACATAACAAACCAGTGATAAAACTGTACTTATCCCAGAAATATTCATGCCACAATCTCAAGTTGCTAATGAAGTCTCTGTAATCAACTGTATAATTCAATATTCTTCTGAAAGATACACGGAAAACACTTATTATACTATATGTAGGGAAAATGTGTGCACATTTACTCAAAATATACGATATAATTTAGTTTGCTAAAATGAAAAACTCATTGCTTTGAGATTACAAGAACAACTGTAGATAGGCTCCATGGGCAATACAAAGGAAGTGGCTAATCATGGAAGGGAGTTCCAAACTTGTTGTGCCTCTTCAATGGTGAGACCAAAGTACAAATTCACTAGAGATAGGTATCACACTCCAGCAGGAAGGAGAGAACTGAGGTGCCACTAACATTGTTGCCCTTTGGATTTAGAGTAGACAACTCAGCAGTCATTATCCCACACAACCTCAGAATCTGCTTCCTTCAAATACTTGCTGTAACCTCAATCACCCAATAAAGAGCTGCCCAAAGAGAAATAGAACCCAGAAATCATCATACTTCATAAATATTTGCCAAGAATCACAGACTCTATGTGTATCTAGAGCAATTAAAATAAATATGTTCTAAAATATATAATATGTGTTCTAACTTTCCATTCACTTTTGCGTCTCAATCCAAGAAATATCTTTTAAATTTTTAAGGGTTAAATTATATATTTAGTAGGCGACTTCTTATAATTTACTTAACATATACACAACACTTCTAATGAACACTCATATTAAGTCCTTCAATATTTCTTTTTAAATAAGAACTTAAAAACTGTTTTAAAGTATTAAATGAAAGCCTGAGTAAAATTTTTAAAATTACAGTGGAAGAGGTTGTTAAAATGAGAATGTAAAACTCATAATCTGTGCAGAAATATTTGATAAATTTGGCTATATAAAAAATTAAACCTTTTATATGGAAAAAAATTTACTACTAAAAATGCAGAAGACAAATGACAGACTAAAAATATTTGTTTTTCACTTAAAAGAAAAATAAATTCTTTCATATTTAAAGAGCTATTAAAATTCAGTGAGAAAATGAAGTAAATAGCAAATGAGTAGAAGACAGAATAAGAAATTCAAATTACCAATAAACATACAAGTGTCTGCTCAAACTCACTTATACTTAAATAGAAAACAAAATAATAAGTATCATTTTCCAGGTTGAAAAGGAATGATAACAGCATTAACACTTTAAAATCAGTGATTTAGTATAGGTGTGTGCACAAACATTATATATGCAAAGAAAGTATCTAAAAAAGATACAAAAAACCCTAACAGTAAATCCTAGCTAGAGTGGGTGATTAAAGAATAAGAGTTTCACTTTTAATCTATTCTAATTTCTATTGCTGTGATAACAGGCCATGACCAAAAGCATCCATCATTGTAAGGAAGTCAGGGCAGGAACATAAGAAAAACCTTGAAGAACAAACCATAGGAGAACACTGCTTGCTGGATCACTCACAGGCTTAGGTTTAGCTTGTGTGCTTGCTTTTCTTTTCTTTCTTATCTTTTCCTTTCTTTTCTTTTATTTTGTTTGAGACAGTGCTTCTCTATGCAGCCCTGGCTGTCATATTGTCACAGAACACATTCTGTAGATCAGGTTGGCCTTAAACTCAGAGATATGCCTCCATCTACCTCCCAAGTGCTGGGATTAAAGGCTTTAGCTTGCTTTCTTATAGAGACTTAGGTCACCTAAAGATAATGCTGCCCACAGCGAGCTGGCTCTTCCTGCGTCAATTAATAAACAAGACACTCTTCCACAGACATTCCCACAGGCCCATCTGATCTAGGCAATTTCTCAATTGAAATTCTCCTTTCAATCTACTGTAAATAGTGTCACATTCACAAATAATGCTAAAACACTACCATTTGCTTTTTGTAGCAACTCATTTTTTAAACATGAGTAAAATTATATCTAAAATGCAAAAGAGATGGTTGATAATAAGAACAAAACCAGTAAAGGGAAATGACAGGTAGAGAAGCGTCTGTAAGATTGGTGTAGGGAGGGCAATAGAACACATGATATATGAAAATAGAAAGGGAAGTACTGGAGACAGAAGGGGACACCAGGGATGGAGAAGGCAGGAGAGACATAAGGAGGTGGGGAGAGGCAACCAAACATAAGCGGTACAAAACTCCATAAGTAACCTTGTTATTTCATAAGCTAATCAAAGTAAATACATAGATAAATACATAAATAAATAAAATTTTATGAGACAAAATTAAAACATCTCTTCTTTTCCACTATACATGGTAATGTTATAGATTATTTAAAATACTGCATAATGGTTCTGACAAATCCTGATACAATGTGCTTTTCCTTTTGTATGGTTAAAACACTTTTAAATTTCTAAGAATTAAAAAGGAATAAATGCCTAAGGAAATGGGATTGTCCTTCATGAATTTGGTGAGTGATAAACAGAGAAAGGAGAAAAAGGCTAAGATCCAACTATAGATCAAGCTGTTGTTTTCTTACTGCTTCCAGAGATACTGTCCCTAGAACAATGAGGAACAAAGTGGCTGTGAGCCCATAGGCTCCTCAGTGTGGAGACATGGTGCCTAGTTATCTATGCTTATTTTTATGCTGAAACTGTTGCCACATTACATTCTGCACTATAATGCTCTGGGTTAATTTGACAATTTTCATTTTCATGCACATTAATTGTAATTGCACTTTAACTTTTAATCCTTGTCTGAGGACTACAGGTGGAAAGCATTATCATTAACTGTTTACCAAGTAAACAAACATTTAGAATAGGTTTATTAACATAAAATGAAAGAAAACAGACATCTGCTAGGGAAAAAAATATGTTTTGAGCAATTCTGATAGGATTAATTCTCTTTTTCTTCCAACTCAACCTATAAATCCTTAATCTCCATCTAAAAACTGAGATTTTACTTCTGAGACACTGCATGCTTGTTTCAATAAGGTATATAGCATACAGGTTAAGAACGAAAAGGAAAGCTGTGTCTTCATGCCTATTCAAATCTTGGCACTATGATTTTGGGGCAATGTGCATTTGAGAGTATTGCTTTCCTCCCTGAGTTCCAACCTCTATTTCCTTATATATAAAACTGAAATCCCAAAAAGACCAAAAGAATCTGTTAGAAAGTTAATCAAGGAGATTAATACATAAAGTATTTAATCCAGTACCTGGAACATGGTAAATAATCTATAAATGTGAATAATCAATTTATTGTCAAAGGCCTAGAACTATATTAAGATCATGTGAAGAATAATGTCCCCTCATAATACAGCTGAGAAGAATATGCAATAGTACTAAAACCTGCATGGTATTGGTACACAGACAGACAGGTTGATCAATGGAATAGAATTGAAGACCAGAAATAAAACCACACACTTAAGGGCACTTGATCTTTAACAAAGAAGTCAAACATATACAATGGAAAAAAGAAAGCATCTTCAACAAATGGTGCTGGTCTAGCTGGCTGGCTGTATGTAGAAAAATGAAAGTAGACACATATTTGTCACCTTGCACAAAGCTCAAGCCCATGTGGATCAAGGACCTCAACATAAAACCAGATATACTGAATCTAATAGAAGAGAAAGTAGGAAAAAGCCTTGAACTCACTGGCACAGGGGGAAATTTCCTAAACAGAACTCCAATGACTGAGGCTCTAAGATCAAGAAGTGATAAAAAGGACCTCATGAAACTGGAAAGCTTCTGTAAGGCAAAGGACATAGTCAATAAGACAATCGGCAACCTACAGATTGGGAAAAAAATCTTCACTAACCCCGTATCCGATAGAGGGCTAATATCCAAAATATTAATGAACTCAAAATATGTAAAGAATTCAAGAAGCTTATCACCAAAAAACCCCAAATAACCCAATAAAAAATAGGGCATAGAACTAAAATGAGAATTCACAGCAGAGGAATATTGAATGGCTGAGAAGCACCTAAAGAAATATTCAAAGTCCTTAGTGATCAGAGAAATGCAAATAAAAATGACCCTGAGATTCCATCTTGCACCAATCAGAATGGCTAAGATCAAAATGTCAGGTAGTAACACATATTGGTGAGGATGTGGAATATACTCAAAAGATGCCCCACCATGCCAGAGGGACACATGTTCCACTATGTTCATAGCAGCCTTGTTTGTGATAGCCAGAAGCTGGAAACAACCCAGATGTCCCTCAATAGAGGAATGGATACAGAAAATGTGGTTCATTTACACAATGGAATACTACTCAGCTATTAAGAACGAGGACATCCTGAGTTTTGCAGGCAAATGGATGGAACTAGAAAATATCATCCTGACTGAGGTAACTCAGACCCAAAAGGACATGTACTCACTAACAAGTGGATATTACAAAAAAAAAAAAAAAAAAAAAAAAAAAAAAAGTACAGAATACCCAAGATAGAGTCCACAGAACTCTAAAAGGTCAACAAGCTGAAGGGCCCAAGTGAGTATGCCTCAGTCCCACTTGGGAGGGAGAAGAAATCAATCACAAGGTGGGGGTAGGGAGGGGCCTGATCTGGTATTGGGTGAGAGAAAAGGACTGAAACCCTGAGGACCAGCAGAAAGAATGGAAACAGGCAACCCGGGAGGTAAGAGGTTGTAGGAATCCCCCAGAATGCACCAGAGACCTGAGAGATGAGAGACTCTCAGGACTCAAAGGGAGGGACCTTAGATGAAATGCCTGGCAGTAGGAAGAGGGAACTTATAGAGCTTACCTCCAGCAGGAAGACAGGGCATAAAAAGAGGGAGGGTTGCCATCCCACAGTCAAAATTCTGACCCATAATTGTTACCGTCTGAAAGAACTGCAGGGATGGAAATGGAGAGGAGCCTGAGGAAAAGAAGGTCCAGTAACAGGCCCAAAGTGGGATCCAGCTCAAGGGGAGGCCCCAAGGCCTGACACTATTACTGAGGCTATGGAGCACTCACAAAAAGGGACATAGCATGACTGCACTCCAAAAGACCCAACAAGCAGCTGAAAGAGTCAGATGCAGATATTTGCACCCAACCAATGGACAGAAGCTGCTGACCCCTGTGGTTCAATTAGGGAAAGGCTGGAAGAAGCTGAGGAGGAGGGCGACCCTGTAGGAGGACCAGCAGTCTCAATTAATCTGGACCCCTGAGATCCCTCAAACACTGGACCAACAACCAGGCAACATACACCAGCTGATAGGAGGCCCCCAACACATATACAACAGAGGATTGCCAGGTCTGTGTTCAATTAGAGATGATGCACCTAACCCTCAAGAGACTGGAGGTCCCAGGGAGTTTAGAGGTCAGGTGGGGTGGAGAGTGGGGACATCCACGTGGAGACAGAGGGTGGGGAGGAGGTATGGGAAGTGGAGCAATCAGAGGGTGGATGGTCTGGAGTGTAAAAAAATAAATAAATATGTAAATTTTTTAAAAACGTAGAAGACAATTGTATCCATTGGTGCTAGAGCTGACAGTAGAAGGGAAGTTGATAATAGCTACACCAATAGATAATCCATATCAGAAGTACTTTTAGCCATTATGAATAGCAAAATGAGGACAATTTTTGAAAATGTCATAGACTTACAATGTTAGGTTCTTAAAAGTGCAGCGGGGAGTACCCTTCATCACTCAGGTGCTGCATGTGAGCCAGACAAA
Source organism: Uromys caudimaculatus (assembly GCA_028551405.1). NCBI lineage: Eukaryota > Metazoa > Chordata > Mammalia > Rodentia > Muridae > Uromys > Uromys caudimaculatus. The sequence continues at coordinate 70,386,551 of CM052722.1, forward strand.
AATCCTTGCCCACCCTGTTCTGTACTTCTTTAGTGATTTTCCTTCAAGATATCTGAGGAAGTGCCCCATGAAGAAGAGGTGGTATAGACCTTTACCTTTATTGTAGAAATAATCCTTTCAGGCTGAAACATTTCAGCTCATATTCCTCATCACCAGAACTTTCTATTCAAACAAGGGAAATTTCCTTCAGGTGTCTCTAATGCTTCTAATACCTTGGACAAGATTGACTATGACATCCTAACAGACCCTTTCAAGTTGGGGGTGGCAGAGATCTGAAAATGGACATTATCCCCAGCCCTCAGGAGCCCACGCTGACTTTGGTAGGAACAGGCATTGGCATAGTCGAGGCTGGCCTCATAGATAACTTGGGAACCATTGTCAAGCCTGGCACAAAAGTTTTTCTGGAGAATCTCCAGGCCAGTGAAAACATCTTCATGATTGGTGTTGGATTCTCTTCTGCCTATCTGGTGGCAAAGAAAGTAATTATGTTCAAAGAATAATGAACAGTAATCATGATGTCTTCTGCTGGCGGATCCTTCACTCCATGAGCAGACCACAGTGAGCATATTAGCCAGGGTACAAAAATGATCCTTACTTCAAAAAAGACCATACAGAATACCTAAAGGATAGGAGGGTTAAGGGAGTAGTGAAAAAACACTCACAGTTTATAGGCTATCCCACAATTCACTATTTAGAGAAGTAGTGAAAAAGAGAAGTGTTAAGGCAGAGGAAGAGAAGGGTAGGAAAGAAAAGACAGATAAGGATTAGGAGAAGACTAAGATTGATAATGTGGGAATTGATGAAGGGATGATGAAAAAGAAAAAAAAGGAAAATAAAAACCAAAGCATTAAGGAGCAACATTTTGATCAAGAAGTATTTGATAAAACTAAGAATATTTGGACCAGAAATTCTGATGACCTCACCAGGAATGAATATGGTGAATTCTGTGAGAGCCTCACCAATAACTGGCAAGTCCACTTGGAAGTCAAGTACTTCTCTGTAGAAGGTCAGTTGAAATTCAGCATATTGATCTTAATCCCCCAGCCAGTTCCCTTTTAATCTCTTTAAGTACAAGAAAAGCAACTTGAACTCTATATCCAACTTGTGTTCACCATGGACAGCTACAGTGACCTGATAACTGAGTACCTAAACTATATCTATGCTTTGATTGACTAGAAGACCTACCCCTGAGAATCCTGAGAAAAGGAAGATCTTGAAGTTATCCACAAAAACATTTTTTAAAAAGTACCTTGAGCTTATCTCTCAGCTCAAAGAAGACAAAGAGAACTACAAGGAATTCTATGACGACGTGTTCTCCAAGAATATAAAGCTTAGAATCCTTGAAGATTCCACTAACCCATGATGCCTCTCTGAGCTGTTGCACCATCACACCCCTCAATATGGAGATGAGATGACTTCCATGACAAAGTATATGTCTCACATAAAGGAGAGACAGAATGCCATCTACTACAACATGGGAGTACATCATCTGTTTTTGGCCAGAGCAAAACGCAGGTGACAAACTGCCTTTGTGGAGCATGTGCAGAGTGGAGGTTTGAAATTATGTATATGACTGAGCCTATTGACTACTACTAAGTCCAGGAGCTTAAGGAATTTCATGGGAACAAGCTGGTCTCACTGACTAGGAAGAGCTGAAAGCTACCAAAGAATAAGGGGGAAAAGACAGTAAATGGAAGAGAACAAGCAAGTATGAGAATCTCTGTAAGCTCATGAAGGAGATCTCTGATTAAAAGGTTGAGGTGACACTCTCCAAACATCGTGTCTTCAGCCTGCTGTATTGTGAGAAGCACTCGTGACTGCACATTCAAAATGGAATGATTCATGAAGTCCCGGATACTGTGAAACAACTCTACAGTGGGTTACATACAGGCCAGAAAGCTCCTAGACATCAACTCTGACAACCTCATTATGGAGACAGTGTAGCAGAAAGTGGGGGAGAACAAGAATGACAAAGGTGTCAAGTATCTGGGGGTGCTACTGCTTGAGACTGCTCTTCTCTACTCCCGCTTCTCACTTGAGGATATTCAAGCCTACTTTAATTTCATCTATTACCCTATCAAACTAGGCCTGGGCACTGATGAAGACAAGGTGACAGAAGAGGAGACCAGCACTGCCATTCCTAATGGCATTCTTCCACTCGAGAGTAACCAGGATGCATATTGCATGGATGAAGTTGCTTAGAGATCCTCCTAGAAGCTCAAGCCCTCTATAATTCTCGTGCCATCCCCAGAAGCCTTCAGTGGCCCCGGCCCGCCTGTTTCTCTGCCTCTTGGTTTTCTTCTATCTTGTCCTTGATGTCTTAAGGCAGGAATATCCCCTCCCTCACAGGTAGCAGGTTTGAGTGTTATGTAGGGGATGTTTGCTTTGTTCTGAAATTTAAATTATGCAAAATAAAAGAGGCATAGGGTTTTGAAGTACAGTTAGTATTACTTGGGGATAGATTTTTATTAAAATGTAACTTTGGTGGCCTTGCTATGTTCACATATCTTCATTTCCACCAAGCCTCTTGTGTTATTTTCTGAAGCCTAATGGACAAGTTTGAGGCTTTAAAAGTGAACTTTATTATAAAACAATCTTTAGCTAGCAGAGAATTTTCAGTCCCAGGATAACTATGAAGAATTGTGCGTCTGGAAAGCAGTGCAGTGAATGAGCATGAGTCTGAAATCAGGCAAACATTTGTGAAAAATACTACTACGCTAACTACATCTAAACATATATAGTTCCCTAAAGTTCCATTAAAGCACCAAAAAGGCACAATGAGAAAAGAATTCTGTCTTCAATATGCAATGCTAAGAAAACTGTATTCCACTTGCCAAAGCATAGAAATGGATATAAACCTCACACCAAAGTGAACTCAAAATGGATAAAGATGCACATGTAAAATATGAGAACACAGAGTGCCTAGAAGAAAACATGGAAAAATAGAGAGATCCTTAACATTGGTCCTGACTGTGATATTTAATTATCGCAAAAATTACAGGCAATAAAAAAATAAGAAGTAAATAGAACTGCATCAAACAAAAATTCTTAATAGCAAATAAGAAATTGATCAAAATGACAACCTATTGATCAACCTATGGATCATCACAATGTTTACAAACCTTATACCTAATAAGATATTTATTTTCAAAACATAGAGAGAATTATACAACTCAAAAGTAGAAAAGTAGCCCAATTAAAAAACAAGCCAAATACCTAAATAGTTATTTCTCCAAAGAAGACAGAGAAATGACCAACAACTAATCATGAAGGAAATGCAAATCAAAACCACAGTGAGATATTACCTCACTTCATCAAGAATGGCTCTTATTAAAAAGACAAAAGATAGCCGGGCAGTGGTGGCACACGCCTTTAATCCCAGCACTTGGGAGACAGAGACAGGTGGATTTCTGAGTTCGAGGCCAGCCTCGTCTACAGAGTGAGTTCCAGGACAGCCAGGGCTACACAGAGAAACCCTGTCTTGAAAAACCAAAAAAAAAAAAAAGATAAAAGATTTCCCATACTAGAAGAAAAGGAAATCATTATACACTATTGGTAGGAATATAAATTCATTCAGATATTATGGAAGACATTATCAAGGTCCTCAAAACTTAAAATAGATTTATTACAGAATTCAGAAATCCTACTATTGTCATTGAAATGAAAGAGTTATGTCAAAGACATGTCTGTATCCTCATTACTGTATTATTCACAGTAACTAAGAAATGCAAGCAACCAAACTGTTCATCAATGGATGAATGCTAAAAATCATGAAAGAGATATAGAGACAGATTGTCTAGGCTTAAAAAAGAGAGAGATCCTATCATTTATCCCAACATGAATGAATGTAACGAACCTTTTTCTAAGTGACATACAAGACACAGAATAAAAAATAAGACAAGGCAAGCACCTCCTTTTTAGATAATTTTTTAGGAAAACTATGCTCATTTCATAGTTGTTGGATGAATTTACATCCCCACCAAAAGCACATAATAGTTTGTCCTCACTGTCATAGACTCACTAGTATTTGTAATCATGGAGTGGCTAACTGTCATGGAGGTGGTAGAAAGAACTTATGCATTGGATAGGAGGTGAATTAATTTCCAAGATTTCTTTCCAATCTCTGAGCACCTACAAATAGCATGGTCTTGCTATCTGATTCTGTCCATGTTTTTTAAAAAGATTTTATTTATTTTTTGTATGTTAGTTCACTGTCTTGTCCTCAGACACAGCAGAAGAGGGTATCAGATCACATTACAGATATGTCTTAGTCAGGGTTGCTATTCCTGCACAAAACATCATGACCAAGAAGCAAGTTGGGGGGGAAAGGGTTTACTCAGCTTACACTTCCATACTGTTGTTCATCATGAAAGGAAGTCAGGACTGGAACTCAAGCAAGTCAGGAAGCAGGAGCTGATGCAGAGGCCACGGAGGGATGTTTCTTACTGGCTTGCTTCCCCTGGCTTGCTCAGCTGGCCTTCTTATAGAACCCAAGACTACCAGCCCACAGATGGTACCATCCACAAGGGGCCCTCCCCCCTTGATCACTAATTGAGAAAATGTCTTACAGCTGGATCTCATGGAGACATTTTTCTCAACTGAAACTCCTTTCTCTGTGATAACTCCAGCTTGTGTCAAGTTGACACACAAAACCAGCCAGTACAAACAAGATGGTTGTGAGCCACCATGTGGTTGCTGGGAATTGAACTAAGAACCTCTGGAAGAGCAGTCAATACTCTTAACTGCTGAGCCATCTCTCTGTCCATGTTTTAAAAGCTATTTCTAATCTCATTTTTTGCACAAGTCCTTGCCTAGTTACAGACTTGCTTGCTCTCCATAATTTAAGCTAATTATTTATGACTTTAATCCAAGGTGCCAATACAACTTTGTCCAGACACATAGAGGACATGTACGCACGTGTGTATGCATGCTCTCTCTAAAACACACACACACACACACACACACACACACACACACACACACACACACACACACTTCTTACAGAAGAAATGAATGAAAGCCTTCCCTAACCTTTGTCATTGTTGAATTTTTCCTAAGCCCACTACAATCCCCACCCTTTTGGGAATCCAGGATGTGGAAAAATTCAAAGAATATAGTTTTACCCATACCAAACATTAACTTTGCATTTACTTGACATGGCTTCTTATGAATCTTGCATGTACATAAAGTAAAACCGCACAGGAAACACAATGTTTCATGTCTTGTGGTCTCTCAAAACTCTCAAATAGTCTTTCAAATCTTCATAGCATTTATGGGCCAGAGAGGTGGCTCAGGCAGGCAGGTGAAGACACATAGAATACAAGTTTGGAGACCTCGTAAGCAGAATTTAATCCTTGGAATCCACATATACATAAGAATCCAACAGGCTCTGTAGACTCTCTCTCCCTCCCTCCCTCTCTCTCTCTCTCTCTCTCTCTCTCTCTCTCTCTCTCTCTCTCTCTCTTTCACACACACACACACACACACACACATATGCATTCACACACAAAATTAATAATTAAACAATAATAACACATCGTAAATGTTAACATTCATGGAACATTTAGTGTGTGTTGTGTACTTTGTGATCTCCCATTCCTCCACTGGCCTCCCAGAAAACATGTGTTGCCCCAGTACCTACAGGAACATTGCCGTCTCAGTATAGCCCACTGAAAGGGGAAAGCATGTCTGCAAAATAAAAGATAGAAATGGATCTGGTAAAACAATCACTACTAAAAGCAGAAACTTGCTGGGTGGCCTCCAATTCACAGAAGGGGGCAGCTAACACAAATGTTAAGTAAGGAACTGGGAACATGGATCCATCAAGTGTTTTGCAATTGTCCTTCCTGAAATGAAATAATAGTTCACAATATTTTTAACACACATTAGTCGTTCTCTGATGCTGAGTCCATAAGAGGCTGCTTAACTGAAAAGCCCCAAGGAAAACCAGAGTTCTTCCCTTTTGCTACCGTATGTCCACTGCCTTGTGTGTGAATTTGTCCATCATATCTCGGGGCAAAGTGGAATGTCCACAGAGTGGGTGAGCTTCACACATGTGTGTTCCTAAGGTGACAAGGAGAGTAGCTGCACTTATAGGATTTCACAGCTAATTCAAGAGGATGGTGAGAATGTGAAGAATTTTAACAAGAAGTACTAACAATGTCAAAACTAGCATGTTTCTACAAAATTCTCTAAAATTAAGCCACACTCATCTCACCGAGAAATTGGTCGTAAAGTAATGGAACAGATTTTAATTTCATACTCTCTATGCAGCTCTCATTGACGCTTTAACAGTTTTAGTGAAGAGTTCACATTGCATGCTTTTACCAAGCAGGCTCGTATTTCTCAGATGAATTTCAGGAACTTTTTATCTCCCCACATTGCCAGTAGCCTACTTTCCCAACTGTAGCTTCAATTCTACCCCTTCTCAGATTGCTCTACTGGCCAGATTCCCAAAGTACTCAGTACTTCCTAGCTCTACAACTTCCCTCAGTCAGTTCTCCTAACCAAAAAAATCTCACACCTTGGTCATTACCTCTCCTGTTTTTAGGATTGTAAATTTTAATTCTTCCATGAATCTCTTCTCTAATCCCTTCCTTTAAATTCTTATAGCAATCTATCAGTACTAATACAGGACCAAAGCCTACTTAAGTATTGACAAGAATGGGAAAGATAATACTAGAAATAAGGAATAAAACACCTTAATGTCCAAAGCCAAGTTAAAATTTTCAAGGCTAGAATTGAGATTAATTAGCAGAACATAATATTCAACAAATACCTAGTAAGTCTTACCTTGTGCCAGACAGTCAAAGTAGCACAATCCAAAAAAATCAAAAGAGGTAATGACCAAAGGATAATTCAAATATAGATCTTTTGCCTTTTGCCTGAGCAGATAAGTAGATGGTGGGAACATTTTGGATAAGGAAAGTAGAGGAAGTGCAAGTTGGACTAGAGCAACAAGGACTTGATAGTTCAGTTTTGGCTACGTAACTATGGAAAAAGCTATGCAATCCTCCAATGAAAATGTCAAGCAGGTGATTTTATATACAACTCATGGGCTCAGAAGCCAGAAATGAGAGGAAGAGTGAAAGTCAACAACCAGGAAGTTGGGAAAGAGTTGAAAGCAAGTAAAACAGAGCCAGCTTGAAAGCAATTCTATAAATATTGAGCATCTCAAAAGGTCTTTCTTTCTAGATTGGTGACAGGATTTGCAGAGTCAAGAAGTACGTCTTAAAAGAGCCAAGCCATCTTATGGAACTTTTCCTTTTTTATCTTTCCTTAATGTTTTATATGAACGAGTGCAATACTTCTTAGTAGACTGGAAATGGTAAGGAATTTGAATAAATAGCTCCCCTCTGAATTCTGAGCCAGTTGCCTAAAAATACTCATATCAGTATATCTTAATTGACCACTGTTAAAGTCTAGGGTCAGAGATATAAGTTTCCTAATTTTTAGACCGAAGTCTTGACAGGATCACCAGTCATAAATGATACTGGAAGCTAGCAGGCCACCCCCATGTGGGTATTTACTCCTTCCAAGAAAACTCAGGCATGCAGGAACAGACCAAAAGGAATGTTTTTCTTGCAAAGAAGCCAACTAGATTTCACATGGAAGCTAGAAGGCATAGCTGAGCCTCACCTGCTGCTTTTAAAAGCCTACAATTGCTATATTTTGGGTTTTGAATGAGTGTGCTTATTAAGTATATAGCAAACAAAAGTAAAAACATAAATAGCAAATGGCAGGCAGACGTAAGTAGCAAATGAATGGAAAAACGCTATCAAATCAGCAGCTTCCAACATTTAGCAAAGACCACTTGGGTAGCATGAATAAGAGAGCATACAAAGGAATCATCATTAAATTGGGAGCATGCAAACATCTAGCAGAAATTGACAAGAGAAGTTGAGACAGTCACCTGGAAGTAGCAATTCGACTTTCTTCATGAATGAGCTTCTTCCTTTCTGTTCTTACTATAGGCTGTTTATTCCATGGAATAAACAATAGTGCTTCCTATGGAATATTATTTTTATTTAACTCCTTTCAAGGGCACAATGTTTTTAATACTCTTAGATGTTTGCTCTTTTCCTCTCTCCCCATTGTGGAATCAGGGAGCCAGGCTAATGCCAAATAGGAGGTTTTTAGAGGTGATAAAGAAAGGCCTCCTTACCCACGGAGCCTATTTTCAGCATATGTAAACAGCACATGACATTATGCCGATATTTGTGTTGTACCTGCTCAGGAATGGAGAATGACTGAACCTCCTTAGAAGACCTGAAGTTCCTGAGGTAAAGAAGCATGGCAAGAGATTGGTATCTTCCTGCACCCCCAATGCACACTGCATAGTGCTATGCTACAACAGATGGTGGATAAATACTTAACTGAATAAGGAAATGGCACCAAGAGCAATGTGTAAATGTGTTATGAACCTTCGTCATTCAAAACTTAGCTTAAAAATTTGTATCCTTTGGAAAGCCTTTTCTTATTAACCCTGCTTCACTGTGATCAGCTTTTATATTTAGAGAAATCAGTGCAACATCTGAGTGAAATGTCAACCAGAACACTGCATCCTGGGCTTCCTCAGCCTTTCCCTATTCTAGTTGTCCCATGTTAATTTGCACTCACTTGTCTGCTACTTTGCGAAGCATATTGTTAAGTCATTTTTCAACTCCTGAAATATTCCCTTTGTAACGTGCATGGCAAGGTTCTCATAACCAAGTGTTTTAGCCTTCCTTCTCATCTTGCATGCCTAAAACCAGTAGATGCACAGAAGATCAAAGGCAGTATGACTGGCATGGCTAATTTGCTAAGAGTTATATGAGATGTGGAATACAGTATCTTCTAACACAAAAGAACCCCCACCAAGGCTCCAGCTTGAATACAAGATACATTTCTCAATGCACTCCTGTGCTAGGCACTCAGAACATAGTCCACTGCTGTTTTCAATCTATCACAAAGGAGGGCAAAACGAATGACAGGCTCTAAAGGGACTGAGCTTCATCCCACACTTTTGAGCTGCAGCAACACTCTTTGGTGACAGAATAGTGAAGGAATTGACAAACACTAGCCCTGAAATGAAAGCTGACAACTTGGAGATGTCTCTGTGTGCACTTTGTCTTGCCCTAATGCTTCTGTGAGCTCAGTAAAGAAACAATCTCGAGTCACGCAAATTGATAATAAATTTGGTAGGGCATTAAAAGTGCAGATAGATAAACAATCTAGAAGTAACTCTTCATCTTAATTAAATTCATAGAATAAGGAAATAATCTGGAAGTTATTAAGTGAAATGCCAGTTCTAAAAATATGGATTTTTTTTGATTAGTCATTCCCTCTTCCTTTCTATTTCCATCCTCATCCACTGAAGAATGGTTCGGCACATACAAAGGGTCAACTAAAAATGAACTCAATAAGGAAGACAGAACAATAACACAAGTTTGAGATGAAAATATTAAATAGATCAAAACTTTTGTCTTAATCTATTCATACATCATAGTTCCAGTATGTGGTATACATGTGTGTTAAATGGGAGAAGGAATTAATGATCAAGGCAAAATCCTTTCTATATGATCAGAGGTAATTGTTATGGCTAGAGATAAATCAGAGCTGTAAACCCTTCTGAACAAACAACAAGTTCAAAATCTTCTAGAAATGAGGAAAATAAAGCATGAATGCAATGCATCAGTTCTTCTGCCCACTTCCTTGTATAGACTTTTTTCTAAAAAAAATATACTTTAAGTATAGTAGTACACCTTACATATTAAATAACACTCTAACAGAATGATATAATATAATTTTAAGCATAATTGGGGGTAAAATCACTTTTTCAAAAGAGGTCAATGAGTATTCAGTAACTAGTCATGTCTTCTTCCTACTGCTCTATAGGTCAATGGAATTCGGGGGAAACAGCCAACTGTAACAATCATGGTCTCAAAGGCATAGCACATGTTGAATACCTATTTTTCATATATGAATTTTTGTTTTAATGTGTTTACTTTACATCCCTATCACAGCTTCCACTTCCTCTTCTCCTCCCAGTCCCTTACTCTTACCTCTCCTGTGCCCATTCGTCTCTCCTTTTCCCCTTAGAGAAGGGGAGGACTCTGGATGTCAACCTGCCTTGGCACATAAAGTTGCAGTTGAATGCAAAAAAAAGTGGGTTTTAGTACATCCTTTCTTAAACAGATGCCTCTGACTTTTCGCTTGTGACTCTTTCCTCTCTGCAGTATAGGTGGCTACTTACGAGAGTTCTCAACTGATTTGCTCTCTTAATCATAAAATTTGTAGTAATGATATATATTTTCAAGTTTTAAAACATTTTTCATGCAATATATTGTGATATATTTTAACTATTTTACCTCCAAGCAACTCCCGAGTCACCATATAATTATTTACCATGACTCTGTGAATTAAACAGCACAACATATTTTGACAGGCAGCATGTAGTATGATTTTTTTATTAAATTTATTGATTTTTATTCTTTAATCCTTTTTTAAAGTCTAGACTTCATCCTTCTCCTGGTCTCCCCCTCGTATACCTCCTCCCCCTGCCTCCAAGAGGATGTCCCCACCCCTGCAACTGCATCCCAGCAGACCTCCCCACTCCCTGGGGCCTCAAGTCTCTCAGGTGCATCTTCTTTCACTGAGGCCAGACCTCTGCTGTGTATATGTTGGGAAACTCATATCAGCTAGTGTACACTGTCGTGGCTCAGTGTCTGAGAGATCTCGGGGTCTAGTTCAATTGACACTGCTGGTCTTCCCATGGTGCCGCACTCCTTCTCAGCTTCTTCCAGTTTTCCCCTAATTAAACCACAGGAGTCTCTGGCTTCTGTCCATTGTTTGGGTGCTAGTATCTGCATCTGACTTTCAGCTGCTTGTTGGGCCTCTCAGAGAGCAGCCATGCTAGGCTTCCATCTGTAAGCACACCACAGCACCAGTAATAGTGTCAGGCCTTGGAGCCTCCCCTTGAGCTGGATCTCACTTTAGGCCTGTCCCTGAGCTTCCTGTCTCTCATGCTCTTCTCCATTTTTGTCCCTGCAGTTCCTTCAGACAGGAGCCATTCTGGATCAGAGCTTTTGAGTGTGGGATGGCAACCCTATCCCTCCTTTTGATGCCCTATCTTTCTACTGGAGGTAGACTCTATGAGTCCTCCCTCCCCACTGTAGAGCACTTCATCCAAGGTCCCTCCCTTTGAGTCCTGAGAGTCTCTCACCTCCCAGGTCTCTGGTACTTTCTGGAGGGTCCCCACAACTTCCTACCTCCCGAGGTTGCCTGTATCCATTCTTTCTGCTGGTCCTCAGGGCTTCAGTCCTGCCCCCTCCCCAATGATTATAGGACATTGATAAAATTATTTTTTTCCAAATTCACAGAGCACATTCTAAACTCAAGAATTGTTTATCTTTGCTCTATGGGCTATTTAGAAGATTGGACACTATAGGAAAAATTAAGTCATCTTTACTGCTCTCTAAATATACTGGGATTGCTTTCTTTTCACAATATGTCTTTTTTAATTTGTGGTACTGGGGATTGAAACCAGGACCTCGCACATATTAATCTCTTCATGTGGTATTGTGAAATGCATTAATTTTTTGCCTGGGATATTTTCCTACCAGTCAAGACATCACCACTATCATCTAGCAAAATTCTGACTTCTGTGGCACAAATCATGTTTAATACCAAGCACTCAAATAAAATTATGCCTTCTCTTAAGCTAACAGTCTTCAACTGAGAAATGTTCCCTGTTATGATAGCACTTGTAACAAGCCCTGTTGGTTCCCTACTCATCAGTTTTCTACACTTGCTAACTGCAAATCCTTGGTCGCAAAGATGGCCCTGGTTAAACTCAATGGGTCACAAAATAAAATTAAAAGACATGAATGGGGGAAAGGTACTTGTAAGAAAAAGAGTAGGGTAAGAGAGCTGGAGGTTTCAGGGAGGGCTGGGGTAACATTAATCTGAAGGTACTGCATACATGAATGAAAATGTCAAAGAAAACTTTCATAAAAAAGTAGTTAATAAAGAAACCTCAATTGAAGGAGCAGTACAATCTTACATAGCAATATGTCAAAACTTAAGTCAAAAGTTCCATTTTCCTTTGCTTTACAATCTATATGTCACCCTGATTCATAGACATGAGTGGCCATATTTGATCAGTGAGATTAAAGAATTTTGAAGGATCTTGGATTTTATCCTACTAACATACTAATACGTTAGTTATCTCATATTAAGAATCCTCACAGAAGACATAAATCTTTGGACAGAAACAAAGGACAGTATCGAACATAACAGCAATAACCAAAGTATCAACAATTGCTTGAGTCTGTTCTCCAGACCCAAATTCTCAAAAGCTGATACAAAGAGACATGGTACTTGACATGCCCTGGGTTGTAGCACAGGAGAGGAACCCCGAGTACAGGAAAACCAATTCCTTCATAAATCACAGTAGCCTTGCCTGTCTTTTGCACTAGAATTACTTCAACTTTCCAAGTTATTAATTAGACAAGTATTAGTGAACAGTATTCCAGAATAAAAGCATCATCATCTTTGTTCATAAGACACAATGAAATATGAGAAGCCCCTAGAAACTTGCTTCCTAACAGAGACATAAAAAAGAAATTTACAATGGAGGCCTTTGTGAAGGATTTTTAACCATAATGAAAAGAAAATGTGGCACAATTAGAGCTCCTGACGATCCTTCTGCTTAGAGCATTTGCAAGTGAGACAACAGTGCTGAATTTATATTTGGCCAACCATGAAAATGTGGAAAAGCTAAAAGAGTCTCAGGTATGGCTACCCTGTTCCCAGACATCATAAAGTGAAAGTTATCTACCTCCACGTTTAGCACCATTGAGTGAAAGTATCCAGCCTGAAACATTTTCAATAAGCCTTATTATTCACTTGCTTACTGAAGGCAGGAATCCTATTAAACTTACAATAATTAAGGTAGAGTTTGGCTTGAATTTTCAGCCTACTATTGACCAGCCATATGTTTGAGTTTGTTGTCTAACTTCTCTATGGCTCAAGCTTCAGATCAATAGAATGGTCCTAATAGCACAAGCTCTCTTAAAATGTCTGGTGAGTATTAAATGAAATAATGAACACCAATTGCATCATCTAATTCTGAGCACTCAGTAAATGGTAAATAAAAGACAACTATTAGTGTATATTCTTCATTTCTTTGTGTATATCCTAGATAAGAGCTTGTTGCACACAGAGTTATAAAAAAACTATAGAATGTGTTGACAGGGTCACATTACCAGAAACTCAAATATAATTGCTTTTCAACTCTTGGAATGAAGAGAAATATGAAAAAACATTGTCAAATAAAATTCCTATAATCTACCAAATTTACTGTTTTCAATAGTTTCAATTTCTAACTATTCCTTCCCCTGTATATACATGTAATGAAAAGTTTTCCAAATATAAAAGTCATGTGGGGCTGAAGATGTAGCTCAGATGGTAAACTTTTGTCTAAAATTAATGGAACAATCCTTTAGCCTTAATCCCGAGCATTTAATGAACTGGGAATGGTGGTGCATCCTATAATCCCAGGACTGAGTAGGTGGAGGCAGAAGGACCAGAAATTCAAGGTACAGAGTGAGTTCAAGACCAGAATAAGATGACTGAGGTTCTTTCTCAAAAAAAAAAAAATTACCAATCCATGTACAATGTAAAAAAAAAATAGGGGGAAAGGCCCCAAAAATGTAAAGTCTTAATGCTAGCATCTAAACCCAATAAATGAATCCACAGAATCACTCTGATTTCCTTCAACCTTTTTTTACTATATATGTATATTTAAATGTAATTGTATTCACCCTGTATATAAGGCTTGTGCTATTTATTTTCTCCATTTAAAGTTGAAACATAAATATTTTCCCATGTTATTAAAAGCTCCTTGTAAACACATTTCTAATGACTGCCTTGTAGCAAATAATGTGTATAAACCATAATGTACTTAAATGTATTCCCACACTAATGCATTTTGCTTTTGTCTGATATTTAACTAAAATAAATAAGTCACAATGAGTATATATGTTCTGAAAACTCTATGTAGTAAATATGATTCCCTGAGGATATGCAGAAGTTAAATTATTACATCAAAAGTTATGAATACTGCCATTTTTCATCTTATAGTGCTGCCCACAGCATGTGGATGTGCCTATTTTATCTTGCCTCTGTCAGCTCTCCATATTTTCATTTTCTCTTTTCTGCTGCTTTGGTTTGGGTGGATCTTGAGACTCTATACTCTAATTTTCATTCCTTTGATTATCAAAGAGGCTAATTTTTTCCATGTGGTCTTACTGAGCCTTTTGATCAGAGACACGTGTTGTAGATCTTAGGAATTCATGCTCCCCTTACTTCTATCCAGAAGAAGGAAGCCAAAATAGTACCGAAGAAATGCTTCAGAGGTCTAAGTAATTTGGCTATGCAAATATTTGGCCAGAGGTTCTTCTTCCCACAGTGTTCCCTGGAAGTCCGTACTACATAAACATTTCAGTTACTGATGAAAACTACATCTGGGAGAGAAGGGAGTGAAGTACTTTCCCACTGCCTCTAGGTTTCATAAACATAACCTGTAAGCGGCTGATTAAAGAACCACCAAGCAATGCCTGCTTTGGAAACCTCAACTTAGAAGACCTGGCTTAATAGGCACTTAAATCAGTCATCGTGGTTGCTTTTAACTTTCCTTACCACTAAGAAGCCTCTTGATTTACAAGGAGTGCAAGACATACTATAAGTCTTTGTGCATCAAGTTGACATTTCTCACACCTGTCTCTCACCTTACCTCCCTCACATCCACCCAGTTGTCAGTGCCATGTCCGGAAGTGTGATTTAAACTGACCTCTCTGACTTACCACTCTCTGCTGCAATTGGTGTGAGGGAGATGTGTAGCTTCTCCTGAGTGACTTTCTATGCATTAAAAGCCAGGAAAGAGATTTGTGCAACCACTCTATTAGTTTCCACCTGTGGAGCCTGAGCCATACCTAGCCACTTCCTAGAAAGTTTTAGATGCCAACTAGCCAAGTTTGTCACAGTGGCCACAGGTCAGGGCTATCCACATGTTCATGAATGAAAGGGGTAACTTTGCTTTAAATATTGCTGGTTTTGAGGGTGGTGTGTGACTTCTGAAAATCATCCAGGCATAGGGAGATTGGAAGCTTTTGGCATATGATGTGGAGATTCATTTGTTCAATATAGATTCTTTTTGCTTACTTTTCAAAGTATAATTGGATCCAAGATCCAGCTAGCATCATTTTCCAAAGCAAGGCTACTGTTGTGTTAGCCAGGCAACGCAATAGATCAACATGACAGGAAAAGCCACCGAAGTTGTTTTAAGATTCTAGCCCATTTGCACTTACCCAGCTTGACATAAAGTCAGCACAAGCTTGCATCTCTTTTTAAAACATAACGGGCATTGTTATACAGCTCACTAAAACCAAGAGAATGAGGCTTATAATGGAGGCATCAACTCACAGCCTTCCTCAGAAATAAACCCCTCTAATAGATGCTTACTCTGAGGCTGAATGCACAATTATCGTACTCTCTTAGTCTGACTATCATCTCTCAGCCCACTCCTTCTCTCAGCACTGCTCTGATCCACTGCTGACATATCAGACAAGGAACAGCCAGGAAATTATGGTCTTGCCCTCAAGGGAACATGTAGAAGTTTCACACAAAAAGATGTATGTCACTCAGAAATCTTCTTTTTTGTCCTCACTTGATCATTTTCCTGCCTTTTGTTTTTATTTTTAGGATACTGCTTCCTGGCCTGGTATGAACAGAGTGAATAGCTCAGAAGCCAGTGCCATGTCATAGAAGTGATTCTGTTCTGTCTTAAAACAAACACTTAGCACCAGAGCTCAGAGCCTAGCATTTGCTTAACTTACAAAAAATGGTGGATTAAGTTGAACTGAGTCGAACTAAGCCACATATAATAAAACAGAGTTGAATAGAATTCAATTCTTTTGGATTTATTAAATGGGGTCTTTCATCTTGTATATGTGGCAGCTTTCCAAGTGTCCTCTTTCAAACTTTCTCAGACAAATTGAGAATAAATATATAATCAATACAATACAGCATACATGAAAAACAATGAGCTGGTAGTTTGTCTTTATAATGATAATCATGTTAATAAAAGAAAAGGAAAATTATGTCATTGGTACAAAACAGCAGCAGCAGCAGCAGCAGCAACAACAACAACAACAAAAGAGAGACTAAGGTGAATATGCATTAGAAAACCCTATAAACAAGACAAAGTTTGTTTCCAAGAGCATTGACCTCTCCACTCTAGGCCATCCCTTGGCCCTCTCAAGCTTAGAGTACTGTATATCATCATGGACTTTCTTTCATTCCTCTCCTTATCATCATCATAATCTACATATTCACAAATACATACCATAAAAATATCTTGGAAGTATTAGCCCTCTCAGAAATGCCTACATGGTATAAGGATTTAAGCAATTTACATAAGGTTAGTGATTGGGGAGAAGCACTAAGGACCATATTGGCCCTAAATTATGCTATACCAACAAGAATTAATAGTTTCTTTGGTTTGCACTAGACCTTATTACAAAGTTAAAAATATCATTATGGGGGAGGTATAACTCTATTTTGTTTTTTTATTAGGCTAATGGATTAACCCCTGTTGTCCTCAGTCTTCACTTGATGGATTTTAAAATAGGCAAAAACCTCTTCTTGGAGATTCTTCACCATAACAATCAGAGGACAGTTCAAACTGGGTATTTTTGATTTGTTAAATTGTCTGTAGCTCTAGGCTGAGGGGTTTGGGAGTATATTCTGAAGAGTTAGGAATTAATCCAAATACACCTTCCACTTGTCTCATTCTCTTCCCCATGGAAAAATTAAGCTGTGCACTTGGCAATTCCCAACATTAAATCATTTCCTCTGTCTAACTCACAAAGTATCCTTTTCATTCATGGGAGATGGAATGAACTCTCAGCCAGAGCCAGACTACCGGTAAGAAAATTTCTGATGAGTGTATTCTTGATTGGAATAAGAAAAAGAATGAAAAAATAAATATTTCTTCAAAAAATATTGAAAGGGAAAAAAAATCACTCTTCCTGCTGTTAAGACTTACCACAATAAAGTAATCAAGACAAGGAGGAATTCACAGAAGGATATGGAGATTCCAGAAATAAACCCCACAAACATGCTCAATCCATTTATCACAAAAATGCAAAAGTAAGTCAATAGAGGAAAAGACTGTCTTCTTAACAAATGGTGTAATAGTAATAAGACAATTAGACAACCATGTATAAAGTAACAACAATGAAATGTTGCCTTGTGGACATGATATAGCCGGGGCATCTAAGAATTGACTGCAGTGATAGTTGTCTGCACAAGATGAAGCCATTCAGAATTCCAGCACGAAGCAGGTAGGGTCTATTGAGGTTCTACAGCTAGTAGAGGAGCTAGAAGTACTTGTTGTCTGATGGAGGAGGAAAGGTCAGATTTCTTTAGGGGCATGACTACTAGTATATTGCCCATGCCCAGTGGATAGACCCAAACACATGAGCATGTGGGCAACACTAATTGGACTCAGTAGTTTTTTGTTTTTTTTTTAAGTATAAGAAGTTGAAAGGGGAGGCTGAAGAGATGGCTCAGAAGTTAAGAGCACTTTCTACTCTTACAGAAGACTTGGGTTTAATTCCTAGCATCCACATAGTGGCTCTCAACTGTCTGGAAGTCTAGTCCAGAGGGATCCTACACCCTCTTTTAGCCTCTGCAGGCACTGCATGCATGAATTGCACATACATGCAGTCAGGTAAAACATCTAGATAGATAGATAGATAGATAGATAGATAGATAGATAGATAGATAGATAAACAGATAGACAGACAGACAGCACTTACCACCACTTGTACAGCAATTTTATATGCACTTTATTTATAATGGGCAATAGCTGGAAACAATAAAGATACCCTTCAAAATGGTTAAATATGCTATGGCAAACCCATGTTGTACAATATTACTGAGCAATAAAAAGGAAGAAATCATTGATACATGAAGCACCTTAGATGAATCTCAAATGAACTGTGCCAAATAAAATGGTTTGTGCACTCTCTAAGTCCATTTATATCATGCTCTTGAAACACATTGTGATATGTAAGTAGGAAAAAACAGTGATTAACAGAGATTAGAGCTCCAGGTGAGGGGTAGCAACAAAAGGGCAACATGAGGTTAGCCTATGGTAAGAAAATAGCTCTCTGTTCACTGTGATGATAATTCATGAAGCTATGTATGTGATAGAGTTTCATAGAGTAATGTACACACTTTAAAACATTATCCTATAGCATGCAGAATGATGATATTGTAGAAGTGGGAGTGAATGGCAAATGTACATTTTATATAACCTCTTGTGAATCTATGACATTTCAAACTACAAAAATATAGTTGATGTGAAAGCCCGTTTCTAACATGGTGTGCTGGTGCATTTTTACCATGGCATCCAGCTCACGAGGCTACAGGAAGAAAGATGTCCATGGTAAGCTTAAACATGCAAGTCCCTTTATAGGGACTTAGCCTTAGACTCACCCTAGGAATGGGTACTAGCAGGAGTCACTACACCAGCCCTTAGACTTCATTCTTCTAATGCTTTAGAACAGGGCCAGATGCAATCTAATATAAGAGCTGAAGTCCTTGAAGCAGTAAGCCTGGCAGAGAGTCAGAAATAACAAATCTCCTGGGATACAGTGAGGGCTAAGAGAGTTGGATAGAAATGGGTCTTAAGGGCAGGCATGAGGGCAACTCACTGAAGTAAACCTTCAAATGACCATTGCCCTCTTACCGAAACCAACCAAAATAAGAAAAGGGACAGAAGCAACCAGTCTTACCAAGTTACTTTCAAACTATAAAATGTTATGCTTGACTGTTCTGCTTGCTGGCTTCCTCTTCTGTGATGTGAAGGAATGAGTTTTTGCTTCACTGAAGATTCTACTTCTAAGTTGTGTCCTTAAGGTATTACATGTTAACAAAATGTTGACAGATCAGACAGCATTTTTAAATGCTGCTTCTTTTTTTTATTTTGACTGTTTTTTTTTTTTCCTTAAGCAGAAGTACTGCTAGCAGCACCTTCAGTGTTCATTTCATCAAAGGACTCTCTAAACATGCCATATATTTATTGCATCTTTGGGAGTGATAATTTTCTTCCCAGCTTTCAAATTACTACATATTTGTTACTACACCACTGAGGGAGGAGATCATTTATTAGTTCCTTGTCTGACGTGAAACATTTAATTTGAACTGAAACCACTGCACAGGAAAATAAACAGTACATTTCATACTCAAAGTGTCTGCTTCCCTCACTGGGAGGCAGTGGGAATCATTTTGACCATATGGTGGGTGTTTATCATCAGATGCCTCATGAGTATCACTGCTGTCTGCTTCCCTTTTCTCCTTAGACCTGTGTGCTGGCTCTTTTTCAAAGAATCCAGGTCAGCCTGCTTTCAGATGGAGCATGTGACCTCCAGAAGCACATCAGAGTTGTCCCCTGCCCACTCCCCAGACTGAGAGATTTTTTTTCAATGCCTATGAAGAGGCTACAACTCTCCAGAGGGGGATCAGTTGAAACAAGGGGTGACTGTATTGGATCCTCAAACCAGAAAGACTGCTTAGGCCATCCACACAACTTTGCCACTTAAGACCATAGGTTGGTAGGCAAGTTATTTAGTATATTTGGTTCCCATCTGTTTTAAATGCATAGTAGAGGAAATAATATTACCTACATCCTCAGGGGTACTGAGAGGAACATATGAGCAAAATCCCATAAACTAATCAAAGCAAAGCTTGGGAGTAGTAAATACATAATATTCTCAGCTGTTATTTTTTTTTCTGATGAACTCTTCCATCCATAAGTTCTGGTAAAATAAAAGAAGAAGAAGAAGAAGAAGAAGAAGAAGAAGAAGAAGAAGAAGAAGAAGAAGAAGAAGAAGAAGAAGAAGAAGAAGAAGAAGAAGAAGAAGAAAAGAAAAAAGAAAGGAAAAAAGAAAGTTTATCAGTGGCATACTGCTGTTCATGGGACTGTAATGACACAGAAGAAATTCTTTTAAGAGACATGAAAGATCATATTTAGGCAACCATGGTGATGAGACTTCATGGTTGTAGCTTCTCGGACATTTCAAGGAGGAGGCAGTCTCATAGAAAACGTCCTGGTCCTCTGGACATTACAGTCTTTCTACCTTTTTTTCCATAATGCTCACTAATACTCACTGAATCGTAGGTGAGGGAGTTGTGCTGCAGATCTACCAATATATACTGAACAATTTGTATTTCTATATTTAGGAATATATATATATATATATATATATATATATATATATATATACACACACACACACACACAAATGTGTATGTATAGTTACATGTGTAACAATAGTTGAGAAGCAGAGATTATGGACTTGAGAGAGAGCAAAGAGATACATGGGGTTGGGGAAGAGGAAAAGGAAGGAGTAAAATGGTGTAATTAGATTTTAATTTCTAGAAATAAAAATAAATTTTTAGCCGGGCAGTGGTGGCGCCCGCCTTTAATCCCAGCACTCGGGAGGCAGAGGCATGTGGATTTATGAGTTCGAGGCCAGCCTAGTCTACAGAGTGAGTTCCAGAACAGCCAGGGCTACACAGAGAAACCCTGTCTCGAAAAAACAAACAAATAAACAAATAAATAAATAAGATAAATTTTTAAAGAATTAAATCTAAGCATTTCTTTCTTGCAAACTATTTTTACCACATTAAGGTTCCTAAGCTTAGCTAGTGTTGACTGAATTCCAAACATTTTCTAGGGAAAAAAGTTCTGTAAGGTGGAACAGAAAGCTGAAAGCCAGTTTATCAACTTTATCAAATAAAGCTGGGTGGATTTTTTGTGTCTGGTTTTGTTTTTTTTTTCTTAAAAACAAAAACATCAACCATGAGTAAAAGCAACCTAGTGGAGAAATGTTTTTTAATTCACATACATGCACATGTACAATGCCAAAACATTACAATATTATAGCCATTATTCTTGTTATTTTGATCATCAACATATTACTAAACTATGTGCAAAGAGAAACAATCTATCATCCAAATGATTAAGCATCAATAACATGTGACTATAGCTATGAAACAAACAGCACAGAAATGATTATATTTATCCTTATACCCAAATCCACATCTGATGCCCCCAGTTATTATGCTTCTGTAAACACAAGCATTGCACTTCAGATTTCTATGTTACTGAGCCTGGCTGGACAAGTTAATTCATGAGAGTACTATCATCATGAAACAAGTTTCCTTTTACAAATATGTGCACTGTTGCTTTGCTCTTTAGGCTGACATCTTGTTGCTATAAAGCAGCCCCTTTAGTCTACCTTAGAATTTCAGATTTCAACAAGCTGATGAACTTTCAAGAGTATAAAATATAAAAAGGATCAGGAGAATCACACTGGGCAAGGCTCTGGCCTATCCCTTTGACCCTTGTCTTTTTTAGACAATATTTCTAAAACTGATCTCCTTGTTTGTTCTTCTAAGGGCACCTAGCATAGCTCTTTTCACATGGTATGTAGATAATGAAGACTTTGTGATTATCACATAATTTAATGTTTCTGTATCTCTAGAACAGTTCATATATACCTATGGTGTGGAATATTTACTACTGGAGCTTTTGCTGTAAGTTTTATTGCTTAAAAAGAAAGTAAACATGAAAACTTCTCATCTGCAGAGACACAAAGGGAACGTAAATGAAAAGTCTTTTACTTACAGTAATTTTTGGAACTCTCCTAGTTATTGCTTTTTTCAACCACTCATTCATCTTCTTTTATTGATGCTCTACTAAAAATCATAACTTTATGTATACTACGGCATCTTCATAACTGTGAATGAAACATTATTTGATAAGTGGGCATGAATCACTAGCCTCTCTTATCTAAATCTATCACACTGCATATTTCTAGTGTCCATTAGCCCATCAGCCATACATATTAAGCCAAATGTATTCGATATATCATCTTTTCCAAGTAGAGATAACAATATCACTTCATCACAAAGATTAAGAGGACCCAACTCAAATTTTGATTGTCATTCAAAACATCAATACCTTCTTATATTTAACCCACAAAATAAACTCCTAGCAAAGCACTTCAAGAAACTAGCTTGATTATTTAAATGCTCTATATTTTCTAAAATTTTTACCACAATAGTAACTTAATATAATGGAAACTTACTAACACTTATTTCAGCAAGTTATTTCAGCAAGGCACTATCATACTGTAGTAAGATTTTATTTTTAGATCCTTTAACAATTTAACACAATAGGGATTTCATTAAGTCTGGGAGACCTCCCCATCTCCCAATGTTTACCACTTGCCTATAGTACTTTGCCTCAAGTGAGCTATGCACCCTCCCCATCACCTGACACCCCCTCTTTGTCCAAGCTGTAATGTCTTTGTCCAGCTCATGTTTGGGAAGACATATTAGTGACACTTATGGATGTAGCTTCTTATGTTATTAGCAGACACAATCTCACTGATCCCCGGCTCTTTTTTCTTTTTTTTAATTGGATATTTTCTTTATTTACATTTCAAATGTTATCCTTTTTCCCGGTTCCTGCCCCCAGAAACCCCCATCCCATCCCCCTTCCCCTGCTACTATGAGGGTGTTCTCCCACACACCCACTCACTCCTGCCTCCACACCCTCGAATTCCCCTACACTGGGGCATCCATCCATTGAGCTTTCACAGAACCAAGGGCCTCTCCTCACATTGATGCCCGACAAGGCTATCCTCTGCTACATATGCAGCTGGAGCCATGGGTCCCTCCATGTGTTCTCCTTTGTTGGTGGCTTAGTCCCTGGGAGATCTGGGGCATCTGGTTGGTTGATATTGTTGTTCAGCTCCTTCAGTCCTTTCTCTAACTCCTCCCTTGGGGACCCAGTGCTCAGTTCAATGGTTGCCTTTGGGCGTCTGCCTCTGTGTTTGTAAGGCTCTGGAAGAGTCTCTCAGGAAACAGCCTGGCTCTTAACATCTTTCTACCATCTCTTCTGTGATGTTCCCCGAGCTTTTTGGTGTGGAAGTATTTTGCAAGAAGGATGACAGATGTACTACAGTTAGGAGGATAATAATATTATGTGAAAGAGAAATTTACAAATGCTTTTCCTTTAAAAAATAAATCAAGATACAATTTATTGGGCTGGAGAGATGGCTCAGCAGTTAAGAGCAGTGACTGCTCTTCCAGAGGTCCTGAGTTCAATTCCTAGCAACCACATGGTGGCTCACAACCATCTGTAATGGGATCTAATGCCCTCTTCTGGTGTATCTGAAATCAGCTACAGTGTACTTGTCATATATATAAATTTTAAAAAATATATTTAAAAAAAGATACAACTTATTAATCCAGAGAGGTTAGGTAAAGAGAAGGGCTCTAGGGGATGCATGGATCTCCCTGGAAAGGGGAAATAGAATAAATTTTAGGGTGGACTGGGAGAAGCAGAAGGGGTTGGGTATATTTTGAATTGGTGGTGGTATATAAATCTAGTGCAGTGGAAACTTCTTAGAATCTATGAATATGATCTTAATGAGGACTCCTAATAATAGGGAGGATATGGAGTCTCAACCTGGCCATCTCTTGTACCCAGGCAAGGCTCCCTTATAGTGGTTGATCTGGGTTGTATTCAATTGAGTTTTTGGAGTCCCATAGAAATCCACAGACAACCCAGGCTGATGCTAAGACAAAGCATTGCTCTCTGCAAACTGACAGTAGGACTATGCTCTCACACAATTCATTGAACATGGGGAAGTAGAGCTGGTACTACATGGAGCCTGCGCTCTTATATTCTACTCTCTTTGGTGTGGGAAAGTACTCTGCAGGCTATAGAAACAGAATCAGAAACACCAAAACGGCCACAGACCTTTGACCTACAATCTGCCCTGACTTCGAAATATGCTAGTACAATGGTAGCATAAAATGTGTGGGAGTAGCTAACCACTTTCTGCTGTAACATAAGGTCCATTCCATGAGAAGGAACCCACACCCAACACTGCTTGGTTAACTAAGAACAAGAGCAAAGGTTTTTTTTAACAGTCCAGTCATTATCCCCCTCCTGGACCACCCTCTGACTAGTCCTCATCCCATACTTCCTCCCCTGTCTCCAAGAGGATGTTCCCGCCCTCGCACCCACACCCCACCAGACCTTCCCACTCCCTGGGGCCTCAAGTCTGTCAAGGGTCCAATGAATCTTCTCTTACTGGGGTCAGACCAGGCAGTCCTCTGATGTATACGTGTCAGGGGCCTCATATCAACTGGTGTATGCTGTCTGCTTGGTGGCTGAGTTTCTGAGAGATCTCGGGAGTCCAGGTTAATTGAGGCTGCTGGTCTTCCTATGGGGTCACCCTCCTCCTCAGTTTCTTCCAGCTTTTCCCTAATTCAACCACAGGGTTCAGCAGCTACTGTCCATTAACTATATAATATCTGCATCTGACTCTTTCAGCTGCTTGTTGGGCCTCTCAGAGGGCAGCCATGCTAGGCTTCTGTCTGCAAGCACACCACAGCATCAGTAATAGTGTCAGGCCTTGGGGCCTCCCCTTAAGCTGGATCCCACTTTGGGCCTGTTGCTGGACCTCCTTTTTCTCAGGCTTTTCTTCATTTTTGTCCCTGCAGTTCTTTCAGACAGGAACAATTCTGGGTCAGAGATTTTAACTGTGGAATGGCAATCCCATCCCTCCTTTTGATGCCCTGTCTTTCTACTGGAGGTGGACCCTACAAGTTCCCTCTCCCCACTGTAGGACACTTCATCTAAGGTCCCTCCCTTTGGATCCTGAGAGTCTCTCACCTCCCAGGTCTCTGGAACATTCCATAGGGTCCCTCCAACTCTTAATTACCAAGGTTGCTTGTTTCCATTATTTCTGCTGGCCCTCAGGGCTTTACTCTGTTCCCTCCCCCCCCCCCATACCTGATCATGTTTCCCTTTTCCCCTCCCTGTCCCCTCTCTCACCCAGGTCCCTCCCTAATCTGAAGGTTCCTCAGAAAATTGGAAATAGATCTACCGGAAGACTTGGCTATACAACTCTCCCAAAAGATGCCCTACCATGCCATAGGGGCACATGTTCCACTATGTTCATAGCAGCCTTGTTTGTGATAGCCAGAAGCTGGAAACAACCCAGATGTCCCTCATCAGAGTAATGGATACAGAAAATGTGGTACATTTACACAATGGAGTACTACTCAGCTATTAAGAACAAGGACATCATGAGTTTTGCAGGCAAATGTATGGAACTAGAAAATATGATCCTGAGTGAGGTAACTCAGACCCAAAAGGACATGCATGGTATGTACTCACTAATAAGTGGATATTAGCCAAAAAGTACAGAATACCCAGGATACAATCAACAGAACTCAAGAAGGCTAACAAGACGAAGGGCCCAAGGGAGGATGCCTCAATCCCACTTGGGAGGGGAAAGAAAGCAATTATTTTCAATTTTTAAAAAAGGAAGTTGACAAATGCCAGACTGATTGCTAAAAAGAAAATGCTGCAAAGGTTAAGAGAAAGTGAGTTCATTGACCTGATAGTTTCTTTCCTCTTTCTATAGCCCTAACTTTGCCACCCAATTCATACTAATGGATCCAGACAAATTGGCTCTGATATTTCCATGCATGCAGTACGAGCGAACATGTAGCTGTCTGAGTCCCAGGTCTCTTGTGAACAGATTAATGTTGAAATTGACACATGGGTGGGTCCTTTTACTCAGATGATAATGTGTATTCACTCTACATTAGCAGCTTTGATGCTGCCAGACAAGAAATTATCCAGGAAGCAGTCTGGTGAGGTGACAAACTTGAGTGTCTAAGATTCTGTGAATTTCTAGTCCACACCACTTCCATCTGCTGAGATTGTATCAGACCCAGCTATAGCCCTACACTCTCCATTGGGAACAGGTGTTCTCTCTGGAAATAAGTTTCCCTTCTAAACATGAACCATCAGACTCCATTTTAATCTGCTTTCCTGTCATTTGCTTTGTTACATTTTCTGTGCCAACAGATTGTGAGGCACCAAACCTTTTAAGTAGGGCTCTGTAAAATTGCAACATCTAGCAATAAATATTAATGTTCAATTGTCATATGTCAACTAGAGGTGAATGTAAAGTTGGCTAACATTTGACAATAAATAGCAAATTATTTCCACAATTAATAGTTGATTTAATCTTAACAAAGGTGGTCAAGAGTGAACTTTTATTACAGGAGACACATGAAACACAGCCTTGTATGGAACTCTATTACATGACACTTTCTGAAGAGAAAATTGGAAGGCTTGAATGGCAAGGGTCCTTTCTAATATTGTAGTTGATTTGTATGACAATATTGGAAACAGTGAGATTGAGTCTACTTTTTCACACCCACAGACGAATGTACACATGTACATATATAAATAGACACAATCATACATAAATGAGCAAATAATCAAAATAATACATAAATAAATGTATTATATGTAAATAAATGCATACATATATGTATTTAATGTATGTATTTAAATGTAAAATATAAACATAAACAATCAAAAATAAGCAGTTCTAAAACGTTTTTAATTCAAACTTTCATTCATATTAGAACTCTAGGATGTGTGTGTATGTATGTGTGTGTGTGTGTGTGTGTGTGTGTGTGTGTATACGCGCGCGTGTGTGCATTCTAAGAAATTAAGTCTGATAAAGGCTAAGAAACTATCCCAGCGGCACTTAGTTAAAAGGAAGGAGTAAGCTGGATTTAAATTCTGGGCTACATAAGTAAAGATAAAGCATTTAGCCACTAAGCCAGCTTCCTCAAAACATTACAAAAGCAGCCTGTACCATCAGCACAGTGCTTCTGGAAACAAGTGGCTCATAATATTTCAGAAACTATGCAGCCTGATTAGTCTTTCAAAACCTTTCCAGCAAAGCACATAGCTCCTACTGTGTGGACATAGGACCACAGATCGAGAAATTATATTAGTGGCTTTAAAGTAAGTGGAAACAATGGCCAGGAATAGGGACATTACAAGTTAATTTTTCCCTCAGATTAATTATGCGTTTGTATAGTTGGGTATATATTTCAAATACTTATTTAGTAAGCTTAACATTATAATGGTGATGGACATGGGACTCAGTTCAGATGTAAAATGGAGACCACAATGTGACCAATCCCTTTGGGTTGATAGGAAGAGGAAATGAGTGAATGAAAGCATGTCAAACTCTTTTTTAATTTTATATTACTTTTTATCCATTTATTTTGTGTACATGTTTGGATTTTCATGTGAAGGTCATGAGATAACTTCAGGAGTTTGGTCTCTCTGCTTCCACTATCGTGTGTCAAGAGGATCAAAATTAGGCTGTCAGACTTGGCATCAGGCACCTTTACCCATGTGGCATCTAGTCCGCCCAAGATCAAACTACTAACACAAGGACTAGAACACATTAGACATTCAGAAAGGGTCAGCTACTGCTATTTTTATTTTGTTATAATGCTTAATTTTCTTGTCTATCTCTTCAAACAGCTCATGTGTCCCTTAAAGCCTGAGTCCCAAGGACTTGTACCACCACTGTGTGTCTGAAGATGGAACTCAAGGCGGTGTACATGCTATGCAAATGTTCTACCGCAGTTATATCCAGAGCCATCTTATGGTCTTTGAAAGGTCATAGAGTACAATAATTAAAACCACTGTCTGCAGCTATTCTACAGAGCTAGAAGTTTGACTCTGCTCTTTAGGTGCAGTGAGATATTTATCTCTCTTCCTCATTTCCTGAGCTATACAATGGTGCTAATAATATAATCAAATTCATAAATGTGTTCATAAGAATTTGGAGGGTACAGTCTATGAAGAAATTATTTTCTCTGCTTTGTTCAACAATGCAATCCCAGTGCTCAGAACACAATGAGTGCTCAGTACAAATGTGCTGAATGGCCATACATAAAGGATGAACACCAGGCCCTGGAAATTCAAATGAGCTAATTTGAAAAAATGAGCTATTATTATTATTTGTTCCATCAGAGGATACAGTGCTTAGCACAGCTTATGTACGCACGAAATATTTGCACATAGACTGCATAAAAATTGTCCCCCTAGTCTAAGCCAGCCCTCGCTCATAATACACCGTTAGTAAAGTTTGATCATGCATGACCCCCTCACTTTAAAAAAAATCTATTTATTTATTTATTTATTTGCATCCCAAACGCTGCTCCATCCTATCCCCCATCGCACAGTCCCTCCTCCCATCCCCCACCTCTTCTCCTCTGAAAAGATGGACCTCCCCCTGGGTTTTTCCCCACCCTGACACATCAAGTCTCTGTAGGAGTAGGTGCATCCACTCCCACTGAGGCCAGACAAGGCAGCCATGGAGACTGAGCTGAACATCTGCTACATATGTGCTAGAGGACTTGGTCCAGCCCATATATGCTCTTTGGTTGGTGGCTCAGACTCTGAGAGCCAGGATAACCCCTCACTTATGTCACATAATCTATAAATGTAAAAGTCCTCAGCAGACATATAAGAAATCTCAAAGATTCATAATCAAAGTCCCTTACTTCACTGTATTATTGTATATTTAAGTCAACAATTTGTCCACAATGATAAACAAAATAGATGTGATCCTTGCACTCATACAGATATGGGTCATTTCCCTTCTGTTCAGTTCATTTTTCTCATTTGTAAAATTAAGGCATTGAATACCTTTAAAGTCTCTTCTAGTTGGGAGATAAAATATAATAGGCTGATTAAAAATCATGCAGTTTGAACTTAGGCTAATGGTATGAAAATTCCATTTGGAGTACTTGCCAAATAATGAAACCTGATCAATTCAGCGTCTCTAGACCACCATTTCCTCTATAACAAAAGAATGATGACTGTGTAGGGATCTGTTTATGTATAAATATGTATATATGTGTATATATATACATTATATATGTATACTTCAAAGGTGCTAAGCACATATTAAATTCTCAACAAATAGTTAATAATATTCTAATAATGTTACTCTGTACTGCACAATCTATAGATCCTTACATGAAAGTTTATTCCCTGTTAAGTCCAAGTCTTGATTATGGATTTCAAGCAAAGGTGCTCTGAATATCAACCCTATTCTTTCATGTATTTGAATTTTGCCTCCTTTTAATTATGTCGGATTTTTCAGATGAAATGTGAAATCGCTTGGTCTTCAAAAGGAACAGTTTTTCTTACCTTATGACAGTTTTAGAAATCCTTAGTACCCCCAACCACCACTAATAGCACCCCAGCAGTGTGCATATGATTTCCACATGGTTTCTAAATTTCTTCTACTCACCTAGAAAGGTAGATTTTCCCATGTTCAGTGACTTCTAGCCAAGGCACAGACTTTTTGATAAAATTGCTCCTTAGTTTGTCAAAGCCAGATAGACATACTTTACAGCATGTATGAAGGATTTAAAGTGTCATCATCAGCTGCCATTGGAGACCTCTGAAAGGACTGGTCCAGGCCAAATGTTCACATAATAATTTGAAAATAAAGAAATGAAAAACTACCATATGCTCAACTCAAGGTCAATCCAGGAACAGGTTCTATATCCTTCTATATCACTTCCCAAGGCCCAAACTGCAGGACCATTCTTGAGGTAGCCTCATGAGATATTTTTTGAGTCAAACCAATTATTTCCAATGTAAAATTATACCAGCATTTATCAGTGAGACCACTAATTATTAATTACTACACAGATTTCTTAAAGTAATTTTTTCATATTACTTCTTATCTATACTCCCTCAAAATATTCTAAACAGGGTCTAAATACACACACACACACACACACACACACACACCATATAAACAAATATGTTTGAATACTTCTTTTATTCCAACACAATTAATATCCAGGGTTAAGATTAGCAAAAATGGCACAAAGTTAAGTGTGACATTTATTTTATGAGGAAATACCATAGACAATTTCAAAAACCTTACATCATTAAAAAAATAATAGAACTTGAACTTTGAAAAGTCAATGAATTGAAAAATAAAAAGTACAAGTAACCATTGGCAAAGTAGATGACTTTCCCCATGTATTCTAATGATAAACCATAATAACTAGCATTTTAACAGGTAGAAAGAATAAAAACTCCTTAGTAAAATGAGTAAACTAAGCTGAAATATTTAAGGGAAAAGTAATTAACCATATTGTGCCAACCTCATAACCTTAGGATGGGAATGTACCAGGAGCCAAGTACTTTGTAGTTTACTGGGTGGAATTTTTTATTTAGTTCTAAAATTTATCATTCTACCTTTCTCTATTCCCAGGTGTTCTTGACTGACACAGAAAAGGGGAAGAAGACATTTTGGGTAAGATGGCCTTTTGAGTTTCTCACATTTTGATCACCCTGTATCAAAACTTGGAGTTGACTTCTATTTCTACCCCGGGACTTCTGACTAAGGTGTCCTCGGTTTTCTTTCTCTTGCTGTAATAAACATGATGGCCAAAAGCAATTTGGGGAAGAAAGAGTTTATGTCACCTTACATCGTAAAGTCCATTATGAAGGGAATCCAGGACAGGAGCTGAAGACAGGAACCTGGAGACAGTAACTGAATCAGAGTCCATGGAGTAACACTGCTTAATGGATTGCCCTTCATGACTCACTCAACTTGCATTTTTAAAAAAATACAACTCTGGAACATCTCCCCAGAGGTGGCAACATCCTCAGTAAACTTGACTCTACCACATCAATCATTAATCATTAAAAAAAAAAAAAAAACTCACAAGCTTTTCCTACAGACCAATCTTGTGGGACAGTGGACCGTACAAATCTGATGGAGGTTTTATCTCAAGTGAGGTTCCCTTCACCCAAATGGTTTTATCCTGAGTCACACTGACAAATCAATAACTGGCACACAAGGAGATCAAAATGTCAGAAACCCAAAAGGTTGTCTTACCCAAACAGTCCTCTTCCTCCTTTTCTCTGTGACAGTCAAGACTTCTAAGTACACTGAAAAGTAGTAACTCTATGTATGGATGTGTCACATGCATTATACCATTCTTTTAAAATATTATATTCTTTACACAGACTTTTCCAAAATAAACTTAAAAGCTTAAGGCCAAGTTTTCAGAAACCACTTGACAGTTGCTAGACTTCTAATAATGGAAAGAAATTCTAGTCTACCATCTACCAGTAGATACTTTAGCCTCACACCCTTGGTAATCAGAAAGCGGACCAGAGATGAGCCTTGCCCATGTTCCACTCATGTGGATAGTGCTATTCCAAATATAAACAGGGCTGTGCTAACCAATTAATTATTTTCCAGAACCAATTAGAATTTCCTTTTGCCTCATTGAACTTGGAGAAGAACAAGCATCTCTCTACTCCATAAATATAAAAGAGAACAAGTTCATTATTCAAAATGCTGCAAATCAAATTATCTTACATGACTTCAGGTAAAGAGAAAGGCATGGTGATGGTCTGATCTATGTTATCCAAAAGACTTGACACTGAAAAATGAATTTAAAATGCTCTGTAATTCACAGCCTTTATCTACATATAGTCCTCTTACCATTTCTCACAATATCCTTCTTCACCTTCCAGTTACCTACTTTTGCTTTACACACCAGGACATTGAGCCTCCCTAGCAGCTTACTTCTACCTCTCTCTGTCTCTCCCTTCCTTCTTTCTCCCTTCTTGTGTCTCTAGAGCTGTCTATCACATGCTACTCAGCCTACCCTCAAACTCCTAGCTTCAAGAGATCCTCCTGCCTCAAGGGCCTGAGAAGTCATATGATAAGGGCAAGTTATCATACAACATCCTATCTGTATTTCTAAAGGTAGCAGATACCAATATTAGCATCTGTGGTTACAAAGAGGTCATGAAAATATGGCCACCTTGGACCCCTTCTCATTCCCCCCACAAGCAACACCTTGGATTGTCTTCCCATCATATCTGCCTAGATTATTGTAGTGCTCCCTGATTTGTCTTCCCACTTTCACTTTGTGTTAGAGAGACACAGGCAAAAATCTGCATCATCCCACTGCCAACCTGAAAACGTGAAGGTTCCTCCTAGATCTCATGCTCACATTAGGTTCTTACACAGAAATTTTGTCAATATATACCATCTGGTTTAGAGTTACCAATGATACTTATGAGAATAAGGAATAGCTTTCTGATGGGGTTTGAAGTTCATTCCTCAAGAGAGAATAGACACCTGATACTGTAATCTGAGTTAAGAGCCCATGGTTGGAGAGGTCATGGGCCCATGAGGAAACACGCTATCATTTTGCTAAGTGAGTTTGTTATCAAACTGCCTTCCAAATATCTATGTTTATATCCAAAGCCCTCATCTGAGAAGCTTCATATTGCAGTGGACAACAGTCAATGAAGATATTCAAAACTAGTAAAATGGCCAAATATAAGTGAGAGTGGATTACTTGGCCCCAAGTGAGACATTAATCTTATGGCCTCCAAGGCTTAGAGAATATCATGAAAGAAGGGGCGAAAAGAGTATAAGAGCCAAAGAAACCAGCAAAGATGTCTCTTCTGGATACAACAGCCTTTTTACTAATGAATTCACTGCAACTGTAGTTATCTGCACAAGTCTTGTTTGTATAAAATGGGCCCATCAACATTTCCTCTTGGATGGGGGAGAGGCAAATGGAAACTCTACCCCTTTCTGAGGAATCTTGGCAACTGATTGCTTCTGTGGAGGTATCATTTTGTTCAGTGGTATAGCTATTGATCAGGTGTAAATGCTTCAATAAACAACCCATACTTAGATAAAAACTCTAATTTCAATGTTTCATATATCAAAAGAAGACATGAAAGTAGACAAGGCCCTCCTCTGCCACAAATATGGTCCGAACCATGGGTCCCTCCATGTGTATTCTTTGGTTGGTGGTCCAGCCTCCAGGAAGACCGGGGGGAGGGGTCAGGCCAGTTGACCTTGTTGGCCATCAGGGGGAGGAGAGGCCCCAGTAAAGGGGAATGTCAAGGTGGGAATATGGGAGTGGGCAGGATGGGTGGGTGGGAGGTGGAATTCCCTCATAGAGATAGGGGAGGAGGAGGGAATAGGTGGTCTCCAAAGAGGAGACCTAGAAAGGGGGAAACATTGGAAATGTAAATAAAGTATCAAACATTGAAAAAAAAATAGATCTACTCATTAAATTCATAATTTGATTTTCTCATTCAAAAAAAAAAAGAAAGTAGACAAGGGATTTATGAGTGAAAGTTTTCATCGAGGAACAGAGGGATATGCAAGAGAGTAATGGCGCATGGAAAAGGATTACAGTTCTTTATTAATGTGTGAACTTGTTACAAAAATTTAATTAAATTAAGAAAAGAAATTGTCTTGTCAGTCAGGCCTTCATTGGAAACCACAGTTAAAGTTTCAGCAACCCTTCAGACATATGATATTCCTATTTTCTGCTTGTTTGTTTTCCTTTCCTTAGCATATATCACAATATGACATAATATATTCTATTCATTTATCTTATTTATTGTCTGTTTTCCCCCACGAAAATTCCCCATGAAGACATAGAATGTTGTCTCTAATTACATTTCCAGTACCTCTCACAGTTTCTACCTATTAGCAAGAAACTACATATTTGCTCAATATTTGTTGAATCAATTAATGAATTAGAAACTACAATAAGTATGAATGTTGGGTATGTATGCATGATCACACCTTTGTGTGTGTGTGTGTGTGTGTGTGTGTGTGTGTGTGCACGCCCACGCACACTTACATATGTGCATGTACGTGGTATTATAAAACTGTAAGTAGAGAAGATTGCTGGGAATTGAACTCAGGACCTCTGGAAGAGCAATTGGTGCTCTTTACCACTGAGGCATTTCTCCAGTCCCTGGGAAGGAAACAAGATTATATCATCAATTCTAACCATGAACTCCCCTACTTGTACTTGAACTCCCCTTTT
The DNA here is from genome assembly GCA_028551405.1 of Uromys caudimaculatus. Lineage (NCBI taxonomy): Eukaryota > Metazoa > Chordata > Mammalia > Rodentia > Muridae > Uromys > Uromys caudimaculatus. Next base: position 70,420,430 of record CM052722.1, read on the forward strand.
CTCACAATCTTCCAACTTCTCTTCAAATCAAGTAACACAATCTGTGTATTTAAGATTTTTTTTATGTTTTTAAGTGGTTTGCCTGCACTCATTTACGTGCATGACGTGTGTGTGTGTGTGTGTGTGTGTGTGTGTGTGTGTGTGTGTGTGAGAGAGAGAGAGAGAGAGAGAGAAAGAGAGAGAGAGAGAGAGAGAGAGAGAGAGAGATGCTGGAATAGGCCAGAAAAGGGTGTCAGATCCCTTGTGTGAGCCATCATGTGGGTGCTGGGAGCAGAACTCAGATCCTCTGCAAGAGCAACAAGTGCTCTTAACCAATGGACCATCTCTCCAGTTTGGTTTTTTAAATATCAATATTACTGTCCTGCTTCAAGACCTCACTTTTTATACATCAATTATAGAAAAACTTACTCACGTATTCCTAGCATTCACCCTATGCACATATCCATTCTTCAGAAAACCTGTCATGGAAAAATGCCACTTTCCTCCATGTCCTCAAAGATTGCAATACTTGCAATAGTTCATGACTAAGGAGGTCAAATTAGAGCATATAAGATCATAGTAGAATGAAGCTGGGCACAGCTATTTTGCTTGTGAAAGTTAGAGAGAGACTAGCACTTACAGATAGAAGAAATGTCAAATGAAGAGGAAAATAATTAGCTTGACATCGCAGATGTAATGCTAAATATCAGTGTGAAAAGATTCTTGAAATAAAATGTTTTTTAAAAAAAAAAAGCAAAAGAGGAAGATTCAAACTACAACATTCTCTTTCAAGAAGTATAAGGTATGGATAATATGATCTAAAAACGTCACGCTAATGTGCTATGAAATATGAGTATTTTCTCCTTCTGGGTTGTGTTATTAGAAAAGGTTAGTCTTGCAAAGTGAGGATAGGGATTGCATTTTGTGTTAAATTCTGTTCTAACTGATATACATATTTATATGGATTCGTGTAAATGTTATCTATAATAAGAAAGAAAAGAGAGACACACACTTTGGTGACTCATTGATTTTCTTCCCATTTTAGTGACTGGAAACATTCTTTCATAGCTCATGGCTCTCTAATCCATGTAAAGTGCTTCATTTGTATTTCAAGGCCAAACCATTAAAATAAGAGTATATCTATATAAAAGGGATGTTGATGTAAAAGTGCCCACTATCTGGACCTTAGAATAAGGCACTGACTGCCACTGACCTGTCTCTGAAGCATTCACTACCCAGGGTGGAGGATAGGATGCTCTCTGCTGTGAGAGGCGATGTTTCTTTGGAGAGTTCGCAAAGTCCGTGGAGTTATAAGAAACACTATGATGAAGCATAGTAGAGGCAACAGCGACGAGATGCCCAGAGAACCTAATAGATTTACTATCTGGCTCTTTACAGGAAAAGCTGACCCTTGGTGTTCAGAGTTGAAGAGAAAATCTGAGAGTGCATTTCAGGTAACAGAGATAAGTATTGTTTGTGAAATATTCATTTTAGTTACAAATATGTGACATAAAATGAATTTCTTACTATAGAATACAGACAAAATAATTGAGAATCACTCTTGTAATCCATGTTAAGGAAATTAGATTTCATCTTAGCGAAATCATTGACAGATCTTAGGCAGAGGTGTGATTTAACAGGTGCCGTATTTTGGCAAAATCCCTCTTGCTGTAGTGTGAACAAGTGACAGAAAGAGACAAGGAGAATGAGAAGAGACATGTTAGGAAATTATTCTGTGACCCAGATGAGGAATGCTGATGCATGGACCAGAGTAGCAGTTACAGTGGGAATGAAGAAAGTTGATCAGATACTTTGAGCAAGATTCCTGGGTGTTCATATGAAGGCATAACTTACCTGCATCTTAGTCTCTGACACTATCCATATTTTTCTGCTATATATAGAAGAAGAAGAGGAGGAGGAGGAGGAGGAGGAGGAGGAGAAGAAAGAAAGAAAGAAAGAAAGAAAGAAAGAAAGAAAGAAAGAAAGAAAGAAAGAAAGAAAGAAAGAAAGAAAGAAAGAAAGATGTACAAAGCATCTCAGTGCTTAGCATTTTGTGTCACTCAGCTGGGAAAGGCCACATTCTTAGTGCTATATTCAATACTGAGGAAGTGATGGAGCACTGAGGCATGCTAGATATGGACACATCAATAACAGGAACTATTAAATGAGGTTGTTTTTTTACTCTTTCTATGGAAGCTACTTTAAGGAAGCTGCTTTAGTCATTCCCAAAGGCTTGTAAAGTTCTCTTTCCTTCCCACTTACCTTTGTCTGAGCTCATTTCCTAGTTTAGATCCATATCAGGACCCCGGCTGACTTGCAAGAACCAGACAAAAGAACCTTAGGGATTCATAAATAATACCTCTTCAATTCCACATGAACTGCAAAGCATGTATAGAAACAAACTCATATTTCTGATGACCCAGTGCTCACAACTGAATTGTCCATCTTTTCCAACTAATTTTTCTATTCTATTATGCCATTCCTTGTAATAGCCAATGATTTCAATTCCTTATTCAAATATGCCTTCTGTCTCAATTACCGCTAGCACTCTGCTTTAGCATTTATTTTCTCTCATCTTCTGCCAACCTTCTGCATCTAAAAAACTAATCCAGGCATGTTGTGAACATATATTGGGATTGACTCCAGCTGTGCTGACCTGTAACACACATGAATACATCTTTGACAGATTGCTTGAAATCCAGAGGGACAGAAGAATATAGGGTTACCAGACCTTCATTTCAAGGGCTGTTGACTAGCTAGAGTGCACAGACTCTAAAAAGAGCCACAGTCCTGTCATGCATGACTAATGCAACTTGAAAGGGAGGAACTGAGTAGCAAAGAAGTAGGGAGATGCCTGGAAGGCTGATCAAAAGCACCCTGGCCTTAAATTCCCACTGTGACACTCACTTCTTAAAGCCATGACATGGGCTTCCCAAAGATATGTTAAAAAATTTTTATTTTGTTTCTAGGCTGAATAAATAAATGCATTAAGACATCAGCACCCACTATTAAAAACTGTAGCCAGGAAGAACTTAACAGGATGCTTGTTAGTTCCTAAAGAGTAGTTGAAGAGAATACTACTTTCGTAGTAGACAGACATGGCTTTGAATCTTAGCACTGCTATTTACTATTCACATCACCTTCAACAATCTCCCATAAGTACTCTGAGCCACAATTGGTTTGTATATACAATAGAGATATCATCATCTCCCCTACAAGGTTGCATTGAGGACAAGATGTTCTACTGAGAGTGGGAAAATGGCTCAGTAGATAAGGGTGTTTTTCCCACCAAGCTCAAGGACCTAAGCTCAAGCCCCAAGACACACACAGTGGAAGGAAAGAACTGAAATCCACAATTTTCCTCTGAACTTTACATGCCAGCTGCAGTATGTGCTCCTGCACTTACACATATATATGCATACCCACTCGACAAAAACAAACAAACAAATGCCTAAGGAAGAAAGCTATTGTGAAGACAATGCTTGTAAAGTGTCTGGCAACTGGAGTTCTTGCTAGTCTTTGGAGCACATCCAGACACAGCTAAACTTTAGAAAGTAGAAGGGAAGACAATGGAAACACACATAAAGAAAAGGAACACCCTGGTTTGGAACAAAAATCTATACATGAAAAAATCAAGGTTTGGAATATCTGGAGGATGTTAAGATTCTAAAACACAAGATAATCCAATATACCAAGAACTGTGGTAACTGAGAGAATCATTTCTCACCACTTCCCATCCATCTTTCTTCTCCACATTAAAAGTGGTCCAGTCACTATGGAAACCAGCACTGAGTTTACTCAGAAAAAAAATATTTTAAAAAACAGTCACCTCTCTCTCTCTCTCTCTCTCTCTCTCTCTCTCTCTCTCTCTCTCTCTGTGTGTGTGTGTGTGTGTGTGTGTGTGTGTGTATGTGTGTGTGTGTGCACATGCATACATGAGCAAACATGTGTATATCATAAGGAATCAAAGTCAACATACAAAAGAAACACCTGCTAATGATGGCTAATCGTCAACTTGGTGGGATTTAGAATGAACATAAAAACAAAGCTCTGGGCATACCTATGTTTATTTGAATTAAGCTAATTAACATAGCAAAACTTAGTCTAAATGTGCATTAACATCCTAGGGTCTAGAGTCTTAGACTGAATAAAGAAAGAAGGGAAAGTGAGCTGAGAACAAGTGTTCATCACTCTCTACTCCCTGACTTTAGCTGAAATATAACCAGGAGACATCTGCTCTTGCTGCCATGTTTTCCTTGTCATGGTTAATTGTATTCCCATTGAATTGTAAGCTATAACACATCCATTTTCCTTAATTTTCTCCTTCTTGGTATTTTATCACAGCAATTGAGAAAAGTATGGGAATCTGTATTCATATTTGTCATGACTCTATTTACAATGGCAAACGTATGGTTCACCAAGCAATGAATGGATGAACAAAATGTGGTATATATACATAATAAGAGTTTTACTCAACCATGTAGAAGAAAACAATCTGTAATCCTTAGGGGAAATACGTGAACTGTACTGGCTAGTTGTGTGTGTCAACTTGACACAAGCTGGAGTTATCACAGAGAAAGGAGTTTCAGTTGAGAAAATGCCTCCATGAGATCCAACTGTAAGGCATTTTCTCAATTAGTGATCATGGGGGGAGGGCCCCTTGTGAGTGGTACCATCCCTGGGCTGGTAGTCTTGGGCTCTATAAGAAAGCCAGCTGAGCAAGCCAGGAGAAGCAAGCCAGTAAGCAGCATCCCTCCATGGCCTCTGCATCAGCTCCTGCTTCCTGACCTGCCTGAGTTCCAGTCCTGAATTCCTCTGGTGATGAACAGCAGCATAGAAGTGTAAGCTGAATAAACCCTTTCTTCCCCAACTTGCTTCTTGGTCATGATGTTTGTGCAGGAATAGAAACCCTGAGTAAGACATGAACCTAGATATATTATATTGAATGAAATAAACCACTCCCATAAAAAATAAGTATTGCTTGTTTGCTGTCACATGTGGAAGGTGTGAAGAGGGAAACAAAAGAAATGAAACTAAAAAGGGATCCAGAAGGGATGTGGAAGGGAAAAGGGGGCAAAGTTGAGAGAAGAAAAAATATTATATGAGATGAGTATGATAAAAGTACCTTTTATACATGTATAGAAATGTTATAATGAAGTGTGTTGTTTTGTATAATTAATATGAAGATAAAATGCAAAGAAAAGTTAGGGGATTAAAGTGTCAGGCAGGTTTAAGAGCCATTGCCAATATACAGGAGGATATACAAAGAACTCAAGAAGTTAGACTCCAAAGAACCAAATAACCCTATTTAAGAATGGGGTACAGGCCTAAAAAAAGAATTCTCAACTGAGGAATATCGAATGGCCGAGAAGCACCTAAAGAAATGTTCAACATCCTTAGTCATCAGGGAAATGCAAATCAAAACAAGTCTGAGATTCCACCTCACACCAGTCAGAATGGCTAAGATCAAAAACTCAGGTGACAGCAGATGCTGGCAGGATGTGGAGAAAGAGAAACACTCCTCCACTGTTGGTGGGATTGCAAGCTGGTACAACCACTCTGGAAATCATTCTGGTGGTTCCTCAGAAAAATGGATCTAGTACTACCTGAGGACCCAGCTATACCACTCCTGGGCATATACCCAAATGATGATCCAACATATAACAAGGACACATGCTCCACTAGGTTCATAGCAGCCATATTTATAATAGCCAGAAGCTGGAAACAACCCAGATGTCCCTCATCAGAGGAATAGATACAGAAAATGTGGTCCATTTACACAATGGAATACTACTCAGCTATTAAAAACAATGACTTCATGAAATTCGCAGGCAAATGGATGGAACTTGAAAATATCATCCTGAATGAGGTAACTCAGTCACAAAAGAACGAACAAAGTGTGTACTCACTAATAAGTGGATATTAGCCCAAAAGTTTGGGATACCCAAGATTCAATTCACAGCAACCATTGGACTGAGCTTGTGGTCCCAGATGGAGGAGTTGGAGAAGGGACTGAAGAAACTGAGGGAGTTTGCAGCCCCATGGAGGGAGCAGCAGTGTCAACTGGCGTAGCCCCCCCCCCCCCGGTGCTCCTGGAGACTGAACCACCAACCAAAGAATACACATGGAAGGACCCATGATGCTGACCACATATGTGGCAGAGGAGGGCCTTGTTGGCCATCAGTGAGAGGAGAGGCCCTTGGGTCTGAGGGTGTTAGATGCTGCAGTATAGGGGAATGCCAAGGAGGGAAGACAGGAGTGGGTAGGTGGGTGGTGGAATACCCTCATAAAGGCAGGGGCAGGGGGAGGGGTTAGGGGGTTTCCAAAGGAGAGACCTGGAAAGGAGAAAACATTTGAAATGTAAATAAAGTATCAAAAAAAATAATGACTTCAAGAAATTTGCAGGAAAATGGACAGAACTAGAAAATATCATCCTGAGTGAGGTAACCCAGTCACAAAATGGTATGTGCTTGCTGATAAGTGGATATTAGCCAAAAAAAAAAAAAAAAAAAAAAAAAAAGCTCAGAAAACCCAAGATACAACTCACAGACCATATAAAACCCATGAAGAAGGAAGACCAAAGTGTGGATGCCTCAGTCCTACTCAGAAGAGGGAATAGTCACAGGAGGTAGAGGGAAGGGAGATCTGGGAAGGAGAGAAGAGGGGAAGGGCAAAAGGGAGGCAGGATCAGGTGTGGGAGGAGATGGGAGAGAAGTACAGACGGTAGGGAATTTGAACTGAGTTATGTAGCAGTGGTGGATGGGGAACTGGGGCTAGCCACTAGAAAGTCCCAGATGCCAGGGACCCAAGAGGTTCCCAGGACCCAACAGGGAGGACATAAACTGACATACACAACAAAGGGGAGAGAGAACCTGTAGAGACCATATCCAGTGGGTAGCCATGGCCCCCCGGTTAAGAGATGGGGCCACCCACCCATCTCAAAAATATTAAATCCAGAATTTCTCCTGTCAAAAGGAAATGCAGGGGCAATGAGTGGATCAGAAACGGAAGGAAAGGCCATCCAGAGACTGACTCCCTTAAGAATCCATCCCATCTGCAGACACCAAACACAGAAGCTATTGTTGATGCCAAGAAGTGCTTACTGACAGGAGCCTGATATGGCTGTCTCCTGAGAGGCTCTGCCAGAGCCTGACAAATACAGAGGTGGATGCATGCAGCAAACCATCAGACTAAGTTCAGATACCCCAATGGAGGAGTTAGGGGAAGGACTGAAGGAGCTGAAGGGGTTTGCAACCCCATAGGAAGAAGAACATTATCAATCAACAAGACCGCCCTCCCAGAGCTCCCCAGGGGCTAAACCACCAACCAAAGAATATACCTGGAGGGACCCATGACTCCAGCTGCATATGTAGCAGATGATAGCCTTATCTGACATCAGTGGGAGGGGAGCCCCTTGATCCTGTGGAGGCCCAATGACCCATCATAGGGGAATGCTGAGGCAGGAGGGGGTGTGTGGGGGGAGCACCCTCATAGAAGCAACAGTTTGTTTTGGTTTGGTTTATAAACTTGAATGTATTTGAGTTTATGCTTATATAATATTGCAGTTTCCCATAGATAGGCAATGAACATGGTTATGACCTTGGTTGTACCTTTCTTATACATGTGAAGGCTCTTTATATGAGAACTTTCTCTTCTTTGTTCCTAAAGAACAAGATTGTTGCTCTATCTCTCCTCCCAGACACTCACTCTCTCTCTCTCTCTCTCTCCCTCCCTCCCTCCCTCCCTCCCTTCCTCTCTCTCTCTCTATCTATCATGATGGAAAACACTCCAAGAAACATATTTTCTTTGTGATTTTGGTGCAGGCTAACCCAGAAGCTTTCCCTTGACCCCCTATGTCTTAATAGTTTCCAGACCAGTGACAGAGCAGCCTCTTTTCAATATGTCTGTGCATCTGTGAGGCCATGTGAACATCTGTACATATACCAGAGTATGGAATCCCAGTAGCTCAGCATGTCTGTTTGCATTCTGATAAAACACCTATTAAAATGCAGTACCAAATCTCTTGCTATTGCTTTGACTCTAGGGCTAATTCCGGGGAATAAGATACAATCTCAATTTAATACAGGTGAACAGAGATAATAGGAAGATGGAGATCCAGGAAGACAGTGGATTTCCTTGAGATCACTTTTAATTGTCTGGAAAGAATAGGTCATGCTGAAGCAATTTAGCCTTTAACCACTAAAGGCACTATTTGTAATAGTCTGATGTGCACCCCCTTTCCTCTATCCACCCCTCCAGTTGCAGCCAGAATGAAATACTCGAAGTCCAAGTGTTAAGTTCCACAGAATAATTGTTTGAATAAAGAGTGCTTGTCAGGGCTTTCTCTGCAGCCTTGTTCTGTACAAAGTCAGAACCTCTTCTGATGCTTCATTTTCAAACCTTAAGGCATCAAGGGGCAGCCAGGTCATCTTTGTTTTACACTCTCTTTTTCCCTACTGACAGACTCAGCTATAGCTTTCCCTTTTAAAAGAAAAATTAATTCTACAGAGAAGTCCCAGTGTGCAGTTGCCCCTGAAATTATTTATTTTAAAGAATAATTTTAGTGTGCTTGTTTAAAGTGGCACATGGGAAATCTTTTGCATCCCTGATGTAAAATGGGTCTCCCTCCTTCTATAATGGTATTGATAGGGCTGGCAGTAGGAGGGTTGCAATGTAAATAACTGGATTTACTGGATCCAGGAAGAAGCCCCTCTGTTAGGAAGTTGAACGTTGTATGAAATAGGAAAAGCAAATGAAAATCTTTGCCCAAACATCAGTAACTCCACCAAGAACTGGTTAATTCCAAGTTCTGAGATGCTTCCACTCCCAGTCAATGAAAAAAAAAAAACCACTCTCCAAGACACATTTCACCAACAACTCAATACTTTTTCCATAATAGCCTTTAATACTAAAATGCATTAAATTTTTGAAGCAGAGAAAACACATTTAAGAGGAAAACAGGGAACCACCAGATAAAAGGAAACAATGTGGCAGGTAACACCATTTAAAACAGAACTGTAATAATTTAATAAAGCTGCTTTATCATCTTCATAAAATAGACAGAGTGGTGATTCTTTTTTGTCTTTTTTGTTTTTACAATGATTCAATCACTGTGAAAATGTACATAGCATACAGATCAGCATATACAACCATTTCATCTTTATATAATCAGCAACAGAGACTGCTTAATGAGACATACTGTACTTGCATCCTTCTAAATCGCCACCCTGGTTTGACAGGTAAACAGTAATAGTGTCATCAGGCTCATTCCCCTCACTAGAGGAGCGAAGGCGTAAGCCCTTTGCAACTAATACCTTAGCATTCAAATAGTACAAGGAGGTATTTGTTGCTGAATTTCTAGCTAGACCTAGTCTGGCTCTTGGTCCTTAGTCTGTATCTTAGCCTTCCTCAGCTGATTGCCAACCAGTGCCAGAAAACATCTATTTAACCGGTGCTGTGAAAGTGTTAGCTGGTTTGTTTGCTAAGGTTGACAGCAACATTCAGTTAGTAACAAGGTCATCTTTAATTGCCAACACAGCTGGAACACCAGTCAGCATCATCAGATTTCCCTAATGACCTACAATGCTTTCCAATCAAGGTCAGGTGTTTCTGGGTTGTTCCTTACCAAGAGCGCCTTACAATGTATACTTCAGACAAGGTGGTTGATTTTCTTTGTTTTACAAAAGCAATGTGATTCCTATTTGAAATTAATTCACTTTTGCACAACAAGTGACCCACAGGCCAATTCCAGCTTCACAAGAAAACAAAGAGAGCTGTAACAACTTCATTAGGACAATGTGTTTTGCTCTGGAATATTTCAATATCAATATAAAGCCACCCAGTCCCAGTCCCACCCCCATACATCCCCTTTGAATATTACTTTGATACATACTTAAACTAAAGAACAACATCTCAATACACTTTAGTGTCAGCAGATACAATTTGACTCATGAAATGACATCCTTAAAATGTAATTTTACCAAGAAGGCAAACACTAGGACTGTATACAATGGACTTCTTCAGCTCATTTATGCCAGTTTGTCAAAGTCAGAAGGGTCTTATTACCCTGTGAAAAGAGCCAAGTGGACCAGACTAGCTGAGAGTGCCTTGGGGGAACATTTGACGTCAAAATGATCCCCATAAAATGGATTATGTACAGTAATAATCCTTTCTCCACCTTGAATGCCCAAAAGAGCTACCCCTTCCATCCCTGCCTCTCCCCAAACTGCCCCTTGTCTTTGTTACTTCAAGTGGACCATTTGTGTTTGCTTTTGCGTGAAATGGTAGGTGTAGAGGAAAAAGTCATCTGAATTCCCCTCTACCAGCCATATGCTGAGATGACAGTATCTGGAAGGTACTCTGGGTACTTTCCAGTTTCAGAGTTCAGAGTTGCATCTTTCATTATTGATCAGTTGGTCACCACATCAACAAATTTGTCTAAATGGCCACTTTACATGCAGTTAGTCCTATGAGGCAACTTTTCTCTGGAGCATTGTCTCCTCACTCTCTCCTAGACATCTGTAGATAGGAAGAGATCCTATCCCAAAACAACTGAATAAAAACTCTAAGAATTAGGCTCTACAAACCTGTGCTTTAACAAGCCCTTAACCTTAAGCGGGCCTCTGACTCATATGGAATTCTGGGCCAGATCCTCAGTATTTCTTATACAGTCATTCTAGGCAGGGATGGAGAATTATCATTTCTAACAAGTTCCTAAGTGATGTTGGTCTGAGACCGTATTTCAAGAACCACTGTTCTGCAGGAAGTACTGAATTCCAAAGCCCACTATCTATTCAGTACCAAGATAAACCTTCACTTTTTCTACTGGCTTCAGAGGCTCAATGGAACACTAAGTTTCATTCTGAGCAGGTTTATTTACTAGTCTGCATAGGGAAAAGAAAAGTTTCCACAGGGCATTGTGGATCACGTTTCCCTATTTCTTACTGAATAGCATGTTCCTATGTTTGTGAGAAAGCAATCAATGCAAACTAGATTCCCTATACTGAATAAAGACATTTACCTGGCCAGAAAAAATTTTAAGCATGTTACACTTCATGACCAAAGGACATCAGAATAAGTAGAACTCCTTAGGACTTGGGAACTAAAATTGCTCCCACTTGTTTAAGTGTGTAACATGTTTGCAGAAAAAAAAGGAAAAGATATTTGCCCCATTGGCCTAGGTAGCCTTTCATCCCATGTGTTTAAAAGGGAGGGGAAGAATCCCAATTTGATGGGAAATTTAAAACCCTTGTGCAAAAGTCCTATTTGCAAGCACAGCCTGCCTGTAGAACCTGCCTACAAAGCCCTCCTAGGATGCACTTGCACTTCCATCAGACATTGGAAAGGGGAGGGGATTTCCTTAATGAGAAAAATTCTCTGAACATACTCAGTAAAGAGTTGAGTTTGGAAACTGAAAAAAAAATAAATAAATCTGACTGCCCACTGAGAACAATGTCTGTAGATAGGGTAAAAGATGAATCTAAAGCTTGAAAGTAAATTCTGGGGATAAAATTTAAGAAATGTAGTTGCTTTAAATAAAAGGTAAAAAAACAAAAGGTCAATGCCACTGCTACTGTTTTTAAGTGGCTGGCAAGACTATTGCAGGCAGTGGCTGCTCTACATTCCAACTTTCCATTTCCAAAATCTCTCAAACTCCCTAGTAAATACACCTGTAGAAAACTGTCTATTCTGACTACAAAATGACCTTGAGGCGCTAGCTAACAAGATACCAGATGGATCACGGTAAAGAGCAGTCGAAATTCTATAGGCAGTCATCCGAACTTAAAGGACACTTGTAAAAAGCTGAATGTGTTCATTAAATAGTCATCTGGAAAAACAAAAAATAAATACCTAATTCATAATCTACTACACTAAAATAAAGTAAATCAGAATAAGAGAAAATATATGAGAAAAAATTAACTGAGGCAAAACGAAGATGGAAGGGCAACTGATCTCTAACTGTGTCAGTGTCAGGGGGAAATTTGCAGCCACGCCAATATTTTGCATGAGGTAGTATTCAGTACAGAACAGGAAATAAGGATGGATTTGTAGCCTCATTATAGGTGTCTTTTTTTCCCAGAAATCTTCTCCCCTACCTAACCCCATGCCCAGTGCCTTACCCACCCCCTCCCTTAAAACCCTCCCACCTCCCACCAAAAAAAAAAAAAAAAAGTATTCCTAGTAATGTATAAAGCTAGGAACTCAGGTAAAAATAATGAAAACTTTTCAAAAAGCTGACTGTGTCTACTAAATTTAAGAAAATAAATTCTCTTTTGAATTCTAGCACTCTAACTTCTAGCCTTTCTACGTATTCTTGAATTACAAAAGAGAGAAGAACAAAAAAAAAAGTGTTTCTTTAGAAACAATTCTTTTAAGACAAAGGTAGAGGAAAGGTGACATGTTTCTTTAGTTTATTTTAAATAAAGAACTCTTAGCCTGCAAGAATACTATGTTGGCTAGTGAATATTAATAGACATGATAAAATAGGGGAATTTGTGCAGTGTTAAAACAATAACAAAAAGAATGTACTGTTTGTTAGTGTTAGAAGGCATATTCCTAGCCTACAGAATAAAAGAGTTAGATAAATCTAAAGAAGTTTTGTTTTGCTGGGCAGTGGTGGCACATGCCTTTAATCCCAGCACTTGGGAGGCAGAGACAGGCGGATTTCTGAGTTCGAGGCCAGCCTGGTCTACAGAGTGAGTTCCAGGACAGCCAGGGCTACACAGAGAAACCCTGTCTCGAAAAAACAAAAAAAAAAAAAGTTTTGTTTTAATAATTTCTTGTTCACATTTTTAATCAAAAAAGTATTAGTCATAAAACGACGAGTTCAAGTGTCTGAGTGTCTCCGTTTAGAAGGCACAGTAATCAGATTAGTGATGTTATTACCTGTCTCTTCCTATGTGTACACTTCATACTGCTTACTCTATCATTATTTATAAGCCTAAGATAAAGAGCAATATGGAGCCCTTGATTCCAGCCCATGATGCACTTTACCATCTAATTCCAATCATGATTGGGAAAACACTGAATCAGGAAGTGTGTGTCTAAAGAGATGGTAATTTAGATCTCAAAATAGACTCAGTCATGTTGCATCAGTTTTAGATGATTGGAGACAGGGAATTTCTCAGCCTGAAAACTGATAACTTCAGGAGTGACTTTCCTGTGCAGGGCCTGAAAATTAGGCAAAAAAAAATATAATGTATCTCATAAAATTTTCAGCACAGTATTTCTGACAACTGCAAATTAGATAGCAGCAAATCCAAAAATGACTTTCTACAATGATCTAGCACAGACCCAGGCAGAAGACTGAAAGGCAGGAGAAAGCCTCTGCAAAGTGGTGAGCAATCCCTCCATGGAGTAAACCATGTGAGTATCCACCAAGTCCTCAACCTCTAGGTGTGGTGTCGCTCACTCATTTGCTGCCTCCATTGTCGGCATTTTGTTTTTATCTGTATTTTTATTATTTTTTAAGAAAAGAAAACATCAACCTTTAAAAGCCTTTTGCCATCACCACACACATAGCAATTTGCAATATCAAATACAACAACAGCACGGCTAGCAAAAGGGTTCTTAAAGCAGGGGTATCCACAGCAAAGTAGCGGCATTGGAAAGTACTCAAGCTTCAGAAACAACCTTTTGGGGGCTCGATTTCACATCACTGAATCAATGAATAGTCCACAATAAATGACCAATAACTTGTCTACACTACAAAAAACAGTGGCGAGCTTCTTAAAGGTGTCCAGAGCTTTGTGGGTTTTTTTTTCCTTTTTTTTTCTTTTTGCTTTTTTTAAATGTAATTCTTCACAAACAATGGTAATTTATATTATCATTTTGACATATAAAAATATATAAATTCAAACACTTAATACATAATACTTTTTCACAACTGAATTTGCCTCTGTTTCCCCAACATCAAGGCCCCATGAACAACTCAAGCCAAAGCTAATTTGCTCCAACTGAACACCCCTACTGCCTGTTGAAACGAGAGGGATTGTCACAGAATGATAGTCACTTATACACAATACATTTAGGGAAAGTTTTGCAATGCAGCCACTCAAGAACCAACCATTGGTGAGCAATTAAAATGAGCAGCTGCTATATCTTCACTAGCCAGTGTGGTTTCTTTCTTTTTTCTTCGAACCCAGATGGGTTTAGAGAACGATATCCTTCAGACGCCTCACGCCAGGAGATTCCTTGTCACGACCTTCCTTCAGAATAGGGTTGATCTCATGCATGACTTTCTCGCTGTCGGCTCCACGGGGCTCAGCTTCAGAAGGACGAGAGGCGCCATTATTGGCATGGTGCTCCAGATCATGAGCTGGAGGAGCCAGGGCAACGGTGTAAGACATGGAAGGCTTGGTGGGCAGAGGGCTCTTCAGATGGAGTGGGGAGGTGACAGGGCTAATAGCTTCACACCCATTGCCTGCCTCCCGGATAGCGCTGTTGACTTTGGGGCTGCAGATGGTCACATCGACAGTCCTCTTGCCTTTCAGAATGGGACGCTCCTCAGCCCGGTGGCTACTGACATCTTTTCCAAAGGTTGCGAAAGTCCGCTTGGTGGGGCCGCAGTCGTCATAAGCCTCAACATCAGCAGCAGTAGCTTCAATAGACAGAGCGATGATGTTCCTCACGTGCTCAGGAGACTTGGAGCGGGTGGGCATGGGATTCCGGGGCATCCAGCATCTATCAGAGTGGCCAAGAATCCGGCATTCTTCCCTGCAATGAAATCCTTCATTCTGGTCTGTAAGAAGAAAGAGAAGATGTCAATTTTATCAGCTTTTCTCAGCAGTCACAACAATAACCCAGTTCAGGTTTCTCAAACTCCACACACAGGTCCTTTTGGGAAACAGCACTTTATTGTCTTTGGGGGCAAGTATGAAAAAATAGATTTTTAAAAAGCTATAGGTCCCCCTCTAAATGCTCCTTTTTTGTCCTTGCTTGCTGTTTCCACTGCTGACAGAACAAAAATCCTAAAGAGAAACAAGTTGTGATGAAAAAATATTTTTAAATTTTTGTCCTGAATGCTTTAGCACACATGTGGAGAGTCAACAATTTTATCAACACCTCCTGCTAAAATTCCCCTGTGTTTGAAACTACATTCAGCAGGAGGGTGGAAGCAGTGCAGGGAATCCAATGCTCACTTACTCAAAGAAATTTGCCCATGATTTTTAGGAACACTGTCAATTACTTTCCACTTTATCCAGTGATACATGGCACTTCCATTTAGATTACTATGCATTCTCTTTGAAAACCTAATACATAATTTCTTTCTGACCATCAGTTACCTCAAGCAGTCACTTCATGGTGACATCTCTATTCCTAGATTTCCCAACATAAACAACACACTATGACCCCTTCCTTTCCAGAGAAGGCATGAGCCTCAATTAGCCCCCCCCCACAAGCTTTTTCTCCCTATTTGTTTTAATCTTCACTTTTATTAAGGACCTGCTTCCTAATGAAATATACATAGTTAGTAGGAATACAAATTATAACAGCTCTTAGAGAGAACAAAATAGAATGTTCCTCAGAAATAAATTAAAAATAGGAAAAACCCCGATCTAATCTGCCTCTCATTTCTAGACACATATTCAGAAAAAATAAAATCATAAAGATCCCTGCAAAACAAAGTATATTATTTTAGTATGACATTAGCCAAGATACAGAATTACCTTAGTCACCCATCAACAGATGAGTAGATAAAGAAAACATGGTATGTATGCTTACTGGAGCCATCAACAAAAATGAAATTCTATCCTCTGAGACAAAGTAAATGAAATTGAAGGCCTACACTGAGCAAAATAAGCTAAAACTGAAAAACCAAGTGCCACATGTTGTCCTTAATATAGGGAAACCACAAAAGGAGAAAAGTAGCCATGAGAAACCAGGAAAGGCAGGACTGAGGGATGATAGAAGTAGGCAAAGAAGCATGACAAGTTCTACTATTCTAATGCACAGCAGTGGGACTACAATGTACAACCTATTTTATATTTGAGAGGATCTAGAAGAGACAGAGGAATTGAAGGCTCTAAGGAATGAGAAGTAGATCTAAGAGTTTATTATATTGATTCAAATAATACATGCTACATACAATATTAAAACATCACAGTTCACCCTCAAAATATGTACAGTCTATCTTGTGCTACTAAAAATAAAGATTTTGTTGACTGCTTTAATCCTACCATAGAAGATCTCAATAGTTAGAATTCACAATTATTAGAATTACATATTTTTATCTTTTCAGCTCAGGTATATTCAGGGCTGTCTTTTATTTGGCTCTCAGAGGAGTTTTCCATAAAGATTGCTTTAGCAAAGCATGAATACAGGGTTAACATCTGCCTGACCATTGAATAAACAAGTATTAAAATGGTTTGTTTATAGCCCTAGTTTTCCAGCTTAATTGATGTTTATGGCATTCTTGTATAAGGATGAGCTAATGAAAATTTTCATTACATTCCACAATGCTTCACAATATGATCAACTTAACATTTACAAAAACAAAACCTTGGGGTAGGATTGGAGGAGGTAAGAAGGCTAGAAGAAATACAAAAGCAAAAGGTATTCATATGTGAATGGATATAAATTAAATATAGGTGTGTCTATCAGAGAGAGAGAGAGAGAGAGAGAGAGAGAGAGAGAGAGGAGGAAGAGGAGGAGGAGGAGGAGGAGGAGGAGGAGAAGAAGAAGAAGAAGAAGAAGAAGAAGAAGAAGAAGAAGAAGAAGAAGAAGAAGAAGAAGAAGAAGAAGAAGAAAATTGGAACTGTATCCTGTGAGTCCCTTTTTGTAACATATAAGGAGCTTGCCTGAAATGAGTCTATGGACAACATGCCTGACTATACACTTGTGTGTGTGTGTGTGTGTGTGTGTGTGTGTGTGTGTGTGTGTGTGTGTATGTGTGTGTATGTGTGTGTGTGTTTCTTTAATTTTTTAAAAGGCAAATAAAAGGCACAGGATAGAAAAGCCACTGGAAGAAGTTAGATGACAAAGGCTTTATCTGTGTTGAGTCAAGATTTGAAGACAACTGTAGACACACAGCACATAAGTTCATTGAAGCTATTTAAAATCTGACTAAAGAATAAACCTGGATAAAAAATTACCAACATCTTTAATATTGGTATTTTCTGAACCATTTCAGTACTTAAGAATGAAACACTCAGAATTTTGCATATTTGAAAGCCAATAACAAATTAGCATCATCAGTAACAAGAAAAGTACCTGCCCCAGAGAGAAGACAATTCTTCAAATGCCAGCACAGTTTTACATTATGACTGCATGAATAGCCATGCATGTGAAAACCTGAAGGCCTTGTCAAACCCCTTTCTCTCACCCTTCCTTGTAAACTCCAAAGGATACTATCTAATATCCTATCATAACTCAACATGCATATGTTCATGGGGAGGCATAAAATATAAAAAGCAATGGAAATTTGCTTGTACATGCAAAGAAGGCACTTTGTGTAAACCCCAAACACAGGAATGAAAGAGCGGCTACACCTCATGTCAGTTTCATTTAAATCCTGTGCTTTCTTTAGGAGGCCCTAGGATTGTAATAGTACTACCAGATTTACAGCTTCTGAGTTTTCCTAATAATAAAACCTAACTCTTCAGATAATACTTATAAAAATGAGTGTTAGTTTTTGGGGGATGAGATACATGGTAAAGAAGTGAAAACACAGGTCAATAATTGACTTCCATTTGTATAAATCAAACCAAGAATTTCCAGAAGCCATTAGGAAAAAAAATCCAGAATGCAATGGAAATTCTATTCTTTTTGTTCCTAAATCAATATTATTAAATGTGTCAATATTATTAAAATAAAGTCTAACGTAGCTTAAAATATTTATATCTACTTTCTATATAAGAGTAATGGTGATTAATACTGAAAGATTAAATGTACTACAAATCATAATTTAAGTTTAGCAAATAAATTTACTGTAATATCAAACATGAGAACAGCACAATAAAAAGACCCCCTATTGATATCAACAAAGATAGATTGCATAAGAAAAAGAAGAAAACAAATAAAGGAAAAAAGACAAAATATAGGAAAAGATTATGTGCCAACAATTACAACAGCTGGTTGTGAGAAACTAAAGAGGAGCCAGTTTTTATTACCCATCCACAAACAGGTAGAACGCTGACTCTTGCTTAAACAGCCTAATGACTTACCAATTCCCTTTTAGGGTTCTCCTAAAGAGCATATGTGTGACTTGATATTTTCTTTCATCTTTATCTGAAAGTATTGGCCTAAACATAGTCAAAAGCATAAAATTCTAAAATCCACACATAATTTGTAATGATTCAAGCACACTGCCATGTGCAAATGAGTGAAGGACGGTGATGTTTATTTTGTGTTTGAATGTTTTGCTTCTCTGTATGTAAGTGAATTGTGTGTATACATGAGGAGGCCAAAGGAGGGCTATTCCCTGGAACTTGAATTATAGATGACTTGAAGGTACCACGTGGGTGCTGTGAATTTAACGTGTGTCCTATGCAAGTGGAGCAACTGCTCTTAACCACTGAAGATATCTCTCAAGCCCTAAGACAAGACAAGTGGTTTAAAATCAAACATATACACGACTACAGTTGACTGGTAAGTTTGTCAGCTAGTCCCCCTACTCCTAAAGTTATCCCCAGGCCTTAAAAATCAGAGAGAGAGAGAGAGAGAGAGAGAGAGAGAGAGAGAGAGAGAGAATATCAAAGTTGGTGCATAAATTTGGACGAGGGACATAAATCATGATGTCAGAGACATCTTTACTTGAAAACATAGTTGTTTTAAGCAAAGAAGGAGGAGGAAGAGGTAAGTAGGAGATAAAGCTCCTGAAATCTACATAGTAATCA
Organism: Uromys caudimaculatus; assembly: GCA_028551405.1. Taxonomy (NCBI): domain Eukaryota; kingdom Metazoa; phylum Chordata; class Mammalia; order Rodentia; family Muridae; genus Uromys; species Uromys caudimaculatus. The sequence continues at coordinate 70,439,245 of CM052722.1, forward strand.
ATAATTCTATTATTATTTTGTCAGGACTTTGATGAGAGAATTTCCAAGCAGCTGGCAACAAATAAATAAACAATAAATAAATCTCCAAACACCAGTCTTGCAAAGTTGCAGGAGGCATAACAGACAACAATAATTATATTGAGATGTACAAATAAGTAATTCAAATAGAAAAAGACCAGAATATGTTGTTTTATACAAACAGTAAAAGTTTGTACAGCAATTGCTATTGTCTTTGAGATATAAAACAGCTGTCTTTTTAGATAAAGGCAAACAATGTGCTTCAAAAATATCCATGGTCTCATCCAAAGTAATAAAAGCCAACTCAAGCTTTGCTAAAAGTTTCAGAATCCTGGAAGACTAGAGGAGTTGAGAGGCTCTGTTGAATTTCTATGTGTCTAGTCACAATGAATGTGGTCAACCATGCCATTAGTTCTTTATTATGATTCAAAGTTTGAGTGCATTACCTCAAACATCTTAATGATCAAAGACTCCAGCACCAGAGTAGTTCAAGTCTACAGTTGCGTTACCTCTTTAGAAGTGATTTTCAAATAGGAAAATATAAGTGAGTTCCAATTACTGCGAATTCTAAGTAGCAACAGAAATTCAACATAGAAGCAAGTGATCTATTAATCAGAAAAGCTTCCTTTATTGTACCATTACACACCCACATTACTTACTCTATATCAGCCCATGAGCAAGACAATCTACAACCAAAACAGGGTCAGTTTCTGGAAAGTATGATGGAGAGAACATTGTTGCAAAGATTATGAAGAAGGTAAATGTCATTAGAATTGGTCACATTTGCCTAATCAAGAACACACTATTTGGAGTGGACAGGAGAGATGGACCAGTGATAAAAAAAACATTCACTGATCTTCCAGAGGACTGGAGTTTGGCTCCCAGCACCCACGTCAGGTGTTTAGGAGTGACTGTGACTTCAGCACAAGGGAATCTGATGCCTTCTTCTGTCTCTTTAAGTCCCTGCACACATGTGGCATATACTCCTTCACATAGACCCAAATAAAAAGTGGCTTTAAATGAAACACAATTTTTTTTTATAATTATCCCCACTTAAGTAACTTCTACTCATCAGATGCAGAGATCTAAAAAAACTGCTTACAAATAACTTTACCGATTTTTATCATTAGAAACAGAGCCCCACTTACATTAGGAATAACAAGGTGCTTCATAAAAAAAAAATCATTGTGTTTCCTTCTAGACAGGCATGATCATATACCTAAGATCAAACCAACCTTATGAAGGCAGGATGTTATGAAAACTTGAAAGAGAACTGGTTTATCTGTGAGATTATGTGTCCTTATTTTTTTCCTGCTTTGTCCCATCTGGAACAGAATCATAGTGACTACAGCTCCAATATCTATCTTATTTGCAATGCAATAACTCTAAGGATTAAAATCATGAGCCTATGGGTTGCAAAACAGAAAGATATAAGGACCTTAGGATGCTAAAAGTATATAGCCACCTTATCAGAGCTTAACTTCCCTTATGTAAGAGGCAAAAAAACCCTCCCCTTTATTAAGGCCATTTATTTTCTTTTGTTGAGTCCATATTTCCAATAGATGAACACAACTCAAGGCTGATAACATTATTCCTGAAGTTCCAACTAGAATTTCACTTTCTTAAGGAATCACTCAATGATCCAGTAGACTAAGATAGGGCTCATAGAAACTCTCTGTCATAGCATTCATTCCACTTGTAATTGTTTAAGTCATGTATGCTTTGCTTGCTTTTTAAAGTTCAGGATAAGCAAAAACTATGCTGGTCTGATTTTTCTGATACCTATTAAAACTAGGGGAAAATGCCACTACAGAGTAATTGTGGATAACAGTTTAACTCAATGGAATGATTAAAAAGTACAGAAAGAACAAAGAAATCTAAATTGATCCTCAAGATACCATGCCACTGATGCAACTTCTGAAATTGGAAATAAATGTTCTGGCTAATAGAAACAGTTTAGAAACCTATGAAGTATTCTGTGTCACTTTGTCAAAGGCAATAAAAATGGAACTGGAGAAGCATTAGTCAAGTTCCAAGTGGTCTGGGGTAGTTTTAAAGAGATCTAATATGCATTTGACATCCAATTGAAAATATGATTGTTTCAACATGGAAGCTTCCTATCCTGAAAATAGTTATCAGGGACCAGGCTGTGATAAATTAAAATTTTTAACTTGTTTAAAAGTGTTATCTCTGAACTGAATGTGTTGTTTAAAAATCAAACACTGTTTTCTTACTCACAGACTCACAGCCAACCACTGGACTGAGAGCGGGGACCCCAATGGAGGAGTTAGAGAAAGGACTGAAGGAGCTGAAGGGGTTTGCAACCCCATAAGAAGAACAACAAATATAAACCAAGCAGACCCCCCAGAGCTCCCAGAGACTAAACCACAAACCGAGGAGTACACATGGAGGGACCCATGGCTCCAGTCACATATGTAGCAGAGGATGGCATCAATGGGAGGAGAGGCCCTTGGTCCTAGGAAGAGTCAATGCCACAGCATAGGGGAATGCTAGGGTGGTAAGGTGGGAGTGGGTGGGTGGGTGGAGGAGCACCCTCTTAGATGCAAAGGGTAGGGGATAGGGCGGGGATTCATGGAGGGGAGACAGGGAAGGGGATAAAATTTAAATTGTAAACAAATAAAATGATTAATTAAAAGGAAAAAACAAAAAGTCATTGATTCCTATAAAATATAGACTAATATGACCTAAGATAAGCCTTTCATATCTATAAGAAAAACCGATTCACTCTGGCAAAATTAATTTAGATATTACTGAAAAAATATTACAAGACTTCATAACAAAGTTCATGTGCCAATCTATTCAGTGGGGAAATTACCAAAAGGAAGACTTATTCAAGAAAGAATTCCTAAAGCACTTTCAAGGCCTTCAGAATCCAAAGAAAGGACATCTATTCTGTGTCTATAACTTGACAAAGCACTCAGAGTACTAATGAGCTCAATGGAAAAAGAAGTGAGGACAGGAATGTTGAAAGGGGGATAAGAGCAGGAAACACTGTGGGACTCAGACACTCTGTGTTTGCCTAGACCTGATTGATATTTTGAGAACAGGCTTTCCTTGGATGTTAAGATACAAGGAGAAAAGTACCTCTTCTATTTATCTAGCAAAAATTCAATGAAGACTTGAGGACAATTCAAAGCCATAGGGGAGTAGAATTACAATCACTTCATAAAGTGAAAAATTAGCCACACAAGACAGTATTCCTTCTAAACAACATGCATGGGATATGCATGAAGGCTGAGATAGTTTTTCAGACATAGGAGCAAGTACTACTAAGCCATACTTCAGCCTGTCTAATTCTGATGATGCTAACAACAGCTATTTGTATCTTACTCCATTCTGCCTTTATTCCTTCCTTAAATCATTCATTTTTGTTCTCCACTTCCCTAGCCTACTACTTCTTAGGGCCCTTCCCCTAGCTCTATACTCAGATACACAGCAGACAGAATCAGCAGGGTGGTAGAACTGTGATTGACATTTGAAAATATTGATGTATTTGATAGATATCCAAATGTGCTCCCCACAAACCAGTTCTTATAGCATGGAGACCATTACCTACTATTTTTCATTTATTAAGAAATGCCATGGTGATAAGAGGCTTCTTTGTCGAATGGAGACAATCTTTTTCTAGTAGTTTAGCAGAGCATGCAGTAAAGGGTACCCAAATTTTATGGAATTAGGAAGAGCAGACACAGCTTCTGATGGAGAAGGGTCAGGGTGGGAATACGGTATTAAAACAAAGTTATTAAGCATGGCAAAGTAATGTTGCCTAAAACAGTGGCAAACGAGAAAAAAAAAAGCCAGCCCTAAATGTCCTAGCTTAGCATTTTCAGGATGGTTAATAAGCATTGGGAATTCTATAAAGATTAGTTTTGGCTTGACACAGGGAAGGCAGCTGAAAAGACAGGTGAATCCCAATCTTGCCCCAGACAATTTGACAGATCAGCATTAGTTAGCAAGTGTCACCTAACAGACAACCTCTGGTGCCAAATGGTACATGAACCTCTCCTCATTCATGGTCTGTTCATCTGGAATTCATTTACCACCAATGGAACATGGAAATGGATTTAAAAGATGGATCTTTCAAAATGCAAAGCAATTGAATCATCTTCAATGGAATCTTTAGTGCTAAGCTGGTTGAAGAGACAGAGTTAAAACATATTGAAGGATAAGTGCTTGAGAATTTAATATTTATGATAGATGACAGTGTGGCATGCGCAGTTCATACAATCTAAGTTGCAATTTTGGCAGTCACAAGAGTTCCTGGCATTTTCATTTTTGTGCTGGTGCTCAATTCAATTCCGTCCATAAAGAACAGATATCGAGATGTGTGTAAGTATAAATCATTTGTGCTGATTCATGGGGAGCAAGGAACTGGAGTAAAGGGCTACCCAGAAAACCGAGACAGGGAAATAAGAAGTGGTGACAGTGACTGAGATAAGCAGAGACTGAGTAGACTGGGATCTTTGTGTTTGTCTTCTGTGATGGAAAAAATTATGTGACAAAGTGCTGGCCGTCATCTAAGTGCCTAGACACCATTTAGAAAGGCACTTTGTAGATAAAATATGAGATGACACAGAAGGTCACTGAACTATCCCCTACAATGTGAAACAGAGATACTGCAACTCTGAATGACATGAGGCTGTTTTCAAGGGTTTCTCTGTAAGATTCTCACAGATTAAGCCCCTTAGCCCATGCCAGTGAGAATCTTACACCTAGTCAGGTCTCTGAAGAATTCAATCTATTTGTTTGATTTTGTGTAGATTAAACACAGCCAGATCATTTCACACATTCAGAAAGTAGTTATGCTCTTGGCAAAGTGGAATCTTTGCATCATGCTCACCAGGAGCTCTGAGCCTAAACTTAGCTGTAATTTGGTTTCATTCGTTTCCAGAAAAATAGAAAAACTACTAGTACATTCTGAAGTTGGGCAAAAGCTACATTGTGATAGATTTGAGCTTTTGGATGCTTGAGACAAAAAGCACATAGTAAGAATAGCATAAGCAATGTTGGCAGATAAATCGAGAAATAAACAGGGTTGTTAACCAGAAGAAAAAATTGCTTCCTCATTGCTTAATGATGAAAGTGCCTGCCTAGCATAGGGAAGATGCTGGGTTTTACTTTCAGCACTCTAAAAAAAACCACTTCTGTTTTTAAATGAAAATTTAATGTTGGACGTGGGGGGAGGGAACATCCAACAACAGTGTTCCCCTTAACAGGAACTGACACTTCCTTCAGTTAAGTCCCAGGACACCAAGTTTTGTGGAAAGTACAATACTGGCCATGAGTCAATAAGCATATTGCAATTTTGACTTTCAGAATCCTTATAGTTTTTTTTTTTTTTTGTAATACCAAACAGTCTGTGGGACTGACTGGGGAAGTTAAAAGACTAAATTAGTAATTCTCCAATCACTCATTGGACTTTGAAAATAAAATGTTCAGTAAACCAATCATTGTCTCTTGCAATGATTCAAAAAGCTAGTGTGCCATGCCTTTAACTGCATAGTAGTCACTGGAACTAGTCACTGGAAGGAAGCAGAAATGTTGGGGTATTGGCGTCTGTTAGCTACCAAGGCTGGATTATCTGTTACCAACAGAAGCCTTATAGAAAATGTTAGCATTATCTTGATGGTTCAATGTGACTTCAACTACCATCTGGAATGCTGTAGTATGATGACACTGCTTCTGGGTACAGCAAACAGCAAAATCATTAAAAAATTCATTTTAGATATCTTCCTGCAAGCTAATAAATTTTATAGCAGTTTCAATCCTTCTTTCTTGCAACAAAGAAAAGCTTAGTTCCAGACAAATTAAAAGTAAATTGATTGCCTTAGGGAAATATATTCAGATATCACTTCTCTGTGTTGGAAATCATTTGGGGGGGGGAATCTTGGGTAGAATAGTGAGATAGATGGTAGAGATAATAATGTAAAAGATATAGAAGTGAGTATATGAAAATAATAAGCAACAAAGGAAGAGCACCTAACTCACAAAATCCTTGTTTGCACAATTGGGTAGAAGTCAACTTTAAATAAAATGCAAATGTGTCACTGGGGTGCAGACCTAACATTTGTGCTGGAATTTATGAATAATAACTATGAATAATGAATAGTAAAATTGAAGAGATCAAACGTCACCTTCTGTTTACTTGCCACTATCCATCTCTTATGGACAATGCTCAATTTCATTCTTTTGCACTTTTCTTTAAAACTACATAAAATATTCTCTTGGGGTTGTCCACTTAATCACTCAAGTTAGAGGAAAACAGAAGGTATGTTTTTAGGTGCTGTCTCAAAAGCAATTACATAAATTCAGAAGAGAAACCAATTAATCTATTCTTTGAAGAAGTTTGAAAATGTGAGGGTGTCTTACATCTGTCCTATGATCTTACCTAGAAGGAAATGGCCCTTATATCTTTAAGGCATGCATGCTTCACTGTGACCTCCCTTACCATCACCTTTGCCAACTCCTCACTGATGTGGAAAATGGAGGTTCCATAGAGCATTAGAGAAGCCTTGCTATCTATTTGAGCCACAGTTAATAGGAGCTTTTTCTGAGCTAACTCACACCTATACCCACACTGAAACAGTCCTAAAAAGATCTAGGTAGGAACTGATGCATAGTAAGCCTAGATTATAGAAACATAATCTAGCCCTCCATCTCTCTTCACTTGCACTCGCTCCACACCACCACTGATATCCCTACTAATCCTTAACAATTACTTGTATTCACAATAAAACAATAGAATAAATCAAAAGATTACTGAAAAAAAACACAACCATAAATTTAAATCCTGTGCCCATTTGCAGATACCCTTAGAATAATCTCATTTTTCTGAAACATTTCATCTACTAAACTCCAATCTTACTGCATTTTCCCCCTTTTGGTTAAATGTGTATCTTTCATGACTGGATCTATGAAACATGGGGCTAATGAGGAAATACCATGCAGTGGTAAGAGAAGCCCTAAGCAATCTGTGCAGAAAACAAGATAGCAATGGGAGTAGAGAATTGGAAGATTCATTGAAACCTGCATGGTTTCCATTCTCTGATATTCCAATTTGGCAGCTGGAAGACAGGAGGCACAGAAGTATTTAACATGAAATGTTGGACTTTAGCATATAAATACTCTAAGAGCAAATTGAAATTATTAATTACAGAAAAAGCTTCTTTGGCCCTAGAGCTTTCTTATCCCTTAATTCATAACTAACTTTAATGTTTTTTTATTTGGTTCTCTCACTTGACAGAAAATTATCTGCCTTATTATTAAAAATGCAGATGAATAATCAGCTTTGAAAAATGCAAATGGTAGTGAGTTAAAGGGCTAAAGACCATCATTTGCTCATATATTAAGACATGTCCCAAGTATTTTATCTATCTATCTATCTATCTATCTATCTATCTATCTATCTATCTATCTATATCCTAATGGCCATGGATCAATTCATTGGGTTGGAGAATTGACAAATGAAGAGAATGAGGTAGGAAAACAGTGATATTCAGAAAACTTCAGCACAAGTTGTAATGTTAGCATAACTTTATGGATAAGATGCTTATAGAACACTAACAAAGGTGCTAACAAATGATTTTCTTCTCTTAGGAAATCTTTGTATTCTTCAGAGCACAAAGTTTTGAACAGAATTTATGCAAACTGAAAAGTTTACATTTTTAACATGCTATTGTCCATTCCAATATGGTAGCTGAACAAATGAGTATTCATTTTACCAAGACAAAAGTGGACAAACATTTTGGAATGAAGCTAATTCCTAATGTAATGACTGATAAAAAGCACCCGTGAACCCAGTGCTTGAGAAGTGTTTTAACAGACTGAAATGAAAGATTGTTTTCTGGTCTGCATTACTATTAAAAGCAATCTTTCCTTCTAGGTATGTCTGTTTACAAGGGGAATGAAGACTGAGCTGGCCTTCCTTCTGTACCACCTAACTAGACACAGGAGATCCAGAAAAAAACTTTTAACACTGACTAATATTTAAAATTAAAAATAATCACAGCATCTAAATGTTTCAATGGTTTCCCAGGAGCTTTGATGAAGCCATAAAAATTTAAAGAGCACTATCAAACAGACTGCACAGAAAGTAGATGTGACTGGTTGTGCTGGGATGCATCTATCATCAAGCACTTGAGAGGTAGAGGCAGGAGCATCAGGATTTCAAGCCAGCCTCTACTCCAGAGAAAGTAAATGTGGCTGGCTGTGGTAGTGAACACCTATAATGAATGATATCACTGGAGTAAGAGGATGCTGAAGGCTCACAACCTTAAAGCTATCTAGGCTACACAGTGAGCTATCAAGACAAAACCAAAACTAGCAGTAGACATTAAAAAGGACTCTCACATCTCCCATTTGTTTAAGAAAGCTCTAGAACTTGGATCAGAGGAAATCACCCATCTGTAGTATTTACTTTCTTTTGACCACATTCCACAGATTATTCAGGGCTGGGGAATAGTAGACTGATTATGCACTAGACAGAACAACCCTGTGAACCACACACTGTCAACTCCCCTAGTGTATTTAAGACTGAATTGCCTTTACAAAACTTCATCATATTCATAGACATTGCATGAAAAAAGATTCTGCTGTACAATGAACCTCTTCATCTGACCTCTAAATATTAAGTACTTCCGTGGATTAATTCTCATTGCTTGTCCTCATCTCATCTTCCTTAGTTCCATTCCATAGCATTCAGCTCCTTTCTGCTGTGACCAAAATATCCACTCATCTTCCATTCTCTCTTCAGATTGTTTCTCTTCCTTCAGCTTTGTGGCTTTTCCTCATCATAGCAAGACTCTCTACTAAAAATCTCATACCTTGGTTAGCTACAGGGATGCAATGATAGACAAAAGCAATGGGCGTGTGTCTGCCAGGAAAGCCACAGACAATGGAAACAGTCCATTTTCTGAACACATTTACTCCTTTGCACTGAAGCCCCTTCAGAGTATGCCTGACATTTCTATGGGGCCCCTCCTATTATTAGAAACAGCTGTGCCTGGAATGCTCTTAGTAGGATATGTTAGCAGCAACACATACAAGATAAAACTTTAAGAACAGGAATATTAACTATTAAATTACATAGTCTACATCCCCTATGAAAAAGCTCATATTTCTCTATAAGGAAATTGAATGGTTAACATTTGCTATAAAACAAAAATTTTAAATCTACAAAGTGTCTTCAATTTCTAAAAAGATGCCATAAATTTTATATTTTTCCAAAAGGAGAAAAACAGACTATTCAGTAAACTACTCAGCTATTTGCTCATTGGAGACTTACAACTTAATGTAACACTGGCTCTCTCTTGCCCTTCACGTTAAGATCATTGGGCCATCAGCCAAAGCCTAGAGAAGTAAGTTTCATCTCAGTGAATTGGAATCTTTAGTGTCAGACACAGTCAGCCTGACTAATGGGAGCCACAGCTTGCCAAAACCCACAGCCTCCCTGTCTGTTCCACCCATCAAATATGTTTAGAAGTCCATGGCACAAACCCAGCATGCTACAGAACCCAATCAACTATCAATAGCTTAAGTGTAAGTGATGGTGGATGAAGTACAAGCCAAATGTGTTTCCCTTTTAGTTGCAGGAATTCCAATGCTGTTATGGCACCCATAATGCTCACACTTAATGATTCAGACAGGCATCCACCAGCTAAATGTTATGGGATGCTCTGCACATGCTACAATCACAGCATGCAGCACACTGTTAATAGGTGTCCCAGTTTGAAGTTCCAGAGGCAACACATAGCTAATATTGACAAGACTTCCCCAGTGCCAATTGAATATGATGGAAGATGGAAGCATCCATAATTTCCTGCTGGGTACTCTGCAGGCATGTTTCCATCTCTTTGGGATCCCACAGCCATTGAGCAAAAGAATGTGAGTGTGTGTGTGTGTGTGTGTGTGTGTGTGTGTGTGTGTGTGTGTGTGTGTGTGTAGCGAGTCTCTGAGTTCCCCAACAATCCAATATTTATCTTCAACAGTAATTTACTAAACTTTCTTCACTTTTCTACTTTTTAATACTTGTAGAATGACTCAAACTCGGGGCTCCATCAACTCAGCATTTTTTTTCTCAGCTCACAGCTTCCAATTCTGTAAATATTTTGAGAGACAATGATTGATCCTGTCTCTCGTGATAAACATAAAAAACATGAAAAATATGTTTTTTTTCTAAATATTTGATAAGCACATGCATGTGTACAATGAACTGTGGTCATGTCCATCCCCATTACTGTCTTATTCCTCCTTCCCACTTCTGCTTACTCCCGTCTTCCCAATTAGCTTCTTCCTGCTTTCATGCATTTTTGGTATTTGAAGGTCTTGTGCATGTAGTCACAGTTATTGCATGTTCATAATTGTAATAGCCTTGTCATGTCACAAGAGAGCATGTCATAGCACTGCTCCCTGTCCTATGCCTTTTTTAATCTCTCCTCCCCCTTTTTGTTGATGTTGCCTGGGGTTTGGCGGGGTGGTACAGATCTCCTGTTTAGGGTTGAATGTTCCACATGACTTATTCTCAGGACTTTGACCAGTAATAAGTCTCTGCAGTAGCTATCACCCACTACAAAAAGAAGCTTCTCTGACTAAGGCTGAGAGGATCAGTAATCTATGGCTAAATAGAAATACCTCGATGAGAATTTGTCCATTTAGCAAAGCATCAGTAGTATGTAACACCACCAATCCTGGACCTGTGACCTCCTCCACCATAGGCTATTGACCAAGTTTGTAACAGCCATTAGTTTCTTCTCATGGAGCAGGCTCAGATCAAATCATAAAGAAATCCTTCAAAAACCAGTTGTATCAAGAATGGAGACACAAACTGGTTCATGCCACTTGAGTGCACTGAAAAAAGTATGTTTTTCTTCTTCCCTGATTACAAATATGTCCTACAATCCACAACCATTAGGAAGCCAGTTATCATTGCTTTACCTGGAAATTGCCTGCCCCCAAGAACAAGATGGAAAATTTAAGTCATTAAAGCTACCATAGACTCAGAAAGTTCAGGAATATGTATGCCTATGTCCCTCTCCAATTACTAGAACATAGACTACTGAAGTGAGCAGAGCCAACTTCCTATGCAATTGTGGAGAGAGGCATGGATAAAGTATTGCATGCTCTATAATATTTGCATTTCTTTTTGAAGAAATCACATTTATTTCATAACAATAATGCCCAGATATTAGGTGTCTGTAAGATTATGTACTGATTTATAATTTAAATAACATAGCTGATTTCAGATACTGGGTACAACAGCAAATTTTTCCTATCAACTAAATATTATCCAGCCCTCATTTCAGTCGCCACAGAGAACAAACGGAGTGTAAATTCAGTTGCAGTTTTAACAGGCATCTTAAGATTTTCTTGTGGTATTTAATATTCTACATTTTCTTAGTTTGCCCAATGTCTGCCATTTCTTTGTTTCCTACTGTTGTAAGTGCGGCATCATAAGGATATGATTTTAGATTTTCCTAACCCTTGCCTAGTTCTCATCCCCTACTGATATGAAGCTATGAAACAGTATAATTAACTCCAGCTGACCCATCTTCACTCCTGACTCTAGGAGCTGAGCAAGCCGACCCCGCAGGGTGTGGACTAAAGTGGGTGGAAGAATGTCTGGCTCCATCCCAGCCATGGTGTGCCTCACCCAAATTGCAGTCCTCTCCCACTAGACAATACCTAAGTTCTGCAATCATGTTTACACAGCTGGAACTGCATAGCCCTTGAAAATCATGCAAAGAAGAAGACTGCTCCCTGCTCCATTCGGAATTTAATCCTATTTCTTGAAAGAAGAATAAATGAACGTATTAAATTCCCAGTGTCATGATAAGGGCTACTGGGAAAGAGCCTGAATGCTCCCCTTCTGAACAGAATGTTCATTATCATGATTGCAGCAGCCCAAAGGCGTGAAGCTTTCTATCTGCTACTAAATAAGCAGCAGTCAATGCTAACTTCCTCCAGATGGAACAGCAGTACTACCAGAAAACACGACCACCCACTTCAAAGTTCATTTTATCATTATCTTTAAAATGACAGAGTAAATGGCTTTGCTTAAGCAGGGTTTCTTGCCAGCCTGACACTTGAGAGCATAGATGAGTCTGTTCTCCCCTTCCTAGAACCCCCATCTGAAATCTGTCATATTCGTACTCACCAGTGCCAAGGAGCACCCTCCCCCAGCCCCATCCATCCCTACAGTAAAAAAAAAAAAAAAAAGAGAGAGAGAGAGAGAGAGAGAAGTTTGATCATAGCTTGACAGTATATCTATTGAGAGCCTAAAGCCACAGAAAGTACTGAAGATTACAAACTGCTTGGGTACAAGAATGAATGAATGAATGAATGAATGAATGAATGAATGAATGAATGAATAGCAAACATTTCTATCCAAAGGCAAGTTTCTCTCAAGAAAGAAAGAGCTATGAACCATATTTACTGGAGCCACTCATGACTTAACCTGCTTCACACCCAAAGGAAGTTTACACCTCCATAGAATATCAGAAGACAACTTTTCTCAGTCAAAGTGACTTGAGCAAAGGGAAACCTGCTTCCTCCTAAGGGCAGTCTAGCAAAAGGGTCTAAGAATGTGGGCTTTGGAGCAAATCTTCCTCTCAGTCCAAGCTCTGAAACTTTATGGTACTCTCCTGAAAGTTACTTAAAATAACCATGACTTCTTGGGATTATTTTTTCCAATCTGGAATAAAAGACTAATAAGACTGAGCTTTTGAGGTGGGGTAGAATAATTAAAAGAAAAAAGAAAAGGAACCTGAGCTTAAAAGGCTGTCTAGCAATGTGGAAGAAGAAATCAGTACACCTTAGGTGTGATTATAGCCATGTAGAGAACACTCTAACTCTTTGGCAGCAATGGAGCCCAAGCTGGTCCCATCCTTTACTATGTACCAAACTACTGGTGAAATACAAAGAAAAGTGTGCTAAGAAAGACCACCTCTAAAGACATTATCACATTAGGGCTACACTGATGACCCAAATGCCACCAAGGTTATTCATTTGGGTTGTACTCACATTATGATACAAGTGCTACCTGGAAAGGGGAGAGCAGTTTGTTTAACAAGTCCCTGGAAACAGAGCATTAAACAAAATTTTAAGTGGCTAATAGGAAAGGAGCAAGTAAAGGAGCTGAACACAGGCAGCTCTGAGAGTAGAAGGGCTCTGAGTAGAAGGGCTAGTGGTAGGAGGAACTATGAAAACGTAAACAGTACAAACAGTATTTGATGCTTGAGCTGCCAAATGGAATCAAAATGCAGGCAGATACAGTTACACTGTGCACACAACTGTTTCAAACGCTGGGCCTTGCAGCCCCCAGAGACCATGAGCAATGCTCTTTCACTTGTGCTTTCTTTTCCTCCGGAGCACAGAGCTAATATCTTTGTTACAGGTCTCATCATTCAAGAGAGGGAAACACATACACGAAGAATGCATTCAAATTCAAAAAATACACTTCAAAATGCCTAATATGCTAAGGATGCAGAATTAAATTGAATGCGGCACTTGGGACAGGCAAACAAAAGATGCTGCAGCATGCACACTTGGAAAGGCAGTACTAAGTTGGAGATACAGAAAGTTTTCCCGTTGATTAGCCCGGAGCATAGGGTGAGAAGGGAGGTGGGAAGGAACGGGAAAGTTGACTTTATATTGTGAATGCAAGAGAAAGGCATGATAAGAGGAAATCCCAATAGTGAAAGTGAAATCATAAATTAAAGACCAGTAAGATAGGTAAAGTCAAAACACCTATCAAAAAACAGCAATCATTTTCTTAAATAGTGGTACATATAACTAAAACAGAAAGATGGATAGGCAAGAGTGCCCTTTAAAATCAAAGTAGAGAGCTTGTGACATATGAGGCCCATTTAATTCAAGGATAAAATATATTTACGATGTCTTATCCTCTATTTCTCCACTAGGCTAAGTTTTCCACATAGATCACTATCTCAAAAGGCTAAAAAATATAATCACTGGGAATAGTAACGTAAATGCAGTTCTGAAAGACTGATAAAGCCCAGCTATCATATGTAGTAAGTGCCTAGAAGACTGAAAGGCCCCCAAGGTAAATTGGAGCAACTCTGGCCATAGAATTTTGATGGGAATAACATACAGGAAATGGGCTAGGAGTCCTGAACCAACGGCCAGTTAAGAAATCAAAGGAAGGAGCTAATCATTCCATTCTGAGAAAGGCAAAGGCAGCTGCCAACGCAACAGCGGGGAAACAGCTGCGTTCTTCACTTAGGGGAAAGACCTAATTAACTTGAAAATTGTGAACTATTCAGAAATGGTGAAGGAAGATGAGAACATAAATTGGATGTATAGAAGAAAGAGGACCACTTCCACAAAAATACACACATTTGACAGCTAAACACATGCAAACAAAAGGCAAAGAGGAGCAAGACTCTCACAATGTTTAACACAACTTAAACTAACCAATTTTTACCCCATGACCCTCACAACATAATGGAAAGATTTTTATATACTAAAGCCTCGTAACTAAGAGTCAGATTTCCTGACACATCTTCTTCTTTAGAAACAGAGAAAAGCTCAGCCTTAGAGTCATCCAATAATGTTTTAATGCTAAATAAACTATTATATGCTAAATAGGACATTAGCAACAGTGAGCCCCTCTAAATCACTGCAGTCTGGACCCTGTAATATACATGAAGGAACAAGGAGCTCAAAACGAGAAAGGTAGGTGCTGGAGATCATATAGGGAGTTAATGCAGATCCAGGATTTCAGTCTATGTGCTTGAACAGGACACCCCCCCCATCTCCACAACTACAACAACAGCAAAAAAAAAAAAAAAACAAACAATGAAAACACCAATAGAAGGGGAAGAATACAATAATGATGGTTTACAAATTCAAGATGACCGTTGTATATTTTAACAATGTGAAAAGGTAATTTTACATTATCATTGAGAAACAGTCATTTCCAAGTTACCAATATATACACTATCGCACACAAATTAAGCCCAGCATGGTAGCCCATGCCTGTATTCATAGCTCTAAGAAGGCTGGGGCAGGAAGGTCATAGACACAATCTTTTATCAACAAAACAAAAGCAAATCTAGAATGACTGTTCTTTAGAAAACTTATACTCCAATAAGCCAAAAGGGAAGGAAGGAAAGAAGGAAGAAAGGAAGGAAGGAGGGAGGGAGGGAGGGAGGGAGGGAGGGAGGGAGGGAGGGAGGGAAAAAAGAATCCAACCAAAAAGAGTCCAAATCAGAGGAAACAAGAAGGAACAGAAACTAAAGACTGGTTTTATCAGACATTTGGCAGGAGTAGGGGTAGGTACATACATACCAAAGGGAGCAAGAAACCAGCAAAGCTAGAATAGGAAAGCAAGAAGACACAAGCTGTGATTCAACTGTGGAAAATCAGATTGCCAGAAACACAGATAACAGCAGGACAACTTAACATAAAATGTAAGAAAGTGAAAGGCCAGAACTATCCAAATGCTAAAGCTGTAGATACACCTGGTCCTATCAAACATGCCCCTCTGGGGTACTTAAAGCACACCCATTCTTTCCTTCATTTCATAGCAACAGTTCTTATGCCCTGATCTTTCTGGCATCAGTAAAGTTCTGCTGTATTTTCCTGAAACAAAGCTTCTTCTAAACTGGAGGAGGCAGCCCTTTATACTAATGATGAAAAACTTCCTGCCAATCCAGTAGCCTTTGAGAATTCAAGTGCCAAAACAATACCCTGGAGTCACATATGTAGGAAGCAGAAACTTTCTTCTAATCTGTGTTCTTTCTTACAGTAAATCATTTCACAACTAGCATCTCTAGAATAATGGCATGAATGAGAACTTCCCTGGGGAATGAACCTTAATAGACGATATTGTTGAGTAGTGTTTAGAGAATAGATTGATGAATAAATACTTGCTCATTTGAGATCACCTATGACCTATGCGGGAAACTGGAAGCAGTCGTAGGGAAGCGAACTCTATTGTCTGAAGAAAGCCACAAAAATGTTCCATAAAGGATGAAGTATAACTAAATATGGAAAACTGAGCAAAAAATGTAAATGTCATTGACTGTATTTCTGTTTCCTATAAAAGTTAAAGTACATGGAGTTGTTGTTCAAAGGAAAGAGCACAGGACAAGGCTAATCTGTAGACAGGATTCTTGGAGGGGCACCTACACAAGAAATATCAAGGTAACAGTGTAAAGGAACGGGGAGGGAGAGAGACTACAGTCAAGACAGAAGTGGCCCCATGGAAGAAAGGCTTGGAGTATTCGTTTCAGAAGAACGGATGAACTGTAAGGGGTGAGACCTACTAGGCAAGCAGTTGTCTTAATCTTTAAGGAAAACAGAGGCAGTTAACAACTAAGAAAGAGGGAATGAACTGACAATTAAGTCCATTGTACCCTTAAGACTTATTTGCTCCCTAATACCAGAGTTAAAAGCCTCCTCTTCGGTAGTTTTTAGTTTAACTATATTTTTTGATAGACAAATAACCTGCTACTTCAATTTGATTTTTACCCCAAGCTTTATGACATTACCATTGAGCTGCTTCCAACAAATGAATGCCAAAGGGGGGAATTAAGATGAAAGAACAATCACCCCTCAAAGCAAGCACACCATACCATCTGTTAACTTGAATATGGCACTCATTACAGACCCACTGGCAAATGGCTATGTGCTCGGGAATCTGAAAAGGTTGAGCCCTCAACCCAAAATCAGATAAAAGAAAGCTCAGCAGTGGGAGGAAGGGCTTTAACAATCATCAACCCCCCTCTCTCTTCCTGCACTAGAAAACACAGGCAAGCTATGAATTAGCATGGCAAAAAATCATGCACATAGGTACTGAAAGAGAGGATCAGGTAAAGAAGAAATCAACACAGACTACTAGTCAAACAAGGCTACTCATAGGACTTCTATTTTGCCCATATTATAAAGTGGGAAATAAACATGGATAAGAAGAACGACTCATCAGGATTATTTTGGCAATTCTGTTTGGGGTATCCACTAAAGAATAGATATTATGTTAAATGTTTGCCATACACTACCATCTCATTCAATTCTTACTACCTAGCTCCCTGGCAAATTCTACCAATACCCTGCGTTATACAGATGTGAAATCCTGGCAGGCAAATAATATGTTTATAGTCACACAGCTATTAATCTGTGGAATGTAATGAGAACCTGAACCCCTGACTTTAGGTCAACCAGTGCCCTCCTTGGTAAATGAGATCACACTGAGATGAAAGCACTCAGGCCAACAGGACATGAAAGGGAAGAAAGAGCACAAGGGGAGAGGCAACCTAGCAATCTGATTCACAATTATATGAAGAAGATGTGTGATACATATAAAGGTCATCATGGTTATTGATCCTAACCATACTGCCCATCATCCCACCTTACAAACATATAAGCCGAAGAAAATTTGAGAGACTGTTGACTTAGCCAAGGCAGAATGGTAAACAAATGCTATGGAGATTTCAAGTCCTTGCTCCCACTGTGTCATGTGCTATAAAATTATTTTAGGGACTATTTTTAATATTTCCATATATCATATAGATTTAGACTTTTATGTCCAGAGACATTATATACTTTCAGCTACATTTGTTAGGGGATGTCAAAGTATGAAAGGAACATGATTTTTGCAGTGAATCAGCCTGTTTAAAAGCCATGGTGCTGACCCCTGTGTTTTAAATTCTTTGTGCGTATCCTTAATTGTATACAGTTCTCTTTTGTCCCTCCTTTCTATTTGCATATTGACAAATGGAAACACATCATAAGGTCCTTCACAGGCCAAAATACTTTATGCTGCAAAACTGCAGCCTGCTAGCTAGATTCAATAGCGTAAAACCAGTAAGGGTGAGCCACCTAACTGAAAGTAATACATGACAAGCAACTCTAAGAAAAGCAAGGGTAGAATTATTTTTTCATTTATCATTTTATTTATATGAGTGGCACTCTCCTAAGATTTTAGGAGCCTGTGGTTGAAGGTTTTCTTTCTTCAATCATTAACAAATTCACTTTTTTACACTACCAAAAGGGCAAAAAAATCCAGAGAAACATAAATCCCCATCATTTCTCAGATGACAGTGTCTCCATAGACCTGCTGTGAGCTCATTCATATGGCAAGAAGATATGACCTTTCAGGTAGAAGCTGGGCATTTTCAGTGCATTCTTAGAATAGAAAAAGAACAGAAGAGATTCATTATATTCTTTATTTGTAGGGTGACTTTTTAGAGGAAAACTAGAAAGGAAAAATGTATTTTCTTTTTCTTTCTATCTTTCTTTTTGTGTGTGTGTGAAAGTCTGACCATGATGTACGAACAACAGTAACAGCAGAAGAATCACAGCGATGTCTGCCACTTATCAGACTTTTAAGAGCAATGAGGCAAGAGTAATGCAGACGATCCTTGGAATTGAGCTGTGCATTGTTGGACCTAGGGAAGGCTAAGTAGGGTCGCCACCATCAAAAAATAAATAAATAAATAAAAACAGAGATTTTCTTACTCCACAAGGGTTCCAAAATACATGCATTTTTATTTTTATTTAAATTAGCCCAGACTTAACTTCAAAAATTTCATAGATACCTTATAATCTCTTTATATCTCAAGAGAGATGATTCACAAAAATTACTGGATGCGGGATGGAGCGTTCAAACATCTACACATTTCACAGTAAGTAAAGCAAATAACAACTATCAAATGGTCTTTAGGACACTGATAGCTCTGAGCAAAGTTGTGAGGTTGTGTGGCCTCCCTTTTCTATGCATTTCCCTCCTCTAAGACTGTATTCAGTAGTATCTGGAAAGTCATCCTCCCTGCATCTCTCCATAATCTCCAGTTTGGAACAATATCTAATAAAATTCATTTACAACTTATGAATTTGAAAACATGTATTCACTGTCCTCTGGTGGGGTGCCTGAAATTTGAACAATCATGAAATGCAATGCCTTGGCCTCTGTTCAAAGGATCACAGATATGGAGTTTTGGATAATAGGGATGCTGAGATCAAACAGAAAGGAAAGGCTAGGTCACTGACTCAATGTACTGTTTATGGTTTCGGTACTTACTATTTGGCAGAAAATAGACAAAGTGAATCATCTCATAACTACCTTGACAAGTAATTTCTGTCATTCTCCCATTTTGCAAATGAGAAAAAAATGAGTGACTAAACTGAGGTCCACAGTCATCAATTATCAAAGGTTAAACTGGGACTTAGATTTGTCCTATTCCAAAGTCTGTATTCTTTTTTCCTATGCTGTGCGGCAAGACTAGCAATGTTGATCTTGAGTATTATGGAGTAGTATTAAAGTATTTGTATTCTCTCATCAGAGCCAGCTCATAATGGCTACACCCTATATTTATAGGGCACTGTGTATCTAGAAGACTCCAATGAGAAGCAGAATTCTCAGGCTTAGCTCTGAGGGTTACTTACATCATGCATATTAAAGGAAGTCTTGATTATATCTCATTATAGCCCTGTCGATCTTAGTTTCAACCACAGATATGTGGAGCTTACATCATTGCTCTCTCATCACCTCATTCTAATTTTCTGTACCATTCTCAGTCTACTGAAAGTCTGACTTTATTCCTCAGTTCAAATGGCTTTCATTCTTTGGATTTTTGTTTTTAATTCTATGCTTGTCTGCCACTTGGAATTGTTGTAAAGGGTAAATAATATACTATAGTATGCATTGTTTATCACAATAATTCCAGAGACTGTAAGGTTTCAAACCTTCTATATTAATGGCAATGTAAATTTAGGATACCAGAAAAACTCAATAATGCTACAAGTTCAATATCTGGTTCCATGCCTGAATTTCTGGTATAAGAATTTTAAGCTCTAAAGGATCCTAGATGATGATTAATATTGTTCCCCTTGAAGATGCTCTCCTTTCTAAAATTAAATAAGACACTGTCTAACTTTGTAAATCTCATTTAAGAGACAGCTAACTCCTCATCTAGAGATTCAGTCCCACGGGATCTGTAAATCATTTATTTTAGATAATTCTTATTTAGAATACAAAAGAAAAACCACTAAGAGGTGCTAAAGATGGATAAGCAAAAGGACAGTGCAACACTCTTCAAATGCTCACAATGTTATTTATTTCATGATGTACTTATTCCCAAGTGTTGGGCAAACTGAGAGTGGAATGGGGAACTAACAGGATAAAGAATGCTGCTCCTCAATCTTCTTTGTGGAAATGCAGTATTTTCAATAGTGGGCAAGACCACCTGACAACCTATCATTTGGAGTTAAGGAGCACTTGCTTGAAGATGTTTCCTCCTTCCAAAACTACAACACTCATCTTTGGCTCATTATCACACAGGAAGCAAAACAGAAGTTTACTCAAAATTCTGTCCAAAACACAAGCTAGACAGGCTCTAGCAGGCTTGCTGCAGCTACAGCCTGGGGACAGGACCCGCAGACCGTCAACAGATACATGTGTTGATGCAAGATGTACACATGGTGGAAACAATCACAGTCCATTTCCATGCTATCAGAATCTGGAAAACATTGTAAATTATATGACTATAGAACTTTTCTGGCATTTCACTTGCCAGAAAAATACAGATCAATCACTCAAATTTTACTTAAATGGCTAGTCATTTCCCCTCATGGTGGGAAACACTGTACTAACACAGTCACTAGAGTAAACTGTATTTCTTTGAAAAAGCCTGAACAGACAATTTTAAGGGTTACTACTTGGCATTACAAAAGAAACACCAAAAGTTAAATAGGAGATGATGAGTTTGAAGTGTTGGTTTCTTGGTGCCTGCTCTGGTAGTTCAGGCTCTTTCCAGACTCATTAGCTGAATATATTGATTAGCAGCTGAGTTCAGAAAGTGCTCACTTGCTGTGTTAGCAGACTAGTGTGATTTGACACACCTACTCTGGAGTTAACTAGGGCCCAATGGTAATGTTTTCTACAATCAAAGAAAGAAAGTTTCCTTTAAGTCAATTATAAATCTGAAAGTGTTTGGTGAAACTCAAGACAAGTACAATGAAACCTTCTACATTGACAGTCCTCACAGAGGCCTGGCTATAGGTCTCTGAAATCTACTTGGTGCTTAGGCATTGTATTGCTGAGTTCTCATTTTGCCACTAAGCAAAATCACCCAGTATACAAAAACTCAGGCTTAATAGTGAACTCATAGATAATCACTCAACTTTTTCTTGAAATGTACAAACAATTTCATGAGCATTGAGTCCAGAGAAATAATTTGTACTTTGTGCTGCACTCTGGACTTTGTCATCAATTTGTATTCTGACATTAATACAGCTGTTCAACTGTTTTGTACATCAGTTTTTATCCCAGAAAGAAAAAATGGAACAGATATTTATATGCAGCGTGTCTGTGGGATGCAATCAATCTCGAACTAAAAGAACTAAATTTTCTGGCTAGTCATGGCAATAACAAAAGTTGCCTGAGTTTAAAATAATTTACTTTTGCATATCAGTAATAGTTCTGTTTCTGTCGCTGGCTTGCCTTGGTTTATCAGCAGGGTACAACCTGACTCTTAGAAGCTGGAGGCATTTTTTGTTTCAATAAGCTCATTTTTAAATTAAATTAAAATCAAAACCATTCTTTTGGTTCATCTCCCAGATTAAAGCTAACTGACAGTCTCATTAATGATTAAAAACAGCAGGTGGTGATGGCTTGGAACAGTTTGACCAGTCTAAATAGCTTGGAACCTACATCTTTCCCCTTCTCCCTCTTTCCCATGTATTAAAATGGGATGATTCTGTTGTTCACACAGGTTGGTAATTTTACAGACTGAAGAGCAGAAAAGAAAGCAAGTCGTCCAACATCTATTGAAGGGAAGAAAATACAGAGATTGAGAGAATGGCAGCAGAGAAGTTGGAAAATAGATTTCTGGCACAGAATTAGAATTTGCAAACTAATGCCTGGGAAGCTGCCTTGCTATAATCAATTAGAGCTACCAAGTTTTCCCAGGTAATTAGAGCAACGTATGCTTACAGATTTTCACTTAAAAGAAACACCATTATAAATTATCCTTTCAGTCAAACCAGATTTCAATTATACTCCCACAAGACTTAGAAACTAGATTCTAGGCCACAGTTCAGAAAGCCATGAGGGCTTAACCAGTTGGGCTAAGAGCCCATAAACTTATGTATAGGGCTCTAACTTCAACCGTGTTGAAATTTTTCCAGTTAAGTTGAAACAGGAATCCAAGTAGTCTCATTTGTTTTGAAGTGGGTATTACTTAGATTAAAAACAAGAAAATTTACAAATAAATAATGTCTATTTTTTATTTAGCAGCCTGCCTGTTTGTTACCAAACCTTGTGAAGGATAACAAAGTAGAAGAATTATTTGTGATTATAGGGACCCTTAAGAGACAAAGTGTCTCTCAAAAAGCCTCTTCCATGTGGCAGTATGAATTCAGAGTTCGATTTCTGATAAAGTCCTTTAGCACCTCTTGGATCCAGTGCTTTTCAAGTCACATCTGTTACATGTCAGCTTGTATATACCTCTAGGCACACACCTGCCTATCTCTAAATGATGTCCAGAGTTCATCATAATACCTTAAATCTCCCGAAATGCCATTTTGAATTTGTCACCTACATATACGTATCAAAAGATATGCTTGATAACTCTAACGACCATCTAATTGCCATTCTTTTGCTTTTTTTATTTCTTTAATTTCTCTCTTTTGGGGGTGTATGTGCACACGTGTGAGAAGGGATGTGTGTGCACATGTGCACAGGCACAGAGACAAGAGAAGGACATCAAGTATTCTGTGCCTTGTTCCCTTGTGATGGGGTCTCCAGGTAAATGTTTGGCTGGTGGCCAGCAAACTTCAACTATTTTTTGAGTCTCTGCAACCTTCCACCACTGACAGTGCTACAGGTTGGGGAAATCATAAAATCATATACTCAGATTGTTAAATAGGTTCTGATGGTTTAATGTCAGGCCACCATGCTTGAACACAGTGTTCGTGCCTGCTGAGTCATCTCCCCAGCCCCTCACTGTGAAGAACAATTTTATAGTCTATTCACTTAGCAGAATAATTGGTTTTTTGAGATACTATTCTTCCAAAAACAAATGCTTGTCATTTCCACCCACCTTGAGTTTTAGAAGGTCATGTATGACCAACTTCTAGATTATTTAGGACCTCTGAAAACATCTCTATAAAAGCCTGTGGATAGTACCTTAACAAGCAACGTTTCTCGTTGTCCTAGAGGCCCAACTTAAACATTGTCTGACCTGGTGTTTGGTGCTGTTCTTGTTTTTCTAAGCTGGAGATTTATTGTGAAGTCTTACATGAAGAAAAAGTAAAAAAATTTCCTTGTAGGAAATATACCTGTTCAGTGTGGCTATATCAACTAAGCTTTCCCTGGCTCAACGTGTACTAAACACATGGTAAAGACAGAGATTTAAAACACCCAGGGAAAAACTAATTCTTGATGACTAAAAACAGGTATAGCAAAAGAAAAGCCATTTTGCAAGTGCTCACATACTAAAAGATGCTGTACAATTCTTATAATCTTTAAATTGCTTCTTAAATTGTTAACATACTTAATTCCCCATGTTTATTTCATAGTAAATGTACTAAAGAAGAAAGAATCAGAAAAATACAAATATTTAAACACTGTGTTTAAACTCATGCTTCTCTATCCTAATGGGTTATAATGGGTCCTAGTTTTATTATTGTAGACAGAAATAAGTTTATATAAAAGGAGAGTTTCAAAAAGGACAATGATTATCCTATTTTAGTACATCTTTTAAGCATGTGAAACAGTCAATATTATAGCCTCTTGGGCTATGGGTCACAATCCCATATAGAATCATATAACTGAATGTGGTGACTGTAGAAAAAACTGACACAAGTTAAATATCTCTGGACACACAACAACTACAAATTAATTTGACTCAGAGGCATGCTGAATCTGAGGTGTCGGGCAGTGCTAGTTAGTGTTGAATCCTGCAACAGCATTGCAGCTCTGGTTCTTACAACACAACATGAAAACTTTGCGTTGTGCACACTATGGCACCACATAACACCAACTAACACTACCTGAGGCACCTTGGTCAGACTATTGAATGGTATAAAATTCCATGTTTATTGTGCTGTTCTTATAGAAAACAACAGGACTTAACACAAAACAGAGGCTTTTATTATTTTTCTCCCATAATTCCCCAGTATATATTAAATTAGTATTTTTTGAATTATATTGTCTTAGAACGCCTTATTTTTAAAATGTGATGTTTGAGTTGCGGACTTGAGTTTCATTTTTTTAAAATATCATTAAAGAATTCTGGCTTGGGATTAGGACATGATACTGAAGAATTCTGAAATGGACGTAAAGATACTTTTGCATTTTGTGTTGTGTATTTATACAAAGCAGTGTTCTCTTCATTGACAGTTATAAAAATCACAGTATTTGTAAACTAAATTTTAAAAAATTAAGTTTCTATTTCATACGGTATAAAATATCCATCCAATATTTAACCCTTTTTGTAAACATAAATAAGTAAATTCACATAATTCATATGCAAAATTTCATTCGTATTTAATAAATGGTAAAAGTATGTATATACAAAGATATATTTTTAAAATAAATTTCTCTATTATTTCTTATTAGGAAATGATTTACTTATATATTTATTTGGTGCACATATATACTTCAAGTCCTTTACAGGCAAAATAAGTCAGGAGTGGAAAAAAATTAAGAAGCTATCATTTTGACTTCGCTCTTACCTGTTACCCTAATGGCAGTATATCTATTCATTCTAGCCTACAGAACTTACTTTGGCATGCAGCATTTGGAAAAGATTCACCTAGCAAATCACCCAAGTAGAGCATAATTTTATCTAGCATACAATCTTGGGCTTCCTGCTATTTCTCCAATGGGATCCCATTTCACCAAAGTATCTTTTAAAATGCATTTTGCTTTCCAGTTCAAATAATCTTAATTGATTTCTTCACTGATCATATGGCAGTCTATTCCATACTGGACCATTTATGCTACTGGTTCATAAACTCCTGCAGACTCAAACTCTAAATTGTTCATTGTGCTCCCTCCTCTATCTTCAAGCGCTTAAAAACATTGAAATTCATAGTGTAATCTAATCAAGATAGCACATGGCATTCTCTGGATGAATAATGAATCTTTTATCTTAACTGGCATTAATAGTAAACTTGCAAATGACCTTGAATATGAAACAACTCTAACTTCAAATGGATTATAAAAGCTTTCTCTCTCTCTCTCTCTCTCTCTCTCTCTCTCACACACACACACACACACACACACACATACACACACGTAATTACTTTTCCTATTTGAAAGAAGATAATCATTTAGTTTTACTCCAAATGTCTTGCATGAAGAAAAACTGATAATAAAGTGTAAAAAAGTGAATAACTGCTAACGTCAAAGATATTTCACTAGTTATAGCAACTTTCTATTGAAATCAATGACTGTCTTAATAAAATATAAATAATGCTTCATAGAAGTCCTATTATCTAACACAACAAAGTAGTTGAAAAAAAGAAAAGCTCCACCTCTCACGTCTCCCTAGCTTCAAAGTTATGTTTGACACAGAGAAAAATAAATATTTCTGGGCATCAGAAAAAAAGTTGAAGTAGGCATTGAATAGCCATAAACCAGCAAGGTAAGAAACCTATCATCCTATGGTGAAATTAAAGATGAACAGGAAATTCAACCTCAGAACAAGTATGTTTTAAAATGTTTTCTGATATTGTTGTGCAAATTATACCAAGAAATATTTTCATAAATTAATATTTTTCTTAGTCTTTTGTATTGGCATAATATTAATAATTTTATTATTGAGTCATCTCAGTGACCCTAAATAAGGCAAAGTAAAAGCATGATACTTTAGCAGGTCTGTAACATCAGAGTTAAAAAATTCATTTTCCAGAGCCATACACATGAGCCCTCAAAAATATTGTTGAATGAGGAATGGCAGATGGGTCAGTTAGTATAGGCTTTTACAGTTCATTCTCCAGGACCCACATGGTGGAAAAAGAACCAATTTTCCCCAAGTTGTCCTCTGACATAAACATGTTTGTCATTGCTTGAACTCTCTCCTCCCCACACACACACAGACAGACAGACAGACAGACAGATACAGACACCCACACACATATACACAAATAAATAATAAATGTAGTATTATTTTTTTAATTTTTGAATGAAGATTAGTGTTTTGTGTATGTCTTATGCCTAATTAATACGTAATATCAAAATACTATACGGCCTAGGGCAACATTGTAAACCTGGTTCTACGTTCAAGTAATTAAACATTTCAGTGTGTATATTTGTAAGAAGATGAAGATATTTTTAAAAGTTTCTATATGAGCAAAACTAGGAAAGAAATAACCACATGAATTGCAAAACAGTATATCTAGCCTCAAAGATGCTAATTCAGGTCCAGGGGGATCTAATCAACCTCTTTGTTGAAGTAAAGATAAAACTTTTTGACAGCAAATGCTATTCTGATAAAATGGAATTTTCAATTACTCTATGAACATCTGGTCAGAGCTACAATTTCTGGAGCCCAGCAGCATACTGCTTTGCAGTGTCACACAATATTCTCCACTGAGAACTCCCTGTTTTGCCAAGAGATTAATTGAAATGAGTGTTTGGAAATTTAGTGAGGTGAAAGTTAAGTCAGGGGGATAGATAAGGGGATAAAGAAAGATGTTCAGTCACTGAATCCTAATTTCATTAAAAGACTAGAGAAGATGAAATTCCACACTGTTGGTAGAGTGTTGAATACCAACATCTTAATATACTTGTGGTTGACACTAGTCTATCTATGGGATGAAGACTATGGGACATTTTCATGGCAATTATAACATCAGTCATATTAGGTGCACACCCAGTTCTTATGATCCATATTTTACACAGAAAATATGTTAAGTGATATTTAGGTGATGGGCTTTGTTAAGCAAAATGCAGAACTAAACACTTCCCTGTTAAAACTTCTTCCCTAAATGAAGCAATGATTATCTTGCGTTGGGTGTGCTTGGATGTGAAAAGCAGCTCAACATCACTGATAAACATCACTGTAAGTTTCTGTGTATTGATTCTATTTGGTACCAATTAGTATGGGAAGGAAACCAACTCAGTGTTGTAGTGAACTCCAAATTAGGTGCATATTAGAGCAATTACAGCCATCTTTTCAGTAGATGAATTTATAATCAATAATTAAAATCATAAGTAAATTGAGTGTGATTTGAAACAAATTACTTGGAACTAGTGTTCAGTCCTAAGATATGATCCCCATAAACTTTAGTTTCATATCCGTATCATACATTTAAGCATAATGCAATAGCCACATCACCATAAATGGCTTGCAAAAAAAAGTAAGAGGGAAGCAAGAGATTTACTAAAGCCAGCACTACTAATCTCAGAGAAAAATTGGCTAAGGAGAGATTCAATCTGCTAATATCCTCAATTATGCAACAAAATCAGGAGCCTCAGCCATCACTCGACACCCTATTGCCAATTTTAGGCATTAAAGGAGTCAATATTCTTATCTTCTCAGGAAAATGGTAAACTTACTGAATAAAATCAGATAGGGAATGCATTGGTTAAGCTCAGCACCAAATCACTCCAGGAGCCAAGGCAGAAGGGAAGCTTGCCAAATATGGTAACATTTGTTTTCAAGGTGCCTTGAGACCAAGTGAGAGATAATATTCTAAACAGTATAGTGTGTCGAGAGGAAGCTTAGGTTAAAGAACATCTTCCTTTCCAGGAAGTTACAAGATCCGCAGGACTGAGGACAAGCATACATAAGCCATATTAATTTATGGGCATGATGGTTGGCAAATAAAGCTGGAGTTCTGTGGCAACCGGGATATTAAGCTCAACAAGTTCAGCCACCTACTGACCTGGTTTCAAACTTGTTAAGAGAGATGCCGTGGTTTAGAGTGATAGAGAAAGCAGAGAGACTCTCTTCATCCCTTTGTTGGAATTCTGACCCAGATCACAAGTATGTTTTTGTGAAGTAATCAAAACACAACCCAAACTCTCCAGTGACTAAACATCCGGGTTTTGTCCTTTGAATTTGAAAGTCTTTTAAATAGTATCCTTCCTTCACTGAACATAGTAATTCTAGAGTTTCTCTGCCTAGGAAGACTCTCATAGAAAAGCTACTGAAAACTAAGACATTGGGCCTTTAACTCAAGACAGAAAATCCCCTCCTCATTCACACTGAGCATTCACATGCTATAGCAAAGTTATAAAAACAAATACTGAAGGTACTTAAGACGGTTCAATGAAGCCTAGGGCTCCAGTGTCTCTCAAAAGGAGTGGACCAAATATAATCTGCACCATCTTAAATACTAACAATACAATGAGATCATATAACAAGCCATTTCTGCCAGCTCAAAGAAAAAAAATAATGGGTACATACAATCCCTTTTATTTTGACATTCCTGGGATTTCCCATCAAATACATGTTCTCACATGTACAGAGAAAGAGGTAATGCTAATGTTGAAAGTAGAACTGTCATAAGAAAGACCCACAGTTATGGCATCCAAGAGGAGCCAAACTTCCCCTAATACACTGGTGTAAGACTTTATCCTTGGTTGGTTGTACTTGGTATGTTGCTGCAATGGCTCTCACAAATAAAAATAAGTATCAGATTCAGAGTTTTGTCTGAAGAGTTCAAGATCAAGATTGCATGGTAAATTCTCCTAATGAGTGCATTTCAACTAGTGACCCTTAATATAAAATAAGCTACACTTATATGAATGCAGTTTTGAGACAATAAATACTATAAAATGTAAATGGTTGAAATCATTGGTTGGTTTTTGTTTTTGTTTATTTGTTTGGTTTTGGTCTTGGGGTTTTTGTTTTTGTTTTTCATTATTTTGAGTACTAATAATCAACCCAAGTTAGCATGTAACACAGTTCTTGCTGAAAGCCGGGGGTTGGCTTAGAATACAGTTATGTATTATTATAAAATCATCAGAAGTTGTTGGCTATCACAAGGTAAAAACTGAGATTTAAACAAGAGTACAATTTCTTTTGTCACTCAAACTCAAAAGGACCAGCTCAAGTGTTGGTTCAAAGTTTAACCATTGCTGGGACAATAAAAAAAAATGAAATTATAAGCTTGTAAATCAAATACACAAAAGATAAAGATGTTGCCAATATGGTATAGCAAAGAAAAATGTGTCTATGTGCATGAGTGTGTGTGAAATCATCAATTTTTATGTAAGAGAATCTTTGGATACTGTTGTATATTCATTTTCTAATATTCTTGCTGTTATTCAATCTACACAGTACATAAGGCAACTCATTTGTAAAAAAACACTCAGAACATCTAGCTGCAACCCACTGATACTGTTTTCCTAGAGAAATGTGACAAAAAATTAAAACAGATGTTGGTCTAGCCAGGCATAAAGTGAGAATCAATTACAGCGATTTTCTTTCCTGAAGTAATTTCATTTTAGAGATCATCTAAGAGAAAACCTTTCTGATCTAAATGAAGAAAGCCTTTCTTTGAGAGACACATGAGTAGGAAATGATACATATCTATCTGCATCCTCTGAGAATTAAATTGCCCCTGTTTCAGTTATATAAATGTTTAATTTTTTTCATTCTCAGTCATATAGTAAGGTTTCCCAGAAAGTATATTATCTCTGCAGATGTCACCACTCGCCAATTAAGGAAAGAAGCAGGGTACAATTGGAAGTGACCTCTCTATATTACAGACTGTGACACTTGAATCTCCTGAGGAGGGAATGGATTAGACAATTTAATAGAATTTACACTGGCTAATTTTTTTCCACGAAAAACATTTTGTTTTGTGAATCAGGCATTTTTTGTATTCATTTAGAAAACCAAAACAAAAGAGTTTAATGATGTTTACAGTGAAATGAGACAGCTGAAGACCAGCACGTAATCACCATATTTTGTTTTCTCATCTTTAAGACTTTTAGCAGTAGGGCTTCCAGCTGAGCATGAGAGTAGCTTTTCTCAAGACATAGCCAAGCATTCTGAAGCTTCACTGAGCCTAAACACCAAATTGAATTCATACTTCTTAATTGGAAAAGACAGGCTGCTTGCATACCATGTTTACACCAGTAAAATATTGAAAATGACATTTGTGCCCAAGTCCATATGAACAATCTGCCTTAGCTAAACTCTGCTAGTGTTTCAATACCCTGGTTTCTGCCTAGCACAGTTTTAAAGAGCACATCTTCCTAAAAGTACTTGTATATGGGTTCATTAAAAAAAAAAGACTCTCTTTGTACATGAGGATGTAGCTCCCCACATGTGCTTTGAGACTCATTTCACAATAACAGAAGGGTTTGTATTGGCTCAGTCACATTATATTAGCCTGCATACCCTGTAACCAATGACATAGACTTCTGCAGTAGCTCCGTGACTTTGGAATAGCAACCCTGTGGGCAAAATGGAAAGTCTAGCTCTTTGTATCCTCAGGAAAACCTACATGATCTGTGAGCAGAGAACAGTCTCTGGGGCAAGTTAACCAGACTAGTAGAGAAAGAAACACTACCTCTCTGGTCTCATTGGAGCTATGTTCTATGCAATTTAATTAATCAGCTGAATCCATGCACTATAGCATAAAGTCATTTATTCCTGGTGAGAAAGCATCTGCTTACTTCCTATGTGCTCAGTGCAGTTATTAGTAAAAAGGATGTGGATGCAGTCAGCATATAAAATGCCCCAACATTATACAAGGAGGTAGACTTATCCCAATAGATATTGTACATCTCAAAACTCTCTAGGTGCTGCTAACATGTGAACAAACTAATAACATATGCAAGGCAGTAAAGTACTACAATGAGTCTAGAAAGACTCTGGGTTCTTTGGAGCACATAGTTTCAACTAAAAATTGTCCAGCCCTTACCATGGTCAGGCATCTGAGATCCCATGGAGGTCACACTGGTGTTCAGAACATCGTTCACAGCAGTATCGCAGTACAGGCTCCTCTGGACATCATGCTCACTGTCAGTCTGGTCACTCTCCTCATGCCCACTATCCTTCAGGCTGTTGCCCTCTAGGTCCTTGAAGGTGGAGCTGCTGGGTTGAAGAAAGTATGTTAATTCACAGCTGTGATAGATCTGACTTTTAACATCTTTTCTAGCCAGGATGATGTCAGCTCTGTAAGAAGGCCAGCAGTGGCTAGATTGTCCAAAAGAGTAGAAATATGAAGAAGAGACATTTCTGTTAGAAGATAATAGAACTTAACAATAAAAAGTGGTTCTCAATATTGGATGCTGATACAGATAATATGTTCACTTGCTTATTTTTAGTGCTTCACCGCAGGCAAGGTGGCTAGAGATTGAAATCTAAAAACATTTCTAAAGAATATCACAGTTTTGGTTTTTTCCCCCATTCTTATACAGTTAAAGTCAAATAGAAATAGTCAATCTTTTTGAGAAATTACTGTTCATGAGTTACTGTTTTAAGAGATCAACATTAACTTCTTAAGTCATGTTGGCTGTATAAAGAAAAAGTGCTAATAATATTCTTATTTATACATGAGACGACAGAGTTATATAGAAGTTAAATAACTTGCACAAAGTCACATTGATGACAAAACAAAACAAAACAAAACAAAACAAAACAAGTGTAGCATATCAAGACCAAACTCAAGTTGTTCATTTTCAGTGGTTAAAATTATTTCTAGAGAGATATCTAATAATCATCAATTATAAAATGCAAAAATGGCAGAAATTGAGGTAGTGTAATTAATTAAAATTAAAAGGATGATCAGGGTGGAAGAAAACCAGGTCAGTCGCCTGCTTCTTTGATTGCTTGGTCTGTTTTTTGAAACAGAGTCTCATTTTGTACCCCAAGCTGACCAGGACCTTGATGTGTAGTCAACATTGGCCTTTGAACTTGTGATAAGCCCCTTCTTCAGCCTCCTCCTGCATCCTGGGATTACAAGCCTAAAATACCACATCTGGCTCCCCTGTCAGTTTTGAGTAAAAATGACAGAGGGACCAATTCAAAGAAAAGGATGACTAGCTGTAGCCGAGGAACTCATTGGTGCACAGAATGGGTTTGGTCTAATTTTATGTGTCTATTTGACTGGGCAAAGGGTGATCCAGGTAGCTAGTTACACCTTATTTCAGAATGTGTCTTTGAGTGTGTTAGCTGAAGAGATTAGCATTTAGATTGAAGAACTGAGTAAAGCATGTATCTTTCCCCAGTGTTGGTAGGATTCATCCAATCCATTGAAGACATCCTGAAAAGAACAATAAGCAAAAGGTTGAATATCCTTTCTACTTGAACTGGGACATCAATATTCTCCCATATTCAGAACTCCTCATTTTCAGGCTTCCAGGCTCAGACTAGAATCTCTACAACTGGGTATCTAATTCTCAGGCTTTCAAATTATACCATCAGCTGCTCTAGCCTTTTAGTATATTGGTGACCAAGCACAAAATTTCTGAAAACTCCACAACTACATGAATCAATGTTGTAAACTTTGAACATTCACAGGCCTGCCTCTCGGAGACATTAAAAAGTTCACTGCATATGGTGAGAGCTATGCCAGGGACCAAGGCCACTCTGTAACTCTGCACATTTGTCCTAGAGAAAGCCTATAAAATTAACACATGACCAACCTAGATGTTGAATGCTTGGTGACATGAACATAAGAAGTGAAAGATCAGAAGAGAAGTAACTGGAAAGCTGTGGTGATAAGAAAATGAGGAGTCTGGTGATGTAATGCACTGTCCTGTTAGTTAATTATTACAGAAAATATATCTGAGCATCAAAGACATTAAAATCCAAATCACTTAACAGTCAAGTTTACTCAGCTCCTCCAAATTATGTCACAAAGTTAGCTCAGTCCAATCAGCCTCCCAGGACATAAGTCTATTTAAGAAAATCCTATAATTCTTTCATGGTCAAAAAGACCAATTGGAAACTCATGATTTAAAGTTGTTGTTTTTTGGGTTTTTGTTTTGTTTTGTTTTGTTTTTTAACCATTCCTGGCTTCATGGCAAAGATTCTATGGTTTCCTGTATATACTAATCCAAAATTTAAATAGATTCAAAGCTTATATTTTAGAAACAAAAATTGGCCCTGCCTACAAGCACTCATAATCCCTCAAGAGAGAATCAATGACCTGCCTGCATGATAGTACAGACTGTTCCATTTTTATGATAAATATTAGCTTTCAACCTATATTATCTGGTTGTGAAACATAATGAAAAGTTCTTTAAATCTTTAGCACAAAACCTGCCATGTTAAGCCAAAGAACTCAAGGCTAAATTGAATGCATTGCAGTAGTTGCCAAAATTTCCTTGAGTTATATGATAGTGAATGAAATAGTCTAAAGACAAATGTAATTGGCCATCCCTTAGAGTAGGGCTTCTTAATCTTGGTACTATTGAATTTTTAGGTCACATAACTCTTTCTTGTGTACATCCTGTGCATTGTGAGATGTTTAATGGGTCTTTTGGCCTTTGCCCATTAGTTGTCAGTGATGACCACCACGAAGTTTAACAATTAAAAATCTCTCCAGGGAGACACTGCAAATCACCCTTAGTTGAGAACAACTGTTCTCCATTCTTTCACCAATATTTGTGTAACGTGGCATGCAGAAAAAGGCACCAAAGTTGAAGTCATTAGGGCAAGTGATAAACTTCAATCTGTCACTTCGTTTGTGTAGCTCTAGGCTCCACATCTTTGATTTCCTTGACTTGATATATTTATATTTATACTTATATTTATATTTATATTGACTTGATAAAGTCTCCCTCACAAGACCATCCTGAAGATCCAATAAGATACTTTGCATGAAAAGCCAGAAAGAAATAGATGTCTAAAAAATTAGCATTATTTAATAACTATTCTGTATTATAGTGCTTCATTCACATTACAAGTAAATAATATAGCCATGGTATTTTATGGGATTGTTATATGAATTTTATATTCATTTAATGAATTTTCCTATCTTCTGTAAACAATTATCAGCCATTGTCCACTATGACATTTCTCCTAAAATTTGGAAACAGAAAAATATATATCCTGTCAAACATATGTCCATGCTTTATTGAATGATAAAAGCTATATGACCTGATGCACTTTTCATTTTGGCTTGGCTTCTCAAAAGCTTCAAGGTAAGCATAATGTTTAATTGCACTGAGTTATCGCCCTGGAAGCTGGTGATCTCTATCTCACTTCTCCTAATTGGTTTTAAATCTGCCTTTTTAAAATTTTGTCATCCATTTTATATGCATCAGAATGTTGCAATCTACCTCGGGGCTTCTGGGGGGAGGGCCAGGTAAAAGAAAGGATAGAAAATATTAAAACTGGGAAAGATTAGCAACTATGATCTAAGGAACTGCTGGTGTAAGCAAAAGAAGAAAGATCACAACAGTATAGCCACTGCCCCTTCAAACCTCAGGATAGTTAACTCATTTAAAGATTAGTTTGCCCATCTGACAAACTAAGTACCGCTTACTGTGATCTTGTAGGGACATTTAGTGGCTTAATGAATGGATTTGTGTAAGGCAGTTTAAAAACCAGTGAGCAAGAAGCTGCAAACAGTAAAACAGCCTGGTAAATGGCTACTCACCCAAAACAAATAACAATTTATGCCCGGCATAAAAATGCTGATTTCACTTGCTTTATTACCTGTGTACCTCTTGGGAGATGAGACACTTGTAAAACAACTTTTGTGGGACAATAAATTAGGGGCACCTGTTTTCAATGGTATTGTAAATGCAAATGTTTCTATTACTGCTCTGGTGGCCAGCAGAGGGACCAGTTCATTTTAAAACACCTAGAGCAGAGTTCTATACACATGTTTGATGAAAGAACGTTACGCTAATACTAACCTGTATGTGTCCTTTAAAATATTACTTTTGCAAAAGACAGAAGATCTGAAAAGCTACAGGTCAAATCTCCAATAGGTGATCCCACATATGTAGAGAGTGGCATTTATGACTAAGAAGAGACAGTCAAAAAGAGTATTGTAACTGGCTTTAATTAAGGAAGTGGAATTCAGAGTATTTTCCAGACAATTTCTGTCATTAATCACATTGGAATTTGTTAAATATATGTCAATATTTGGAACTTCTCTAAAGATGGAACAACAGACTGCCTTTACTGATGCATATTATTGTTCAGAAATTGCTACTTTAAAAGAACATTTTTAATGGAAAAAATAATGTTTCTCTCCACTCCTTTCTCGTATTTATCTGAAAAACCATGTACCGAATACTGACCACATACATGACAACATGCCAGATGCTACAGAACTCCGGTACTATTTTGGTAGAAAAGAAAACCACCATGCATAGCTTAGAAGCCAGGGTTCATTTTCTTCTCTAAACTGCTTCTGATGTGTTGCTCAATTACCACTGTGTTTTCTTTGAGCTACACCCTCACGCTCTACTTGATATGGCTCCAAAAAGCACTCCGGGAGTTGATATTAGCCAGCAGTGCAGAGAACAGGCTTGAGGAAAGAACGATGCAGCTGTGGAAAAAAGTAGCACTGCTGGTCTTCCTTACTTTGCGGAGCGAGCAGGGATACAAACATAGTGGTACTAAAATCCATCCAGAAAAAACCCAACTTGATTAGTCTGATAATCTGGTTTTCTCTCAGAAACCAACTTGGGTATATCCTCAGATTACAGATAATGTATTAGAAAAATATTAAACTTCAGAGATGGTATTGTAAATGCAAATGCATCTATTACTACTCAAGTGGCCAACAGAGGGACAAGTTCATCTTAATACACCTAGAACAGTGTTTTGGAGATAGAATGTTGGAATTCTTCCATTCAGAAATCTATGGGGAATATGCCAGAGATCCTCTTTGTCCCTTCTAACCCACTCTTTGGGGCTTTTCAATGTTAAGTCATCTATGAAACCTTTTCCCCCTTTGGATTTCTGTTGAGATTGCCCCCATGGATGCCAAAACAGAAATGTTGACAGTGGGAGAAGACTGCTGTTAAGGTGATAGCTGTCCTATGGCATCACTCGATTATGACCAAAATCCTCAACTGACAAGAAGGTATGGTTACTCCTCCCATGTTTTCCTAATGAGTCTTTTCAGTAGTATTTTCAAATTCCTTTGTTCTTATACCAGAATAATGAAATGCATATTGCCCCATCTATTTTATTATTTCATGTAGGAAACATGACTGCTACAAGAAAGGACCAGAGAGGGCCAGTGCACAACTACCAAATGTAGATAGATATGAAAGAATAAAAAGTATCTGTGTATAAAGTGTCTGGCCAGGAAAGCCTAAGACAACTTTCCAGGAAATGTCCTTGGATAACTAGAAAGTAAATGTAAGAGGAGAAAGATGTTTAGGAAAACAAAGTCTAAGAGTTAGGCTGAACTTCGCTTGGCATTTTACAAATTCTGGGATAAAATTAAGACTGAGGGCAAGATTCAGAATTTCCTGTCCAGGAAATATTTTCAAACAAATATGGGTCTAAAACATCTTGGTGGACAGTTAATGACTTTTCCCATGGCTTGATCCCCTTGGGATCAGTGTTAATATTAGTCACCACTGTGGTTTCCTACTGATTTTACACTTGTAGCCGTTATTCTGAAGAAGAGGATAGCACTCAAAACATCCTGTTTCTTTCTGGGTTTTGGAATTTGTATAAATGCAACTTACCCCATTAAAAACCTTCATGGTTTTCCCAAACCATCACAGTTCTATAAAAATGAAACTGACAAAAATGTTTGTGTGTTTCCTAGTAATCAGGTGGTCCCTGGTAAATAAACTAAGTTTAGTATGCCACACCTAGAGATATTTCCTCCAGGAGCCCATTCAGTTCCAGGATGTGCACATGTGTATATAAAAGTACATGTAAAGTAATTAATCAAAATCAGAGGTTTCCAGTGAGTCTCCAAGCTGCTGTGGAAATCCATGTATCTCCAAAGCTAAATGCTTTAACATAAGTCTTTATCTCATAAGTCAGCCTTGTAAGGTGGATATTTGAAGCTGATCTAAGATTTGCAGGTCCCCAGGAGTCTTAGCTTTCTAGTAAGCTATGAAAATCAGGCTTGTATTACCGGTTTAACCTAGTCAGAGAATTTCCAGGTACCCAGAATGAGCTAGCTCCGGAGACCTGTAAGGATCAACCAAGCCACTGTTTTTACCAGTTCAAAAAGAAGCTTTGAAAATAACAATCCTGAAGCAGAAAACAAAGCAGTGTTTTCCTGCAAAGCCCCTCTAACAAGTACATATAAAGAGGCTTTTTTGTTCTTCCTAAAAGAAATTACTTAGACAATTTTCAATACCTTACCTTTTGTTCAGGGGTTTCTTCCCAACAACTGCAAAATTTTCCAAATTATACTATGACAGATAATACAAGCTTAACCATTTTTAAAATGACTAATGATCATCACTGAAGGTTACGAGCTATCCCAAGCCAATACAGATAAATCTACCATAGTTTTGAGGGTTAGTGCTGCATCATAAATTAAATTAGATTTGAATTTGAGTTTCTTGTACAACGAGAAAGGATTTTGTTTTCCCTTTGAATCCCACTCTTACAGTGATAGAAATTTATGGGGTTATCGACAGCAAAATAATAGAATTTTCAGATCTTCTCCACTGCAGCTCTAATATACTGTTTGCTCATCTGCTTTATTGCTATTATTTTAACAAACATACCAGTGTTCAATTTTAGCTGCAGAATAACTGGACCATTCAAGAGGCTTTACATGAAACAGCAATACAGGCATCATGTGAATGGTCAAGTGATGTGCTACTTTTGGACATGACATTCTCTTCTTTGTTTAGTTCTGCCTCTTTAGAGGGTTTCCTAATCTCCTTTTACTCCCCCTTGCAAGAATTTAGGGCACATTATATCAATGGATTCTTCTCAATATTCACCTCTACTCTGTACTCACAATATAGCTAAGTTGTAACCAACCAATCATACACATTTCAGATTTCATCTAAAACATTTCAAAGTGCCTTGACAAGTATTAAATTAGAAAATTTTCTTTTCCTCTCTCATCTGAAAAGCATTATAAAAGATATTTCATCTGTCATTTAAATATCTTTTAAATTTTCACAACTGTCAAAATAATAACAATTGCAGAACATACTACAAATTCCACAGGAGAACAAAAGTTGAAGCGGCTTATTATTTAAACTGGGTAGCAACAAAAATTTAGATATCAGTTTGATTTTGAAAGTTAACTAATCTTTCTTATATTAATTCCAAAATTACCAGTAAAATATCTCATGTCATCCCAGTTTCATTTTTAATTTTGCATATTTTTGATGGAAATAAAAATGATGCAAGGCCAACAGTGATTCTCTTTGTGTGATGTAACTGACAGTTATTCTTGCTTTCTGTATTTTCTCTAAATTTCCCACACTTCCTAGCACAAGTGCATAGGCATTTGTCACAACATCCAAAAGGATATAGGTCTTGGGTTTTGTGTGTGTGTGTGTGTGTGTGTGTGTGTGTGTGTGTGTGTGTGTGTGTGTATATATATGTATATATATACACACACACACAATCAATCTCAGAAGTAGGAATGTGAAAGCAAACCAACCTACCTTTTGATTAAATGGGCGCGGCTATTCACATAGTTAGAGTCGAAAGAATAGTTTTCAGTCTGCAATGAGAAAGAAAAAAATTAAAAATGGCTCATAATAAGAGTCCAGGAGTTCTACTTTAAAGGATTGTTGTTGTTGTTTTTTTATTGTGCAAAAAACAATGAATGAACCCAAAAGCAAAGCCATAGTTGGGCAGCAGTTTGATGAATGCCTTCTTTGGGGGGTCCCCAAGTTCCCTCCAAAAGAAGCAGCCTATTCTTGGAGACCAGGGTGGAATTGATACATTCTCTAGATTATGGCTGGCTACTGACCATGTAACCACTTAGAGAGAAGAGACAGTATGACTCACAATCGTTACAGAAACTAATTGCTTCCCATTCCCCAGTGGAGACCATTTTATGCCCATCAAATTGACTATAAGTTCAAAGGTATTTTTATTAGAAGTAGATAATTAACATGTTAAAATATTTATTCCAAAGATATGGAAATGCGGCAAGGTAATCCCCTACTGTGGATTTAAACTCTGCACTTCCCTTTGTTTTAAGACATTTGCTCAGCATCTGTTACAGAGGATGGCTTTCCTTTTATCACAGGTATAAAGGCAAACAAGTATTATGCCCAAAACAGGGTGAAGGGCAGTCCACAGGGGGTACCAAAGCCTTTCATGTGAAACATGAAGTTTGCAAGCAAACCTCTGTCTTGGCTCCTATCATTAAAGTACTACCGCCTGATCCAGTTACAGGAGCTGGCTGCAGCAAGGGCTTTACAAAAGCAAATGCAGGGCACCTGCTAGATGCAAGAGATGGGAAAACAGCTTTTGAGCCCTGGGAATCCTGAAGGGGGACAGCCTTAGCATGGGTAGAAGCCAAGGAATCTTCTAAACGGAAGTCAGTAGCCTAGAAAACGTGACCTCACACCCAATGTTAAAAGCACAGCACTTGTTGAACCTCTGTATGAACTCCAAATGCTCAAACACATCTCTTCCCCCACCCTGCTGCCATCCAGCCATCCCTGCCATTCTTTAGAGGCCTTCTGCAATCGCTGCAACTGAAAGTGCCTGGAAATGGAAATTTAATAGCTGTCTAGAGAACAAAATAGCAGATTCTTTTCAGATGACTACCTGTCAGACATTGACTGCACTCGGCTGTTAGATGCGGTCCTTGCATTCAAAGACTCACAGTTTGATAGAGGAGAAAATGAGGCAAGTAACAGCAGATCCAGCTACCCCATGGACACTACACAGCCAAAAGTCAGGGTGAGGGCCCTAGATATCTAGAATACATAGAAAGTTGACACTGAATAGTTGGGAGGGGGGAAAAGGAGAGAGAATTGGAAAAGAAACAAAAACCCCCCAGTGTCCTGTGGTTACTCACAGGTGTCCATTCTCCCTATGCAGCTCTCACTGGAAGACAGACCGTCCAACATCTACTTACACTGTTTTCATCTAAATATTTAGATACCCTTTAGCATGAACACAAGTTTTGATGATATTGGAAGAAATGGTTTTCAAAAATAAAAATTGTCAGTGCATTTCTACTTTATTGATTGGTAAGTGAATGCTGAGATTGGAACAAAAGTCACTGGTGGAGGACGAGGCAAGCTTGTTACTGTGTTGGGAATATGACCTTAGTGTTTGCTGTAATATGCCATTCAGCAGTCACTTAACCAAGAAACATCCGAGCAAGTTCATTTTACCAACATGACGGGCAAAATGGTGTTGCTTAAGTATGTTTTATTTTGTTTTGTGATAGTCAGTGCAATATACAATTTAACAAGAAGTTTTTAGCTCCTCAAAATCATGTGGGGAACTGATGAGCTCTGCAATTTACTTCTCTGTTTCACTGTACAATCAGTGTTAAATGACTTAATTGTTCTGTGCCTCAGTTTTCTACTATGTGAAATACAAACCATGGGAACATGAATTAAAAAGAGAAATTCAACAGCACGTATCAAGACTCATGATGAGATTCCACAACAACACTGCTTTCTATGGAGCTTGACACTGTAAGTAGAACCAGAAATTTACTTCATTCTAATAAAAAAAAAACCTGTACAAATTTACTGAATCTTTACAGGTAGAGTGAAAACAAACAAACAAACCAAAATCAAAAACAAAAACCCATTGATATACAAAAACACTAGGAAAAAAGATAGAAGATATTGATTGGCCTTGCTGAAAAATCGAGAGCAATATCCCAAACTACTATCTTGTTAAGAGAAACATATTTTCCAGAAGAAAATTTGTAAAGATGAAGGCATCAAGTCTGTATGCATTGTGATGACCTGACCTCCGGGAACCATGCAAGAACCACATGTTTGAGCAGAGAAGAATAATCTTGCAAAAGTTATTAGTACTAGTTTTAACTCCTAAGGGAATAATCTATGCCACCCCGGGGTATCCCACTTGTGGTCAATGAGTTAGTAGTAGAGAAAATTCTAGAAGTCCTGGTTATAATGACTTTCACAATTCTCCCTTTTCACCAAGGTTCACAGATTGACTAACCATTGGCAGGTGCAATGGATACGATATGCCCCTCAAGATAGAGACATGCCACTGAACTTCATCATCTTTCTCTATCTTCCTTCTTCTTTACATTTAATGAGTAAACATCCCAGTCTTGTGAATCCTGAACTCCAAACGTAAACGTTCCATTACCCAAACCAGCAGATGGACTGTGCTACATCCTAATAAAACAAATTCTAGAACCAACTTTCTCAGAATGAGTGGGGCTATTCCAATTCATCCATTGTCTTTTACCTTTGCAATCAGTCTCAATCCCTAAAGTAGCTAGGTTGCAATTGCAGAAACACAGCAGAATCATTCATAGGAGAACAGAATCCATGATTCTGATTTCAGTACTACATTCACAACAACTGAATTAACTAGGCATGAAAGCTTATTTTATTATGGGCCTATATTTATAAGCATCTGAGAAGATGCCTTAGCAGGTAAAACATTTACTGTGCAAGCATGAAGACTGGAGTCTATATGTCCTGAGCCCACCCAAAAGCCAAGTGGGCCAAGCAGCCTATCTGTAATCCTTTGGGGGTTGGATACAGAGAATACCCAGATCATGCTAACTAGCCAGACTAACTGAAACCATGATCTCTATGTTCAGTGAGGAGCATGCCTCTATGTGGAGGAGAATGACTGACAAAGACAACTGACATCAAAGTCAGATCTACACACACATGCAAACATACCACACATACATATACAAGCTCAGTTGATCATGTGATAGCACTTCTGTAAGTTTATTAGTCAAAGTAATCTCAATGTAGAATAGAGAACCACAGAAGAAACAGACTTTGCAAGAAATAATAACAGAGATTTCCTTTTTGTGTGAATATATTAGCTCCTGGTTAGCCTTATTTAATCAAAATTTGCTTGACATTATTCCAGTCCCATCTCTAAGTATTCTAAATGGCAAATAACATGAAACATTTGAGAGAGAAAATTTTCTCTAAATGTCACATTAATTTAACTAGAAAATGTCCCCATCTCTAATGAGACAGCCAGGTTAACACAGAAACGCAGCAAAGAGACAAGAACAACATTTGTTTCTGAAAATGTAATTTTGACATTAAAAATGGGTCAAGAGCAAACTTTTATTTCTGGTCTTGATGGGAAATGTGTCACTTTTAAAATCACCCAATACATTCACAAATTCTTCCTCTAACCAGAAGCCTTTTTCCCTTAGGAATTTATCAAAAGCAGACTTCTTAGTTGGTCTTGATTTAGTAAAACCTTGGTTTTTCTATAGTGTGTAAAGAACAAATATTTCTGGATAGCTAAGATGTCCAGAGGTTAGGGCTTTTCCCCTTTTAGAACTGAAAGAAGCATACTGCTATCTTACTTGTTTCTGAAATGTATCACCAAACTGCCCTCTTTGGAGTATAAATTCATAATTTAACCTTTCTTTTATTATTTGTGGGTACCCTTCTATACATAAAATACTGAGACATGTGGGTTTCAACTGTAACTTCAGTGACCCCAAAGCACTGTTTGGGGGCGACTCACAGATTGAACTTGAGAGGAACCCTACATGTTGCTGTTTTTCAAGAACTTTCTGCCATTTTA
This sequence comes from Uromys caudimaculatus, assembly GCA_028551405.1. Classification (NCBI taxonomy): domain Eukaryota; kingdom Metazoa; phylum Chordata; class Mammalia; order Rodentia; family Muridae; genus Uromys; species Uromys caudimaculatus. The sequence continues at coordinate 70,481,865 of CM052722.1, forward strand.
CATCGGATGCTTTTACTTCACTGTGTTCTTGGAAACAATAAAATTATATGTATAAGCATAGTCTAGAAAATGAGCTAATATTTTATGAGTAGAGAGCATGAAGATGTGGTTCTAAAATAGAAATTACGCTGTCTTCAATATATGTAGCTTGTGCAGTGTTTTGGTTTCTGTGGGGGTTTTGTTTTGTTTTGTTTTGTTTTTGTATTTCCACTGCTTAGGCACCTTCTTTGTTTGCTACTTTCTATCCTCAGCATCCTTCTGGATATATGAAATTTGGAGTGAGACTTTAGGGTGGGTGATATGTTATGTTTCTATGTTAATAAGTCTGGCACATCCGAAGTCAAATACTTCCACTTTGTCAGGCCCTCAAGGTAGCAGAGGATGCCCTACTTTAATTGTCATTTTGTATTACTTTTACAGTTCACTGAGTTGTGCCCTAGTCTCTGCAAGAGTGACTGCAGCTCTCTCAGCACCGCATTTATCACTAGAAGAGACTTAAACCCTAAGGAGAAAGAAGCCCAATAAATGCAAATATCCAGGACTAGACTCTTTGCCCAGTGTCACAAATCCCCAGGCCACTACACAAGCTATAAAAAGGTTTCAGACCTGGGATTAAAAACAGAGATTTTTCAGACTTAAAGGTTTGTATTTGAAAAATGAACAATCTTTTAAATTGCACTTTAAAATTCCCACCAAACTGAAGAGCATTACAACTGTAATTCACTCTTTTTAAATGATTAACTCTTAACTCATCTTTGCAATACAAACTGCAAAACTGAAACCCCAAATCAGATGCACAGCAAAGTGATTTTTAATTGCTGCTTATTGTCTTAACAGCTAGCTTCCAATAATAATTGTGTCCATTGATCAATGATGAAAAGATCCAGAACCTTTTCCAAAACTGAATACTGGTTTGTTTGTTTGTTTGTTGTTGTTGTTGTTTTTTGATAAGAATTCATTATTTCACAGAATTTTTTAAATGAATTGACAAACAACTTGTCCCTGCTTCCTATGCCTAACACATAAAAATGAAAATGTAAGTTCTGCATGGCAGTAAAGCCAACATGCCTCCAGCTAGAATGTATATGCAAAGACTCATCCATCCACGCAGCAACAGATAAAATAGGAAATTACTGGCAACAGAATAAAAGGTACCATCCCAGAGCTCCTACCACTAGGAAAGACAACCGCTAACCATATACTGTAAATCTGATGTTTTCTATATACTCAAACCCCAGTTCTGACACACAAATGGACATATTTTCAAGCAGGCAGGCACATATGCATGCACATACCTTAATTTTCTACCCATGGTTGTCACTCACTCCCAGATGACCATGGATTGATCATTTTATTCCTAAAGAATTTAAACCATCCATCTTCAAAGTGAGATTAACCAAAATGATCTTAGTGCTTCCTTCCTAGCTCAAAATGTCCTTTTCCATCAAAGGTCTCCTAACAAAGCTCATAGTTTTCTAAAGGAATCTGTACAATTCTAATGCAAAAGTCATACTGAAAGAACAGGTTAAACATGGTACCATCAGGCAAGCAAATACAAGTTCTTGGACCTGTCACTAAGTCTTTGATGGGACATAATATATTCTGATACAGGATCTGATACAGAATGTTCTCTGGAGCCATTTAATGACTATTGTTTGTAAAAATACAAAATCAATAAGGCCACAGTATGAGTAAATGTAGGTTAAGAGTAAACAAAATGAAGTCATGGAAGGCAAACTACCTCATTCCACATAAACAAAACTCAGCTCAAGGACTGAGTAGATATCAACCACATGTGAGCAAATCCCTGAGAAGTTCCATCCCAAATATGAGCCTACAACACATTAAGGCTATTTTGCAGGCAGGCACTAGCACAGCGTGCTTTCATCTCCAAATATCAAAGCACTTTACAAGCAGGTGTCAACTGTTACCCCTCTTCCCTCTATGAGCCAAGAAAACAAACACAGGAGTTAAATACTACAGCCAGGTTAACTACTAACTCAGCTGGAACAGATCTGAACAACAAGGACTACATGAAAACCACTAGGAACACCGTTCCTGGCATTACCTACAACTGAAACAGAAAACAAATATAAGACTCATAACATCAACAGTGAAGTAATTAGCCTTTTTCATACTTGTTTTTACTCAGTGACATTTCTTGGCTGCTTCCAATGAAGGGGTGAGTAGACTGTAGCCTAGCAGTTAGACAAAGGAAAAAAGGAAACTTGGCACACCAACTAAAGATAGCTCCCCAGAACTAGCTGGAGGACTCAGTCATGTGAGCTAAGGGATCATGTGAGTGACTTCCTTCCTTGGAAAGTTGGTGAGCATTTCAATTGTCATTTAGAGACAATGGCAACCATATTTAGAACATGAAGTAAGATAACTTGTGATAATTTATGCAGTGGTTTCCATTCCAGAAGCTATGATGCGATAAAACTGATATAACCTATGAGAAATCGATTCGATCCTCAGTAAGACACAAAGAAAACAAAATCTGTATGAGATCTGCCATCAACAATGACAGTCAGTGATCCTCAGTATGAGTTCCCTTGGAACCATCTGATCTTCAAGCTCCTGTGGTTCAGAGAAGGCCCAGCACTCGAAGAACCTGTGGTGGTCCATTCTTTTCCATTCAGTTATACTTTACCAGTTCCTCAACTCCTTGCTATTAAGCAGCTATAGAGCCCTGGCTGCCTGTAGAGAACGATTTCTAGTGAGCCAGCCTTGTCAGCTGAAAAGACTTTCAAAATATTTGGAGGGTAAGTGGCAGGTGGCCCTGTGCCTGTGGGCCAAAACAACACCCCCAAATTCAGTTCCAACCCCAATCCCATTATTTAGATTATACATCACTTAAAACCCAATTGCCTCCACAAGCTTATTTAAGAGTAAAAAAAATTAGTCTTTGGCATAGCACTCTAAATCCATTTCCCTTGTACCAGCTTGTTGCTCAAGCCTGGACTATGTGAACATGCTGGCAAAAGACAACGGAGCAATCTCCCATCTTAGAAATAGTGAGTGCATTAGCTTCTAATACTGATATTTTCTAATTAGATACAATAGATCATTTCCATGTTTGCAGTCAATAAGACCCTCCATGGTCCTCTTTCGCTGCAAATACTCTGAGTTCTGCTATGGCAAACAGAATAGACTCTCCGCATCCCGGGATGAATGGAGAGAAGCATGTGCACCCATAGCATTTACATGTATTTTCTGTCACAAGCATGTACATAGATTATTTTTGACCTTTTAAGTACTAGTCTAATGAGGCACAATAAACATTTCTCAAAATTGGGGCTGCACGGTTACTTAACATTAGGCACCTCCTAATTATGACTGTAGTTTAAATAAAGAGTACTTCCCTCTATACGAATTATTAGGTACTGAATGAAACCCACAGTAGTGTGTCCTCCAGTTTCTAGTGACAAAAGAAAGCATTGCAGGAAATTAATATTAGGGAGAGAAACTTTATGAGCCATAAGTGAGAAGAAATAAGAGCATTCAAAAGTTGTGATGGAAACGTTAACTCATTCTGTATGGTAGAGGGATGAAAAGGAGGGCGTATAGAATTTAACACATGTGGAAGACAGCAATTCGAAGGAAAAGGCTACTGTCTAATGTGGAACACTGGCAGCCATGAAGGAGAAGGCTATTATTGCACCTCACAAAATAGCTAATGTTATCAGCAGCTTGAAATTGTCAAAGCATTAGCAATCTGTAATGCAGTTATGGAAAGAACCAACAGTGCAACAATTACTAAAGTACCTTGTATTTATATGGAACCTTTTATCACAAGATTTCCAGAAGGTTTAATGGGCTCTTATAGAAAGGGATCATTTCCCCCCACAGCTGAGACACAATAGTCATTCTGCAACCAGTAACAGTAAATATAAAGAGTTGCTGGAGAGAGGGGAATTACTAAACCTTACAGAAAGAAACCATGAAGGAGAGGAATTATTTTTAGACAGGCAGAAAACACATACCCAAGTTGGAAACTACGGCTGACAGTAGCTACATTTTCTACAGAGCTCGTGGCACAGAACTGAAGAATTTTGCTTATCATTCAGCCAGCAAGACTTCTGTGAGGTACTTAATGACTGTAATAGAGCAGGTGCGTCCTATTAATAAGAATTAGCATTTGGAAATGAACATACTGCACAAAAGTTGCCATTCTTTTCTAGAAAGTCTTTTAGCTAATGTGAACTAGCAAATCCTCCTGCTACCATTATGAACTAAATAAATATTATGAGCTCTCCTAATGGCATGACAGAGGAGGTGAAGGGATTTATCCTCTACTAGAAAGGGGCGTCAGGCATCTGCAACTAGAATTTGAGACTATTCACACCAGGTCCCATGCTCACACCACCAAAGCCATACCTCATTAGGATTTTGGAAAACGCAATGAAATGGAAGTAATTAGGACTGGCTGACTGAGTATGCTACTTGGGAGAGGAAAAAACGTCCCCAGCCTGCTTAAACATGACAAGTCCAAGGGCAGTGAGCACAACGACAGCAATTTCCTCCTGAAGGAAGATTAAGAAATAATGAGGGGGAACTCCTCACACTCCTTCTACCATCAGATTCTCAGCAGCAAAACCCAGGACGAATTCCAAACTCAACTGTCAAAAAAAAAAAAAAAAAAAAAAAAAAAAAAAAAAAAAAAAAAAAAAAAAAAAAAAAAAAAAAAAAAAAAAAACCAACCCTACTGTCAGAAACATAACACCATGCTGTGTCAGACACCACAGCCCTTCAACCTGGGTCAGTTATATCTCCCTTCTATTCTCCCATTCTACTAGCACTCCCCGGCTCGTCCCTGATCTGTGTTTTAAGTAGGTTCTGGGCTCCATCCCTTTCATTCATTCATAACTAGTACACCCACTCCTCATTCTGGAAAGCTCAACATTTGTGCCTACTTGGTTCTATTTTGTTTTGTTGGTTGGTTGGTTTTTTGTTTGTTTGTCTGTTTGAGACATGGTCTCATGTAATCAAGGCCAGCATTGAACTCATTTTCCTCCTGCCTTCCAAGTGCTTGGATAGCAAATAAGCTATATTGTACCCAGGTCTTGTGTCCACTTAAAAACAGACATTTGGTCTAGGCTTAAATCAGTAAAAATAGATGTGGTAGTTATTTCTTAACACACACACACACACACACACACACACACACACACACACACTTTTATTCATGAAGGAAATAATAGTGTATGTTTTGTTTAGATGTTTAAATTACTTTTCCCTGGTATAACCAGCTCTACTTAAGGTAAAGGGTACCCTGGAGACAGTTTACACAGATGGTTCTAAGCTTACAAAAAATCACACAACATTTTTTTAACTCCCAGAAAGTTTTAAAATAAAGGCAGAGAAGGTTCTTACTAGATGTTAGGCTTGTTAATGTCACAGAACCTTCCTAATTCTCAAGTTCCTGAATTACAAATCTATAAGCTGGAAAAAGAAAATGCCTGTCCTTACCACCTCAAAGTTGTTATTAGGGTCAAATGGAATAATGTCTGTAGCAATGCTTTCTAAAACTGACTCCACAGACAAGTGACATGTCTTACCATCAGCTTGTAAACTTGCTTTCTCTTGCATATTTATTTCTACTTCTAACTAAATTCTCACTGAGCATTGTGAATACTTTTTATTCCTACATTTTTCTGCTGAGATATATTATCTTATTCTGGTACTATTTGTTTTATCAACAAAAAAATAGGATAAACAATCTTTCTTCTGTCATAGAGGATACACGTACATAGAGGATAGTATATACACATATACATATATCTAAACATACACACATGCACACATATATATACACACATAGAAAGTGAGAACTATCTTAAAAAGAGTAGAAATGGCCTCACACTGCCAAATATCAAGTCAAGATTTCAGATGTTTTAAAAGCCTTTATAAACTAGTTTTCTTTTGCCCCATTTCCTTCCTTTGTTATGACTGAACTGTCACAGAATCTTTCCTTTAAAAAAATCATCTCAGGGTTAAGTAAAGCACATTAGTATGCATAATTCAGAGCTGTCAGATGGAAATGAGCTATTATTGCAAGGCTAGTTTAGTCTGTGGGTAGGAAAACAAGATTAAAGAACTGGACAGTGTCACCAGAGCCCACTCAGAACCAACTCTGGGCCCACTCCTTCAGAGCCACACTATCCAATAGCATAGACATATGTAGCAATTTTCATTTACATTATCAAAATCACAATTACGTTTACGTTATTCTCTTTCTTTGGTCATCGTAACTAGGTTTCAAATGATCAGTGGTCACATGCAGCCAGTGGCTACAGTTCTGTTTCTAGACCATTTATATCACCACAGAAAGTTCTAGTGGCAGCAATAATGTAGAGGAAAGCTGTTGGCTTGTGAGTCAGCATTCTCCAGTATTGAAATGTGATACATTTAGTGACATATACAAAGGCAAAGAATATACTCACCCCTCTCATATCACGTGATACCTTGTATTGCTTATTTATGTACTACACACTGGGCCAAACACTTTTCAAGGCTAGATACAACTATATCTTCATGGTTTATCACTGTTACTTGTACAGAGCAGGTACTCAAAGGCTGGTGTCAGCTGATTGACCACTGTCTTGGATAGGACTGTCTCTGGCCTGTCTCTTCCTGAGATTGAATCAGGTATGCCAAGTGTTATATGTTCTTTCAAGACTGATTGTTTTGTTTCTGAGACTGATGTATGTGAACATTTCTCAAGAATGTAAACAGTAGAGACAAATGGCTTAAGTCAAACCATAAATTTTATGTATTCCTCCTTTTCCATCTTTTTCATTTGTTCAAAATACCATTTATAAACCTATTATTTTGAAACCTGGTTACCATTATTTCTATCAGCATGCCAGTATACAACACAAATGATTTTAAAAACAAAATAATTCCTCAAAGAGGGCACTTTACAATTTAACAGAATTTAAAACATCTTTTGGGCTATGGATCTCATTGACTCAATTAAAAACATTTTCTCAATATACACCATGTATTGATATGGCAATTGTTTTTATTCTTTGATACAGAACATTGTATCAAAGAATAAGTCTTCAGTAAAGAATAAAAAGTATTATTCTCCATTTTAAGTTGCTGGGGAAAGTGGGACTCACAGAATTTCTGAATACATGATTAAGTAGCCATGAGTCATCAAGTGAGTCTTAGGCAAGAGTCTAAGCCCCCTGCTTCCCAAATAAGGGGTATGTACTGTAAATTTGTAGAGAATAGAAAATAGAAGTCCATTTGGTGGATTTACTGCTTTGTTTCCAATCTATGGTCCCTTTTGAAACCTATCCTTCATAAATTAAAGAAATATATTCTTTAATGCAATATTATTTCTTCATCTCACAATGGAGCCTTCAGTTGCTTGATTGCCAAATGTGGTCATTTAGAAATGGTTTAAAATCATCACTGAATCCTTACAATGATATGCTGTACAGTGTGGTCTTTGAAGAATTCCTTTCTGGTCTCAGAACCACCACAAAATCATATATTCAAAGAGCACTAAAATTCAGTATGACTTTAGCAATTATCTTATTCCCTTCCTTCCCTCTCTTTTCTCCCTCTCCATACCCCTCACTTTATCTCCCACCCTCAGCATTCTGAACACACACATTAATAATAATAATAATAATAATAATAATAATAATAATAATAATGCCACCTGTGAGATCTTCCAGCCACACCAATGCAGCACACCTCGTTATTAGAAACCTGGGCCTGGGTTCAGAACTCATCTCTTCCAACACGAAGTCATAGCTCATCTCTTTCCATGTGCCCACACTCTCTTTCTCTCGTGTTATTTCTCCAAAAGAGGCTTAGAAGAATAAAACCCCCATGCTCAAAAACACTCTCAGCTAAATTTCTCATGGGAAAAAGAGTAAAATTTAGTGCAAATTATATTTATAAATCACATTTTGTCAATTTTCTGTCATTTAAGAAAACTAATTGTGCCTTGGGAAACTGTAGAAAGAGAATGTATGATCCACCCAAGGAAACAAACTGTCTTTAGCTTAGCGATCGGGAGATGTGGAATGATAAAGCCCTCTGAAATACAGCCTCATTCTAGCAAATAACTTGCTTGGTTGCCACTTAAATTGCTCATCTATAATTGCTAGAGATAAACTGCAATCAAAATATAGTAGCTTCTATTAGTTTTGCCCACTGGGGGCTGTTTGATGAGAGGGAAATTATCCAAAAGGTAAATTTTCTCATTTTTACTGCCTCAGTAGAAACTCTCTAGCAGTAGATGGCTGAAGGGTCTAGACTGGTGGTGAGGATTGCATCCAGGAAGCCCTTTTACTTTTCAAAATAGAACTGGGTGGGTATCTCTATGGGTGACTAACAACTATGTAGGAATGGAGTCTGTTTTGTCCATTTCCTAATAGCTTATTTGACTCACCATATTAGAGTCCCACCTTCGGGGCTGGGTCCTCACTCATTCATATTTGATGATCCTTCAGATAGAAGCAGGCTGCCTTATACAATTTTTAGAAGGTTTTCTGGGTAAATTGTGGTATAAACAAAATTACATGGGAAGTGTTTAAACTACTTAAAAGAATAAAGTACTTTAGAAGCAATTTACAAATAATAAATATGTTAATTGCACATCACTCTTATTTATTCATTAAAACAGGTCCAAAGACTTCTACTTGGCAAAATGTCCTGGCAAGGACTTTGCTACTCTACTTCTTATTACTCTGAACTTAAGAGAAATAAAATTGCATTTCCTTTCTATCTATACTTCCTACTGGCCTTCCCCCAAGTTAGTCTCGATTAATCAGATTTGACTGTACTATAGAAAACAAAGTACAATGACAAAGCCACCAACCCAAGTCAAAAGATATAAAAGTCATAGATGTTCCTTCACCGTGTTTAAGATCTTCGTTTGTACAAACTAAAAGCATCCACTGGTATAAAAGGGTAGATGGAAGCAATCAGAGAAGTGGAAGGAAAACAAAAAGAGATCAATCATTCCAAGATCTCACAACTGAAAAGCTTTGCTTCATGCTCTCTGGCTGCCCTTGACTGTTGCAGAACAAATGGTAGCTAGGACAGACTGATGCTGAAAACATTCTACGCAATGTAATAGATCCTGGTGACAGTATGTGCAGGCTCCACAGTCAATGCTAAGGATATGGACATGCATCCTTTCCCACTCCTGCCCTCACAGAGCACACTTGATGTCGTGTGGCTGAGAGGAAATGAGAAGCCACGGCAGTGTGGTGCTGTGGGCAGTGTCTGAGTCTATTTGTACTACTATAACAAAATGTCTAAGATCAAATAATCCACAAAGAGCAGAAATTTGTTTTCCACAGGTTTTGAGTCCAGAAAATCCAAAATCACGCTGCCAGAAAAGCACATCTGGTGAGAGCTAGTCTCTCCTTTGCAAATGGCACCTTGTTGTTGCATCCTCCAAAGAAGATAACTACTGTGTCTTCATGCCGTGGAAATCAGAAAGGCAGGAAGAATTAGCTAATCCTTTAAGCCTTCTTATAAGTGCACGAATTCCATTCATAAAGGCATGAATCTCTCATGACTTTACCTCCTAAAAGGGCCACTTGTTAATAATATTGTATAAGGTCTTAGGTTCAAACATGTGAGTAAGGGAGCAGGAGCAAGACAAACATTTAATCCACAGTTTAGAGTATATGCAGAGAAGAAAGCAACAGAGAAGAAACCCTTGCCCCTAGGAAGCATGTGTCATGGGAATAGCCTTCAAATATGTGCAACCTCTGGGACGACTGAACTGGGAATGACCTTGGATTTGAAAGAAGAGTGTGCGTTGCTCTAGCTCTAATTCTTGATTTTGCCAGTTATATATCAGTATGGAGTAGAGAGAAAGACCATAAGCCATGCTTAACAAAATCAAGCAACCTCTCTACAGCCCCAAATCCAGCTGGATTTCAGTTGGCTCTTCTCTAAAGTTTGGAGAACAAGTTAAATTTTATACAAGTGACGAAAAAAATCAATGTCCAAAGGGGTAGCTAATTAAACCACAGAGATTTATTTTTGAGCCAGTAAAGGTTTTCTCTGGTGGTCAAATGTTCATGACTTTCAAATTCTTTTTTCAGCCTTTGCATAAGGATGAGTCCTGAGACAAGTAGACCCTAGCTTGAATAATCTCTTTGAAAACTGCCTCTAGCCCACAAGTCATAGATAAAGAGGGGCATAGAGCCCTTTCTGTCAGTAGCCTGTAGATGGAGACCTTCAATTTTCTCAGCAGGTCAGACTGGATCTTAGACCTATTAGTTAAGACAGCTGTGACTTTGACGCGTTTGCTTCGAGAGGCAGCAGTTTCTTTTCTCCTTATATATGGTTTAGGGGTGTGGATGTTAGGCTTGCTCTTTTTTCTATTCTTCTCTTGATTGGCTAGTTCTGTGTCTTTCCTCCCAAGCAAACTCCAGTGCTATTGAGTCACCCTCATGCATTCCATGCATCGATGGAGCCTTAATCCTGGCCAATGAAGTCTGTATCACATTTACAAACCTAAAGCAAAGGAAAGGCACAAGAAGCAAGAGAAATTGTGGCTCACTGACAAACGCAATATCTACTCAGATGGGTGCCTTTGTGTCTTTTCTGCATGAATAGCCGAGTCTGGAACATTCTGAAGAGACTCTTTATGACCATTACAAGCCTTAGGCCAGCAGTATACATGTTATGTTGCTATGCAAACATGGGTTACTTTTGTTTCTTCTTTCCCCCAAGTTTTTATCCTGTGCTAACAAAGACATGAGAAGACAGAGAAGGAATAAATAAAACTTAACATGATTGTGCATTTTTCTATGATTTCTGAACAGAATAAGGACTCCGTGGCAATTAACTATCTCATAAAATTTGTCTTTTAAAATTTTAATTTCATAGATTAATATTTCTTCTGTCATTCAGATTTATTAACATTACTACTACAAGTGCCTTTCGGAAAGGAACCTATAACACTAAGAAATCTCAAAATTTCCCCCATGGAGCTACTAGGGACGTGGGAAAGGAATGGGAAAAGGGCAGAGAAAATAAGAAATAGTTTTAAAAGAGTATGAACAAGATCAAATACTATCATATTCATGCATAAAATGAAAACTGCTATGTTGTACAGTTAATATACTCTAGTAAAAATTGGCACCATGTGCTTGTGGGGTTTTTTTTTTTTTAATCTCTAGAAGGAAAACAAGTCAACACCCAAGGTTTCCCTAAGTCATTACATCCTTCCTAGCCCCAAAAGGATAGCAGTATAAGTCAGCAGAGGGTGTTATCTTACTTTGTTTTATCTACCAGAATACCTGAGAATAGGAAATTATATAAAGAATAGGAATTTATTTCTTTACAATTCTGGCAGCAGAAACATCTAAGAACAGGACAGCATCTGCTTATGGTTTTCTTGCTGTGCCGTAATATGATGGAAGGTATCACATGAGGTCAGAGAGCAATAGGGGGCAAGTTCATCCTTCTGTAAGAAAATAATTCTTGTGGCAACAAACCCACTTCTACAATAAAGACATGGATCTACTTACAAGAGCTTCACCCTCCCCCCCCCACCCCGTGATTTAAAAACTTCTCATAGTACAGCAAGGAGGATCACATTTCCAGCACATTAATTTTGAGGAATACATTCAACATATAGCAGGTGTCAAGAAGATGGAAGATGGCGCAACAGCCCTCAGTCCTATTCCACTAGGACTCTTCTATTCTCAGTGGTGAACACCAGTTTTTTAATAAAGAAGTTTCATATTGAGCACTTCACAAGAGAAGAGTAAATCCCCCAAACACCCAAGGGACAAATGACAAGATTTCCAGACTCTTTACCCATTTCTTGATCTTGTTTAAAGTTCTTTCTAGTCCATTGGTGTTCTACTTAAGAGTAAGCATCCAGAAATGAGCATCATCCTCTAGATGCATTCTTGCCAGGAAAGACTTCAAAGGGGCTGATGTCTTCCATAAACACAAATATATACTTCATCAATGAGACTTAAGACTGCATTTGTCTTAGCTGCCCCTTCCCTTACAGAATATATACATTTCTAAAAAACATTATCATTTCTACTCTAAATTGGTATCAGAGGCTAATTTCAAAAGAAAAGATTGCCAGGCAGGTAAGTAGAGACACTGAAGTAACCAATCTCTCAAACAAAAGAGATGCTACAAAAAGGGGAAGTGAACGGGCCAATATATGCCCAGATACAGTAGACAATTGGAGACTTCCAGATTTTCACTTATACACAATTAATTACTCCTGCTCACAAACAGAACTCCATTTCACAATAAAAATAAAAGAAAAACTAGTCTATTGCCTCCTTAAAATTAAATTGAAAGAAAAAAGGGCAGATGAACTATATTCCATAGCCACCCATGTCATTGGCCTTTATTGAAAGTCAAAGCTCCCCATATGCATGTCCTTTGGCCATGCCTTTTGTTCTTCTGTCTCGCCCACTCACCTCTCTGCACTATTAAGAATTCAGTAAATATAGTCAATTATTCTAAAGGTGCCAAAACTCTCATTTCAACTGGTTTCCCAGTTAATGTACCATAGCAGAGAATGAATTGCTATTACAAGGAACTAAAAATAAAAATGTTTCAGAGTCCATAATTGGCTTGTCTTGTTGGACTTTTTAGGGAGCCAAAGTACCAGTTCCAGACTATTAGCCCTTGGTTTGTAGGAGAATAATATATTTCCTCATTAAAATACTTTGCTCTCCACAGTTTAAATTAAAAAAAAAAAAGTTGCATTTTGTTCTGTGATTCTTCATTTTTAGGGGGTTTTGAAGCTTTGGAAGCACAATGAAAGAACAAGAAAAAACAAAGAGTCACTCTTCTGTGAAAATCAGCTATTCCCTTCATTAATGCGTGCCCTCCTCCCAAGTCTGCTTTCTAGCAACTCCAACCTTCACCACATCCAAAGGTCTTCTACTTGCTTCAACCGTAGGCTATGCATTTGTCCAGAAATGCATATGTTTAAAATTAAATGCCAATGATTAGTTAGGTTAGAGGGCTAAGGTAACTATGTGCAATTATGGTAACCAGACAACTGAAATAACAAAGTCCTAGGTCTTCCCTCGCAGCTTTCTCTGCCTGGAGCTTGCTGCTTTGCAACCATATCACGCCACAGTCCCCCCACTGGAGCCCAGGGAGCTCAAATGTCTGGTGGGCTAGCTGTGGCCTTCTGCTGGCCTCCATGAATAAATGCTATGTGATAGCACTCTGTGGCTTTGTAATCACACTTAGCATGATTGCGCGCAATTATCTGTGTGATCGTTTTTAACGTTTCCTGACTAGTGCTCTGGATCTCTTTTGTCCTTAAACAGGCTTCCTGAGGTACAAGAGTATATAGGAGTGACACTAATAAGTGAGAAAATCATCAGCCTAACTGAAGGAAAGTGTCTGTGTAAAGTGAGAAGAAACAAAATTAAGACTTACTAAAGACTAACCTAACCTGTCCATTTAAATTGACAAAATTTCTCCCCTCCGTGTTATCACTTTCTTTTTTGCTGTATTTTTCTCCAAAGCAATTATCTTCCAAAAGAGCATTACGTTTCCCTTACTGATTATACTATCCCTGTGTTCTACCACAGTGTTTCTACTATGATGGTAGAAATCTTTGCTGATTTACTTCTTGCACTTAGAGCCCTGAGAAGAGACCCTCACATAAATGAAGCATTAGGTAAATATTCGTTAAATGAATGAGTATCCTTTATGTACTAGGCAAATGGTTGTGCTTAATTTTTAAATGTTAAATGCACAATACAATCACCCACTTTTAACTGGATGGCAATACATCATGGAAATGGGCCTAGTAATCCCTCCCCACCCCCCTTTTCTTGTTTTCAGCTCTCTAAGATATAAGATGGACCTGATGCCAGACTTACTAGTATAGGGATACTCAGACAGAACCTAACCACCTCCACATTCTTTATAACCTGTGCAGTCTGTGAGTACCACCAAGACACTCTTTGCAATACCTTACCTTGTCTTTTCCAACAGGGTGCCTATATGTAAAATAGAAAGGAAGACTGCCTTTTCTTGTTTATGACAGTTTAATGCTGGGAGAAAGTTCATTGGCTCATTTCATAGGCATCGACCTGGAGCCCTTGTTAAAAAGCTGTTTAGTAGAACTGCCCACAAACTTGATTTTTATGGGTCAGCCAGAACACCATTTTCTAAGCTAGAAGTCTCAACTGCCAAAGTGGGGGAGGGAGAAAGTGTGGAAGGGAGACAGAAGGGGTAGAAGAGGATAAAGGATAAGTGAGGGGTGAGTGGGAGGGAGGGAAAGAGGAGGGGGGAGAGAGAGAACAAAGAATGCAACTTCCATTCAATGGAAGTTCAATTCATGAGCAAGTCATTTGGAATTTGCAAAATCCTAAAAGCTTTGGGTGAGTTGGGTTCAAGCTGGTATAGACAAAGAACTCTAAATCAAAGACTTGCACTCAAGTCCTGTTCATGTGAGACCTCAGAAAAATTACACAATTTACACATATACTTTAGTTGCTTTAAATATAAAACAAGGACACAAGTAGTTTCCAGACTCTTAGGGTTGTTGTAATGATTAATTTTGATAATGCATGAGAAAAAATTCAAGCATCCTCTTAGTGACACAGGCTAGGTACTAAAATAAATATCTTAAGCTCTCTTTGCTTAGGCAAGAAATAAGAAATAAATTTGCTATTTAAAACCATTACCAGAAGTCTCTAATTCCTTTTATGAACAATAGTATCCTCTGAAAGGATGACCTCATTAAGGGAAACTGATTTCCTTTTAATCTCTCCCTTCCTCTAGTCTTTGCACTAACAGAAGGAAAACAACTTAACATGCGGAGATGTACACAGAAGGAACAGACTTTATAGTCTTCTTGGTGCGGAGGAAACAGAAGAAGAAAGATCTTCACAGCCACATCCTGTTTGTTTCTTAGGAGGAAAAAATAAAAGAGCAAAACCACATCAAGCAACAGTGGATGGTCCCCCAAGGCATTAAGTAGGAAAGGCCACCAACAAGATAAAACCTAGAAAGCTTCAGAGGGGCAGAAACTCAGGTGAGAAAAACTCACAACTTCCTTGGGAGTAAAAAAAGAAGGAGAGAGGAGAGAGAGAGAGAGAGAGCGCTGATACAGAGGCAAGGCTGCAGGCAAGACATTCAAGATGAGCCCAGAACAAAATAGGGCTATGGTCAAAGTGGAAGCCAGAGGGAGGGTCCCTTGAGAGCCCTCACAGGTGATTGAAAGGAAAGCAGCAGCCTGGGGAACTGACAGTTGAGCTCCTCTTCTTAACACCATCCCTTTTCAATGTGGCTTGTGCTTGCTGACTCTGAAACATCCAGCAGTAGAAAGAGATCCAACAAAATAAGGTTTTCTCTAGGGGAGCCACTTCTGAAGAGTGAGCAGGTTTCATTGAATTCAAAAGTACCTTCCATAGAACAATTCAAACTTTTGTTCAAACTTTATGTTCCCCCTTTTGATAACATTTAGGCAATACCTTGGGAAAAGGGGGCCAAATAACAGATATTAATTACCCTAATTAACCCAATTCAAAAGACATATTTGTATGGCTGTCATGACAACTGCTTTGACTAACTTGCCAAGAATAGCTTAGCTGTCCATTCAAATAAATCCCTGATAATTACCAGTCTAGTTTACTGGGCTTCTGTGATAATAATAATTAGTGCTACTGTGCAAAAGGTCACACTAAACAATTTATGAATGATGCATTTTGCATGGTGATTATGTTAGTCACAGGCAATGTACAGAATGTTCGCCATTATGCTATTAATGTGAAAGGGGGTGGTTGGATTTGAAGCGGTGACTGACTCTATGGTCTTTACAGCTAAAAACGAGCAGGAGAAGAAAAGTGGGAAACTCTGCTGTTAAAGAAGGCGCATCCAAGAAACCGTGGGGGTGTTTTGCAACTAAATAATTCTTTCAATCTAGAGTCCATGTGTTAGGATCACAAGTCTTGGATTCAAAAGAGAATTAAATATGAAATACTTTGAGTTAGGAAAGTACATGTCTTGGTGGGAGTATTTGAGAGATTAGGAAGATACAGCATTGTACAAAAGGAGCTCGGGGAGGTTTGGGAAAGTCTTAGGCAAGGATAAGGTATACTTGAAGATGTTCATGGGACCCTACACAATAAAGTAAGTTTCAGAAAAGAAAATCTCCCTATCTCATGATGATAAATATGGTTAAAGAAAAGGACATTTCATTTGAAGATAAACATGTTATTCTAATGAAACAGTGATATGGTCCAAAGGCTCCAAAAAGTAGCACACCTTTGGAAAATGAATTCTGAATGTTGCTGTCATGTTTCATCCTCGCAAAGTCTCTTTATGCTAAACAAATTAGATTAGGAAATATGGATATTAGACTCTGTGTTTTAAACATGGACTCTATCAGAGTAGATATAAAAGCTGTCTATACTGAAAAGGCAGTTGCTTTCTATTTTGTGGTATTTTCTGGTGCCTTTCTTTCCAAGGATTTTAAAAGATGTCACAGGAGCCTGTGGAGGAGTGCTATGGGGTACTATCTTCTGAACTTCTATAAATATCATACTTGTGAATACACAGCAGTTATGGTTACCTGAACAAGGAACAGACCAGCAAAAATTCTCACATAGATGGGGGAGGTGCTCCTCAGGCCATACCCATTAATGAGGAGCTATTGGCAATTTAAAACTGTTGGCAATTTAAAACTCTTTTGAGGATGTGGCCACTGGTAGGTTACCCATTCTAGAGTGGATGGCCCCACAGAAATGTGCATATGGGCAGCACTCAATGGACTCAGTGGGTTATCAAAAAGAAAAGGAGATGAACTTGGGAGGAGTCATATTGGGGATAATACCGAAGAGTTGGAGGAGAAAAGTGGGGAGTAGATATGATTCCATTCATATATATATATATATATATATATATATATATATATATATATATATATATATATATATATCTCAAGAATAAAGAAAAGCATTTTAAATCTTTTGGAAAAAAATTAATAAACTGGATGGTCATGAGTGCCTTAAATCTCAACACTCAAGAGACAGTGGCAGGCAAATATTTGAGCTCAAGGCCATCTGAGCTCAAGGCCAGCCTGGTCAACATAAGAGTTCGTGTGTGTGTGTGTGTGTGTGTGTGTGTGTGTGTGTGTGTGTATGTGTGTGTGTCTGTCTGTCTGAGTGTGTGTGTATACACATACATATATATTAGGGGCTGGAGGGATAGCTCAGATGTTAAGAACACTAACTGCTCTTCTAGTGAAACTGGGTTCAATTGCCACCATCCACATGGCAGCTCACGATTGTCTATAACTCCAGTTCCAGGAAATCTGACACCCTTACTCAGACATGCATGCAGGCAAAACATCAATGCACAGAAAATAAAAATAAGTAAATCATTAATAATAAATAAATGCAGCAAATATTCAACCAGCATCTGTGTTTTTATTTAATGCCTATAATGTCAAATAATTTTAATTATTGCTATGTTTCTTTATAAATCACTATTTGTTATTTCAAGCTCCAGACTAGACTATGAGTACAGTTCACATGAAATTAGAAATTTGGCATTCATGAAGCACTCCAGTTGAGTTGGCAGAAAGAGACACAAAACACGTCCCTTTGTTGCCAGTAAACTTGGGTGTTTTCTAAACTACAGCAAATGCAGAAAAGGAAGTTTCATTTATGGTAATTACTAGAATGCTACACTAAACCACCTGGAACAAGATCTGACCCCGAGGTCACGGAATGTGAAGCAACATGAGGAAGAAATTAGGCAATCGTCACACTGCTCCAAAAGGTGAGATTGTGAATTTACCCCCAAGTTGAGACTCTTGAGTGCTAAAATTACAACTGCTAATGTTTCTTCCACTTCGGGGTGCCTGTGTGAAACCATGACTCACTCCGCTTTGTATTAGTTTTGGATCCTTAACTTCCAGGGATGAATAGAATTGCACAATATTTTATGTCAAACCATGTCGAGGCATGCTAGAGAAAAGCGCATACATGAATTATTTCTCTCTGCCAGATAACTCTCTTTTAGAGTTCTTAAGGGGTATAAAGTCCTTGAGAAAGTAAGACTGTTAGGAGAGTATTTTAGCTACCCAAGAGTTTTATCCCAACTCTGTCAGTAACTTCGGTAGACTCTTCTAGATGTTTTTTACTCAATTGTACTACTTAAGTTTTTTTTTCATTACGGGACAAAATGTTGTCGTTATAATAAACAAGTTGCCTTCTCAAGGGCTTTATGCCAAATACCAAATGGGTTCTAGCAAAGGAATAAGGCCAGCACTTACCCTTCAAGTAGGAGTCCTTCATCTTATGTACTGCTCTGCCCTGGACTCACTCCAGGAGATTCCACTCCTTGAGGAGTTTAGTCTGCATTCCTTTGTAAAGGCTGCAGTACTCAGCATGGACCCTGGTGCACAGATTCATGATTCATGCACAGAATCCACACAGCTGAAGTAAACAGAAGCTGGGAGCAGACAGAACTGCCTGAGGCACTGAAGTGTGAGGTCAGAGCTTGTGGAGAGCTGCACTCCAGAGCATGTGCAAGAGAAGTGACTGTGCAAGTGTGTAATTAGCAACCCGGTGACTGTTGATGAGATAAAGAATTCGATACTATGCGGCACCAAACACAACTTAACAAGCAGTAACCCATGTAAGGGAACCTAATACTCTACACATTATGGAGAGGAAAATCCTGCTAGGCAGTGAGGTGTAAGGGAATCTAGTCTACTATGAATGGAAGACAGCCTAATAGGGTTTGATGTGCTTGGAAATGCAATGTACTGGAGTAGAAGGAAACCCAATACAGACTAGTAGTGAAGAAGGAATAAGCTTTGGTGATTAACCAGACTGGCCAGTGGAAGTTTCCTTTGTTCCAAAAGCATAAAACCAAGCAGGATAAGTATTCAGAACAGGACTGCAAGTCTTTTGAGAAAGGCCAAAATGACCCTGACTATACAAACGCTTTCTGAAGTTGTTCATTTAGACCAAGGAGCAGACTGGGCCCAACTCCCAGTGCTGCTCCCATCTTGTAGAAGCCATCCAAAAGTGAGCAAGCCGGCAGCACCACTTACTCCATCACAAATAGTCACTTGGTAAATGCCCACTGTGTTTACAGTATTAGCTTCTTGCTGGCACACATAGCAATAGTGTTTCTGTTGGGTGCACAATTTAGCATGTGGTCTGCCCAAGTAGATCTCTGAGAAAAAATCAGATACCTTAAAGCCCCAAAGGGAAAAGTCAAAAGACATAGTTGCAAATAATTCTCATATTTAAAAAAAAAAAAATAGCTTGCTCTTCAATACAGCTCTTTTCCAAGCTTGGTCACAGTAAGAAAATTTACATGAAAAAATGGCTTTAGATGACATAACCATTATTTAGGAGAAGCCATAACTATGCTTGATACACACACACACACACACACACACACACACACACACACACACACTAAATCTTACCTGTTCATCATATATAGCTATCATTATGAAACAGTTAGTTAGAAAGTACCCTGTTTTTGTATTAATGTGCTAGACAGTATAGCAACCAGCAGGCAGCTAGGCAATTCTTTCTGGCACCAGAATCATTTGTGCAAACTCGAACAAAAGTCAGGTTAAGACATCAGAAGGAGATTGGCACTTGGGGCAGACAGATTTGAAGTGTGGGGGCTTGTGTCAGAACACTGCACTGAGCTGCACTCCTCTACTCTCTGAAGCTGGGCTCTGGGTGTCTTCTCTGATTATGTCATTGACACAAACAAGTCTCTGCTTTCATCAGTACTGCCATGCCAAGACATCCTTGTACAGGCTTAAACTAGCTCTCCTCTGCTTCTCACATATCATCCATAGACTTGGCAAAGATGTATGCAGATTGTTCTCCGTGGCCAGGGATGTTGGACACAGACAGACCACAGCTGGATACTCTGACCTTGTGCAGAGCGAAGAGGGCACACTGTTAAGAGGAGACAATCCTCTGTGGACTGCAGCAAGGGGCAGATTCACTGTGGAAGTCATACTGGGAAGAAACTGAATCTCCCCCTGGCCACATCATCCTCATTATTAGGATATGTCAGGAAGCAGGGCAGCTGCTAGCAGGACAACAGCCGGGGGAAAGCAAAGAGGAACCCAGACTGTCTGCTTTGCTACTGGCAAAAAAAAAAAAAAAAGAAAAAAAGAAAAAGAGTCCTTTCCAAACCATTCACATAGGGTACTAGCAACTCCCAAGATTTCTCTCTCCCTCCCTCCCTCCCTCCCTCTCCCTCTCCCTCTCTGTCTCTATCTCCCTGTGGGGGGGGGGGGCGCGTAGGAGCACATGCACAGAGTTCACCACAGATCTCAGGAACAGATTTTTTTTTCTGATTATCTATACAGTAGCCTTTACCCTCCCTTACAAAACAAGTGGAAACAGCTTTTCCTTGATGAAAATATTACAAAGGGAAAAAGAGGGCGCCGGTGGAGATGCATTCCTGTCTCTGCGGAATGTAAAGAGGAGATAAAGATGATAAAATTACTGTGGCCAGGGGAATAGAGGCTGGGTTTTTGTGCATCTGTGCGCCCTCTGCTGACTTTCAGGCAGAATTTCACAGAACAAAAAGTTAAGGGAGGAATGAAACTGAGACTGGAGACAAAAAATAGAGAAGGAAAGACACCTTTCCTCTCCAGAGTCTGCTGGTGGTGTTGGTGTGTCTGGGTGGAAAGTGGTGAATTGAAAACTAGTGTACTGAATTAATATTAAGAGTAACCAAGAAAATAAAGAATCATAAATACTGCCTTGCACCTCTCTGACTCCACATCACTAAGTGCCTCGCTAAGCCTTGCATGCATCACAAATACATTTCCATGGAGGTCCATACACACAGCACCCACAAACATGTTGGGGTGAGGTGGAGTGTCCATATCAAAGACAACTGAGCAGAGAGTGGAAGGCTTGTAGCTACAAATCAGCCATCTGAAGCTGTCTGCAGGCTGCTTCCTTGTCTTGAAATAGATTTCTTTGCATGGCTTCTTTTCAGGAATAAATTTGCTTTTTGCAGAATTCGTGGTAGACTGTGGCATTAGCACCACAACCTTCCTGCCTCAGCTCCTTTCCACTTTTGTAACCAATGTGTTAGACTCAAGATATCAGCACTCAGATTGAGACCATCTTACGGGAGGAGAGAATAGCTTCCTAAGGTTGAGCCAAAGAAAGATTTCATTCTAGATTCACACCTCAGCAACCACACCGCTATTCCACCACAGCTTTCTAAGGGTGAGCTTAAATATTACTTCCTTAATTCCCTAGACATTTTCCCTTTCATAAGAATTTATACTTTACTCTCATGATATTGAAGTGTTTTTATTGGTGGTGTTTCATCGTCCTACTCCAGGAAGTCAGAGCCATATCAGTTTTGCTTACCACTGTTTAACCAGTATCTAGATTCTAAAAGAATAGAATTAACAATGAAAAAGAAAAGTGTAGAATTAGAATATGAGTATACCCATGCTAAGTAAAAATAACCCAATCAACATAAAAGACTTACTGGGATTGATTCAACCCCTTAAGTAGCTTTGGGAAACATTTCCCCCAAGGTCTCTGCTTTCTAGGTGTCCTTCCTCTCAAATACCCAGATGCACTTAGTCATTTTAAGACACACTGGCAGAAATCTTATGCCACAGCCTGCTTTCTGCTTCAATCACCTCTAATTTTGTTTTCAAATTCCAAATCAAAACACTTTTCTCTGCCACAACTTTATCACTGCAAGTGTTTATGCTGTTTATTTAATTTCACAAACCAAGGAATTGATAAAAACATATTGATAACAATTTCACTGTATCCTGCAAATGGGCTATCAGCTGATACTGAAGCAATTAATATTGAGCTCTAAGTACTCTCATTTGGTCTAATGGGCACATACAGTATTTATAAAGACTATTTTGCAGCAATAAGAAGGTTCAGAATTATATAATCGCTCTATATCTGATCTTTTGGTTTTAAGCAATCTTCTACTTTTTGCCTGCTTTTAATTTTTATCTCTAAGACAACTGCCCACTGGGCTCTGTGTGCAATTTCTAAAGCTCAAGGTCAAAGATAAATATTACTATTTTAAAACTCATCTTCTAGGTGAGTAAACATGTGAATTACTCAGCCTGCAAATGTTTAATGACCATAAGACAGAACCGAAAGGTCTAAGCTCCTGGCACTTCATATGCCTGGCTTTAAAATGGGCTACCACACTGCAGCAATGAAGACATTTAAAATCTTTTGTATAGCATATGCCAACCATCATAAAAGGCAACAAAAACTAACCAACTCTGAAACACCAGGAAGACCAAAATTCTTCTAGTCCCTAAAAGTAGATTTTTCCCTCCAGTATTCAAGACAGCAATATTAAACTTCATTTGGGTTTGTGTTAACTTGATTTACTCTAAAAGGAGTTTTTCTCCCCTTGGCTCTTTGCTTTCACTAAGAAAAAACATACCCTATGGAACATTTTAGGTAGACTGTCAGTGTTACAGCACACAATGTATACGATCCACTTCTCTCTTGGTACATCATTATCAATCACTAAATTACCTTTGTCCTGAGCAAGAAAACAAGAATCAAGTGGAGTGATTTGTTTATTGTAAGGAACTGATTATAAAAGGACTTGCAAAAGGAGCTATCCACCTGGTGTGAATCATTAGATAAGCTTTGCATTTTGTACATTTCACAATAGTTAGGATGATGTAATATGGGCAATTACACACAAGCAACTAGAAAGTTGTCGTCGAAAATAGCTACAGCACAGCTGAGGTTTACTCTAGGCCCGTGGTTTAGAACAAAGCAACAACTTACCTAGTGAACAAAGCCAGTACAAATGCGAAAGAAACCTGGAGCTGCATTTGGATAGCATTTTAATCCTATGTGCACGAATTACTCTATAAGCTAAGATAAGAGGGAAAAGGCAGCCTGCACTTAAATGAACAGAAAGTAGTTGGTGGTTCTCAGCAGCTGGATCTGATCAGGAAAATATCTAGCCATTTAAAGGAGAAAATTGGTGGGTTAGGACTACGAAGAACCTGATTAGAAAATGGTTGCAACAAGCTACCTAACTTTTAAGGTATTTTAGAAAAAAATTTTTTTGATTGTTTATATTTCCTTTAAAAATATACTAAAGCAAGCTAACCTAAAACTCAATTTGCTCACTACCCATTTTAGATAATAATTGATGTTTTATGAATCATTTTCAAATCTATAGCCTCTTTAATTCTCTTTGGACTAGAATATTTTAAAACAAGCCAAAAATGTATTTTACCTTAAAATACTTTAGCATCTCTGATACATTAAAACCTTCCTTCTTCCCTTCAAACACATTTATATTTATCAAAATTAAGATAATACAGAGAGTCTCTGTATGTGTAGTGCTTAGTGTTATTAACATCTTTCATTAGTATTGCGCATGTGTTATAACTAGTGAACAATATTGACAAATTATTATTCAGCTACCTGTTATTTCATTGGCAATGATCCATTTATAGTAAGAATGTTTTTCCTTCAGGATTCACACGTTATCCAATGTAAACATTGTAGGAAAGAGTCAAGATTTTGCTCTTCTCCCTTCACCAAGCCTCCTGTCTGGCCTTTCCCTAAAGTATAAATTGGTCCCCAAATGGTCTTACTGGAATTGGAGTTCCTGTTCTTGGCCACTGCCTATTTTATCCTGAAACTAAGAACATGATATAAAATATATCTCTAGTAGGAGCTCATGTCCTGGGGTGAAGAAAGATGTGTCTGGGAACAGCATCTCAGAAGTTTTTTTAACCATGAACTAGCTATTTAAAATTCATTTGTAAGTCACTTGCATGAAAGCAAGAAGAAAAAAACAGTGGCCCTGAAACAGAACCCAGGTCTGCAGAAGCAGCAGGTCACAGGAGAAGAAAGGTTTGGAGGCAGTATTTATTAAAGTGCAGGTCACAACCCCAAGCCAGTGGTCCATGAAATTGCCATCTCCAGAGCTTCCTAGCTAATGGAGATGCCCAGCACAGAGTCACATAGGAGAAAGGTTGAAAAATGCCATATTAAGGCCTAAATTGATATCCACTGACTCTGGGAAGAAAATACAAGGGGGATAACATCAGAGAAGGGCCTTTGGTTCTCTCAGCAGCCCATCTAGCTAACTCTAATTCATGTAGGACCTTCTCCAACTTTAAACTGAGCTATCAAAAAGCATCACAGTAAAGAACAATGAGAAACCATCAAGCAGCCAGTGTGAGCACAATAAATACTGTTATTTCAAAAGAAATTAATCTACCTAATACAGAAAGGTATACTGGGATGGAATTTATCTACAGTATTAAAAAGGAATAAAATCGAAGTAATTCATAAGTGGACAGTGCCACCCCATTACTGTACATTGCTAGGGGATATATGAACACATTACATCATTTCAGACTGAGAGTTATAAACTGGATACCCTCTTAAGGGAAAAAGATGTTTTAAGATCATGTACTTATTGAAGGCTTACAGAAAGTATGTTGCTTCAACACTTACACTGAATGCTCACAAAACAATAATCTTTGAATCTGCAAGGTAGTGACTATTGTTCTCATTTTATAAATGAGGAAGTTGAGACAGAGAGAATGTAGTTTCTGTGTAGGCATTCGGCTACTGATTTTAACTTCTAAAAACAGACATGCAATAAACCACAATAACTATTACATGAACAACTAAAGTGGCAAGCTATGTCTAAAAACAAGAACTGCTTAAGACAAAACATAGGTGCATAAGTCAAGACTTATATAGACTCTGCCACCTCCATCTGATGAAAGCATGAAAGGGGAAAGGGGCTGCTCAATATACAAAACAAAACAAAAAATCTTAACAAAAAACATATATAGAACTATTTAAATATATCAATGTCATTAGAACTGAACATGACTAAAGAAAACGATCTAATATCCCCAATTACTCATTTGTCAGGCATTTTTTAGTCATTAATACAATAATTTGTAAACTTTAACATTATGTCAAATTCAACCTGAGATAATTAACCAGAAAAACTAAAATATATTTTAAAAGACAAAGAATGAGAAAATTTTTCCATATGACTTATTAAAATCCATTATGAGGTATTAATAATTAAAACAGTATGGTGGCAGTACAGGGCTATATAATAGATCCATGAAAAGAACATGGATAGCTTTTAAATGCCCTTAGCATATATAATAGCTTAAATTATAATGTTTTTAAGAAGCACCAGAAAACAGAGGATAAAGTGTAATAAATAGAAGTGAATCCGTGAATGAGCCTAGTGATAAGTCACAAATAGCTGTAACTGTTAATGCTGTACCTGTGCACAATAATTTTCATAAAAGGACTCAAAGAAGCACTATACATGGGTTGAGAATGAGTTTGTAGCATTAAAACAACAGAAGAAACCACAGATTAAGAGATAAAATGCTCTGTATATATTCATTCTAAAAGGGTTTAGCTCTCGGAGTGGTGGCTCACATCTTTAATCCCAGCACTCACTGGGGTAGGGGGCCAAGGTAGGTGGATCTCTGTGAATTTGAGGCCAGCCTGGTCTACAAAGAGAGTTTCAGGACAGCTAGGGCTACATAGAAAAATCTTGTCTCAGACCCCCCCAAAAAACAATTGTAACTATATTGATAACATGGTCTGTTCTCTGGGTTCAACTCATAATAAAAAGCCACATAAAAGCATTTTGTATGAAATAAGACAAAGGATTTACCTTAAATATATGTGTATGTGTATATATGAGTTATTCCCCATTGATGTGTTATTAGAAACAGCAAACAACAAAGCAAAAATTTTAAACAAAAATGAAATCCAAATTGAGACTAAAATTAGATGCACATTTTTCATTTTTACTTCTCTTATTGACAATAGATTATTTATTCATACACTATATCATCCTGGTTATAGTTTCTCCTCCCTCCATTCCTCCTAGCTCCTCCCCACCTCCCCTCTCCTCTGGATCCACTTTCTTTCTGTCTCTCCTCATAAAAGAACAAGATTCTAAGAGATAACAACCAAACATGACAAAATAGTATAATAAGATGAAGCAACTATCATATCCAAGTTGGACACGGTAAACTAACAGGAGGAAAAGGAGTCTCAAGGGCAAGCAAAAGATTCAGAGACACTCTCATCCTCATACTCAGGAGTCCCATAAAAATATTGAACTAATAGCTATAATATACACACAGAGACCTGGTGCAGACTTGTGTAGGCCCCATGCTTGCTGCTTCAGTCTCTGTGAGCCCTTATGAGCCTTACTTAGTTGACTCAGAGGGCTTTGTTCTCCTGGTGTCCTCCATCCTCTCTGGCTCTTACAATCTTTCTGCCTCCTCTTTCCTGGATTCCCTGAGCTCTAACGGGAGAGCAATTTGATGCAGACCTCCAATTTAGAGCCTCAAGCCTCTTCTCTCTCTCTCTCTCTCTCTCTCTCTCTCTCTCTCTCTCTCTCTCTCCCTCTCTGCATAATTTTTAGCTGTGGGTCTCTACATCTGTTCTCATTTTCTGCAGGAAGGAGGAAGTCTCTCTGATGTTATTTATAGATTTTCATCTATGAATTTAATCATTCTCCCTCCCACTCTATCTTTCAACAGGTACATACTCTAATTAATTTCCCATTTATCGTTACATATATTTTCATATATGTACAAACAAATAAAATATATATCTTCTCCTTTCCCTCCTTTTAACATGAAGTTATACTACACTGTACACTTCTTAAATCCTTTAATCATTATATTTAGAAAGCTTTGTAAATCAATATGTGATACTCTGGGGTTTTTTTTTTTTTTTTTGACTTCCGGGTAGAAAGTTGTTATTTTTCTATTTCATATATTCATATACTCTATATTATATACATTTTATGCTGCACATGGTCAAACATGTTTGTCTAATGAACTCTCTAAACATAAAGTCTCTAGGTTAAAGGGTATGTGTATTTACAATTTTGAGTGAGATTGACAAATTTCTTTCCACTGGAACTCATACCAATTTAACTCCCACCAAGAATGTATGAAGCTGCCTGTTAACCAGCTTTCCATTCTGGAAATACTACTTAAAATATAATGATGTGACTAGGGTGTGTGTAGATGTTGCTAGAATGCTTACTTAGCACGCCCTATGCTCTAGGCTTGATCCCCAACACTGAAAACTAAAGATGGTAATACTGCTTTATGACCACAATAAAATCAGATCATAGATATTTCTTGGGGAATAACCATAACTCTTTAAACCTTTAGATCAAAACAACTTCTCTTCTATGGAATTTAGTCTAAGGAAACAACTACAATGAGAAATATGATTTAGGTAAAAGGATTTTTATTATGGTTTTATTTATATAATACCAATTTTTAAAAAGCTAAATCTCCTCAAGGTTAAGTGTTAGAGACTGAATAAAAGCAAACCCTACATATGAAGCCAAAGAATCAAATTCAGCAACTATAAAATTTATTGTCAAGAGATTTTCTAGTTAAATACAAAAGTGTATACAATGTGCACTACAGAACTCACAGTTCTGCTTTGTCCTTTGGAAATGATGAGTAAGAATTCTTGGTTTCCATATCTGAATTTTAAAAAACTATATGTGTATTTAAAATTTTTACAACTCTGTATAAAATGATATCTCAACAAGTAAAACAGATGTTTAATGGTTTTATGCAAAAATTCGGTAAATAAATATAATCTACCCTCCAAAAAGAGCTCATGCACTAAGGTAATGATAAAAGGAAACAATGTCAACATTAAAACCACTGAGGTTTTCTTATTAATTAAATAAATATTTGCTTTGCTTTGTCTCAGGAATTGAACAGAATGTAAGTGTGCCTGCTCTGGAATAGCAGAAGTATTACGGATGACTTAACAAAGTCACCAAATATTACCGAATTTTTTATTTTATTTCACAATTGACATGAATTGATTTCATATTGAGTAACCAATAAAAATCAATCATAAAAGACACTAGGATGTAACCCACTTTCCCCCAAGAGAGCAACATACTCCTTAATAATTGTTAAGCAAAAACTAGAAACTATATTGTATTCCCTCTCTCATGATATTAACAGATGTGTCTTCAAAGATGGCAACACATTAAAAATCATCATTTGTTGAAAGAGGCTCTTGTGTATTCATAATTTCTTGCATGCGTCCATCTCCCTTATGTTAGCACTAGTGAACAAAAATCTCTCAGATAGAACATGTAATCACATCTGTTCTTGGGCAACAGCAGCCATGGAGGGTGGCGAATAGATGATGGTATGGTCAGGCTTTTTGACCTATCTGGGTACCATAAAGAAGTTTAGAAGTGAGCCTCCATCAACATTAGATAGTTATTAACATGTAAGTAACAAGTGTAAATAGAATCTTAATCAATAAAATCCTCTTATTTTTTGTCACCACCATCTAGAGTTTTATATTGACTTTAGTGGTGATACTAATTTACATAATATTACAGGTTTTAGCTGCTGCTTTGCTATATTAAATTCTTCCAAATCCAGGCTTAAAAGCAATTAAATATTTTAATTTCCTGGAAATTCTCTTCTTCTAATCTAAAATCTTTCATCACCTCATCACAAAGAAAAAAAAAGTTAATCTTTTCTTTAAGAGAATCTTTAAGAATCAAATTTAAACATTCTCAATATTTCTTCCAATGAAGAATAATTTTACATTAAGAAACTTACAAACATGGAAGGGTTTGCCTTCAATTTATAGTTCCTTCTGTGCTATCACATATGAACATGCAATAATAGATCACTTTTTCTGTAAAATGCATCTTGTCATAACAAGAACAAACTTAAAATTCAAATCTAAAGTCATTTACTTAAATGGATGCACATAAGAGAACTACAGTCCAAATGAAGGCTCTGATCCCCACTTATGTAATGGGCAGTCTACAGCTTTAGGCTGCAGGTGTTCTCCAGTTAAAAAATTAAAAAAAAGGAAATACTTCATTCATAATCAGGGTGATTCCTTGCAGGCTTCTCTTCTAGCTATGATGTAATGGGGGCAGGATCTGTATGTGGATTTCTTTGTTCCATGAGAATTTTTTCACAATGTCTCTACATTTTGATATTCATCATACAGATCCACTGAAATAAATAGTTTACATTTAGATGCAGTACTTGCCATGTGAGAAAACAAAACAAGTGTTCCAAAGGAAGCCAAGTTTTGAATTTCTGGTGTTCAAAACTACAGTTAGTTAGGGAAGCACTCAAATGATTTTACTTTTCTGAAAAAGGTTGAACCCATTTTACCTTACTGAAAAATAATTAAATTCTTAATTTTCACCATCTTTTAATGACCACTAATTTAATAAAACCCCTCTTTTTTGTATGAAAATTTGGGGCTAACAAGTTGTACTAAAGTGATGTGTAAATCTCATAAGTAGGGAGCAGGGGTATGAAATCAAACAATATAGAATACAATTTTTTTAAAAAAATCCTCAAACTGTCCACTCAGTACTCAAAGGATTGCCGACAAACTCTTTGCCTAACGTGCAAAATCTATGGTATTAAAAATTTGTACAGGTTGCAGTTAGCAGTTCCTATTTTAAAGCTCCTCATCCTAAAAATAAGACATAAAGCTTTTAAAGCAGATATCTAATGCTGATGAGAGCAATCTACTTTTACAAGAATATACAGATGAAGAAGAACAATATTTTTCCTAACACTATTTCTCACATTTTAAAGGTGAACCTTAAAGGAAAGTATTAGTTTTAAATGTAATTCTTCATGCCTATTAGTAATTGGAAGACACTTCCAAGACAAGAATTATAAGAGGAAAACTGCCAAATTTTGATTGAAAATGAAAATAAGAAATGTATTTGTTTTAGGCCTCCTCAAAATAACTTATGCAATCTGTCTATGTCATCTCTTCGGTCCTTTATACTCACTGTACAGTCTATCGGCTATTTTTTTTTTTAAGTAATTGGCTTTTTCCCCAAAAATTGCACATTCAAATAAATGTAGAGAATTTGGAAAATCAGAAGAGTGTATATTATATATATATATATATATATACACTCATATTTTTTTTAAAAAATCTAACATGATTTCTGGTGTCCTACAATATACACCTGTATGTTCAGATGAATTATAATGTGTGGTAACGCCCCTTGGTTTTCTCTCTCATTCTCTCTCAGCTTTAAAACAAATGGAACCAATGTGTATGATCTGATCTTTTTTTATTCTATTTCTTTCCAGTTAACATATATCATGAACATTGTCCTCTATCACTAAATATTATTCAGAAAATTATTTTGTATTTTCACATTATTCTAACATATGTGTATACATTTAATCATTCATGTAAGATGATACTTGGACATTTCCAGTGTCTTAGTTCTATAAGTTATACTGAGATTAACAGTGTAATACCACAGATTCCAATGCAAATTCAAATTCTCCCCTTAAGATAAATTCCAAAAGTAGAAATAGATATTGTAGGGTTATTAGTGTGCATTGCCAAATTGCCCTCAAGAAAGCCATGCATCTCATTGATTATACTCTATGTAGCAGTATATCCTATCACACCCTTTCCACCCCTGAGTATTGTTTTTCTATAAATTTTGTTAATGTAATGAGTAAAATCTGAAATCTTGCTTATCAAATACTGTCTGTGTTTAAGGTGATAAGTTGGTGAAGATACAGTTGTGGAGACTTTGGCTTATATTTTATACACTTCTGTATTGTTTGATCTCTTAAGTAATAAGCATTCATCATTTTTGCAATTAAAAATTAATAATGTCATTCCATTTCTATTACCTGATTAATTTAACTGAAATATTTTCATATGCCATAGCTATTACCTGATTGCTAAAATGAAATATTTTCACATGTATTACCATCTTATAGATTCTCTATGAATTCCCTATTTGTGTTCATCTTACATTATATCTTAATGATTGCCTTTCGATTGATTTGTAATAGTTATTTTTATATAAGAGTATTTTGCAATATCCCTTTATCTGAGATATCTTCCATGACCTTCCTAAAATAGTCCTGCTTCTTGTTACAACACATATGACTCATGCTTTCTTATTATTAGACATCACCGTCAAAATTTTATTTATTTGTTCAATTATTTATTTGTTTGTTTGTTTGCTTCCACTCATAAAAATGTAAATTCAATGGGAGCTGGAAATGTCTTTTGCTCATTTTTATAGCTCCAGTGCTTTGAGTAGTGACCAGTATGCAGTATGCATTCTACAAATATTTGAAGAAATAATAAATTAATAAAATATAGAGTTTTTAATCCATAGAAGCAAAATAGAATGGCAGTTTCTTGAGGTTGGAACTGGCAAAAGTAGGAAGAAACTGACCAAACAGCACCAAGTTTTGACTATAAAGATGTTCTGTAAGTGTCTGATATGCAGAAGAGTCACTATAGCTGACAATGCTGTGTTGTACTCTTAACATTTGCCAGAGGTTAAGACTTATGTGTTTTCACTATTTTTAAAGTGACAAGTATATGAGGTGGTGGATACATTAATTAGATCGATTATGGAAATCATTTCACAGTGTATATAGACACCAAAATACCAACTTCTGGACCTTACTTGTATAAGATTTCTATTTACCAAATAACTCCAAGAAAGCTCCAAAACAAAGTGAATAAATATAGTTTATTTAATTGCTGTATAAATATAAAATCTTTTCTCAACATGTGTGTTTAAAAAAATATTTTTCTAATTGTCAACCAACTACACAGCACCATCTAGTAATGTTTGACCATCTAAGCTATGAGGGTAAGCACTTCCTATCCTTTCTATTTCTTCAAGTTGAGTAGAAGAATGGTAAAGAAAAATGTTTTCAAATATTTAGTGGCTGGTGAATGTATACATGTTTTCAAGGCAAATTTTTAAAAATTCTTGACTACTAAACAGTACTTCCATTCACTAAACTGTATAAGCAAAACATTATAGCAGATCAGGTTTTATCTAAAACAAGTGAATATCCTATAAAAGTAGGAATCTTCAGCCACTAAAGAGCTAAACTTACCAGGAGCAAAAGATAGCCAATAAACAGCTGACATTGTACAAAAGGAATGATATACAACTGACCTGTCTCTCAAAAGACTTCTGAAAATCACTCTTTAGAGGTTTTCAGTAGAACACCACTTCCCAAATTGGTATCCACTGATTTCCCTAACCCCTGAAGTAGTCACTGACTCTCTGAAAGAGATTGTCTTACTGCAAACAATGCCCCAAGTCCTGACGAATGCAATATAGCAGCCTCCAACATATATTGGTTTTAATAATTCTGGAATAATATCCAGTTTGAAAGAAAATCTACCTCATATTTTGGCTCTCAAGTAAAACCCCAAGTGCCTGTATTGATTCTGCAAGGCTAAGTTAGCCTCCTCCTAGGGAACGAAATTAAAAATAACACCACAAAAATACATTTTTATTGAATTCTGGCTCTTTGCTGATAATCTATAGCAAACAACAAAATGAGCGAAGCCAAGCTGAACTGCCCGTCATGCCAACGAATCCCACGAAGACTGACAATTGGTGAGACATATTGTTAAATGTGCATCATGTTGCTAAAAGATTTATCTCAGCTGCAAGGTATTAAAATGAGAAAACTTCCCAAGCGGAAGCTTCAAACAACTGTATTAGAAGTTGCATAATTTCATTAGATTGACCTTAGAACAGAATAAAAGGCTGCTTATTTCAACACTGTTGGCCTTTGTTGATATAAAAGGTTAGATACTTTATCAATATACACAAAAACCTTTCTCAAGAATAGCTAGCTTTAAAAGGAAAGCTTTCTGGCTTCCAGCTTATGAATTTTTAGGTAGGGTGATAATCATCAACAGAATTTATAGATACATGAATTTGTCTTCTCTGCAAAGTCCTACTTGATTGGGCAGGAGGAATACATCTCTGATTCATTCCTAGAACAAGTACATGCGAGTAAAAGAAGATGTGGACACTCAGTACTGCCTTTATGGAAGAATTGGAATTGGACTGAAAAACATACTCAAATGACATACTCACCAATGATTATATAGAATATGCTATCTTCATTTAAATGCCACATAACCAGGCCTACACTGTCACTGGCCATAGCTAAGGCCCTTGCCCTCAATACAACCAACAAAATTAACATTAACATCTATACTCTAACCTTAGTGCAATCAGCTTTATGAAGCTCCTCAAACCATTGCTGGAGAAGTCCATACAATTGCCCTGAAATGAGGTAAATGACAGACTGGAGATTCACCAATCCAGTCCCCTTTTCATATTATTTCAGGTTTGGTATAAGTTGGTATTTGTTTGGATTCTTCAAAATTCTTCATATCTTAGATTCTTAATTTCTTACTAATAACAAGTTTCAAAAAAGCAAAAGTCCTTATGTGAGGATTTGAATTTTGTTTCATCTGTTTTACTAGTGAACTAGTCCCCATTACAGGACTGTAGGTTGCTACATCGTCATCTTTGGGTATACAGTGACTCAGGGTCAGACTCCTTCTAGAAAGAACTATACTGATGGAGTTTTCCAGGCTGACAGAGTTAGGAGGGCAAAACTTTGCAAGTTCCCAATACATTTTTATCAGGTGCCCCCAACTATGACAGTGTATAGTCACAAACCTTTGCATTTCCAGATTTTTCTCCACTTAACACCATCTCTTCTTGAGGGCACCTGACAATCAGATGTAGATGCCAAGCAGTAATTCCCAACATCGCAGCCTTGATAGTGTGCCAGCTTCTAACAACTTTTCTCTAGCATGCCGCCACACGATGCATAGTTTGTGAAAAAGCAATTTCAATTTTTTTCCACTTCAAGCATCCTCATATTACACTGTTACTGCACTGAAGCACACCTCCTTTTTCCATTTCTGAAGAATTACCAGTAGAGGTGAAATTAAAAAGAGTGATCTAGGGGTGTAAGAGCACATCCCAATAGCAAGCTCTCAAGCCATGAAGAAAATTGATGTTTCTTCTGTAGACGTTGATATTTGTTTCTAAAAACACAGTAGCTACTTTAAATTGTTTTGGAGTGTTTTTTAAAAATCAGGTAAAATCTCACTATGAAAGGGAAACATCATTATTTAGTACTGATGTCAACATGTTCTCGTTCCTAAACACTTAGGAACAAACGTGACCATCAACAAACTCTGTTACTTGAAAAATCTATCCTTGAGAAAATGAAAAAGCTCTGATTGAAGACATTATCAGTACAGCAAAATTACAGTCAATGCCAGGCCTATGAGCACAGTGTGCCCATGCCTTCACCACCATCTCTGTGACTGACAACACCAAGAAGGAGTTGAGTCTTCCAATAAAGTCATTAAGCATTACCTGTAGCCAAATGCATCCTCCGCTCTCCCAGGTGTCAAATTTCAAATATTGTTAAAGCACAGAGATTTTTACTTATTTTAAAAAAATGTTCAAAAGTTAAACCAATCCCTCTGACTACAGGCAGGCAGTCTCTCTACACTCATGCATCCTCATCAGAAATGGTTTCATAGCAAATTACCTATGCATATTGGCAGTCTAAACCAGCCAGACTTCTTCAAATCAAACCATGGGTATTAATGAGAGAGAGAGAGGCTTTAAACAAAGACAAACTCAAAAAAAAAAAAAAAAAAGACAAAATGAAAAACAGTCCTTAGGAAATAATTTCCAAAGAATTAAACACAGTCACTCTAGGATATACTTTAGCTGAGTTCCACATTCGCATGCAACAGTGATTATTTGACAGCTTCTCACTCCGAATTCTGAATTAAAAGTCATCCCGGAAAGGTCTACCCTTGGCCTCACTTTAGGGCGATAGCACTGACTTTCTTGTATAGGCAACTAGCAGAGGGTAAGAGAATAACGAAGAGGGATCTGATGATCTAAAAATCATAGATGTGTCTTAGCAGCCTAACACACACACACACAGAGAGAGAGAGAGAGAGAGGGAGAGAGAGAGAGAGAGAGAGAGAGAGAGAGAGAGAGAGAGAGAGAGAAGGATCTAACATTTCTATTAAAATTTTCTCCCTGTGAGCTTACGCAGGGAATCCATTTTGTCCAGAAGAACTAACTACAATTACAATTTGAGAAGAGGTGCCTTTCATGCTCTGGAAATCAGATTTAGGAGCAAACAATCTAGAAATGTGAGGCCGCCAAGGCCAGTTACTGGTGGTGCTGAAGGAAAGCAGCTTGCCCCAGAACAGCCAGATGGGGCCCAGTGGGAGAAGCTGAAAACTGGCCACCCTGGCACTCAGAGGCTTAATGGAGCATCAGAAGACTATGTGCATGAAGAGAGTGCTTAAGTATCTGACATTAAGAAACTCTGGTCTAGTCCACTAATGCCAGGCTCAAGAAGCACACAGGCCCGACACCAAACTTTTTGTCTGTTTAAGTCTCAAATATGCACAAGTTTCATAGTGGCTGCTCCTAACACTTGTTTGTCAGTCTGCCAGTCTCCTTTCATCTGAAAATCCATTCTCTCCCTTCCCAAATACTCAATTTAAACAAAAATTATGAAGGGATTCTTTCATATTTCAAAGTAAGTTCTAGGCTGTACTCAATCCGGGAAATCCTCATTGACCTGAGGAGCTTTTATATCCTACATCAAAAAAGAGAATGAACTCTAGACAAGACAGTAGGAAGAGCTAAAATCATTCCTGGCAGTTTTGTGCCATAGGCTTAGGAAGAGTGTAGTGGGAGGGAAAGACAGGTCTGTATCGGGGAAACTATCCATTTTTATTTCAGTGTTTTAGATCTGTAGCAAATAAGAAATATTAACATTTGTTAAATCCAAATGACATGAATCTGTCTGGTCAGGAATCTATATATTATAACTGTTACACAACTGGATTTTTAATTAAGCAAAAATCAACCAGAAATTAGCCAGTGAGAATTCTAGACTCAGTTACCTTCCGAGGGAATAAGGAATGTACCCCAGCTTTCAACACTTATGTAAATCTTGCCAGGGTAATGAGCCCCCTTTAAACAAACAAAATGTGTAAAACTCCAGACTTCCAAAGGAAATCATTTAAGAGCTGATTGTTCATATTTGTTAGGATCCTTTCCTTAAGAAGGAATCCACCATAGGTTTCTTTAAACACGGAAGGCTGCTGGGGTTAGCTAACAAAGGGTCTAATTTGCAAATCAAACACTCACTGACTATCAGCTTTTCAGGAATGCCCCTACCAACAAAGGTTTATCTGTAGATCCTCCCAGAGAGGACTGATGGTTTTCTATCCTTTGGGAGAATGCACTTGGATGCTGAAGAGCTAGCTACCTGGGATCTACTTTGGCCACAAATGTATGAACGTGGGCAAATTATTTGCTTTGGGGTGTGAGATACTATGCACTGAAGAAAAGATCTCACGCATGCTCCTGGACTAATAATACTCAGACCCTTTGTTTTACTTTTAGTTTGAGATGAGGGTTCAGTAAGTTGCTTAGGGTGGTCTTTAATTCACACTCTGGGCCAGGCTGGGCTTAAATTTGGGATTCTCCTCCATCAGGCTCCCTGGAGCCGTGATAACACAGCTGCCCACCAAGTCCAGGACATTTGTTTTTCTGTAACCACATTTTCATAAGCATAGAGTCCCTTCTAAGAACTATTTCAAGAATTCTATGGTGCTTTGTGATCACAGCCAATGTTTTAAGCAAAACACTAAATGAAAGCAAAAACAGTTTCTTCATGGGAAGCCAGTGACATTCCTCTGGGGTACACAGGCAGGCATTAGTAGACTGGAAGCTGGTGACCCCACTAAACAGCCCACACAAAAATCACTCTTCATACTCAACAGGAAATGAAACTTGAAGAGCATTTTCCTCTGCAAACAACTGACCCTCTGGGACTTTCACTTCAAACCTCTCAATTGTTTGAAGTAAATGAAGCACACATTAAAGGCCAGCCAGTCACACATCAAGATATCCAGCCTCCTCTCAGTAGGGAGAAATGGCTGCTCCAGCAGCAGCCTCCCACCTCTCAGACACAGAACTCTTATACAAATGCCTTTATTTATCCACATCTGAGACACTATCCAACCAGACTCAGCCTCCCCTAAGTCGTGGAAAGTAAGACTCAAAAGCAGAGGTGTCAACATCTGAAAGTCCAAGCAGGTACCTCAGGTCTACTGCAGGGCCATAAATGGAAGACTCTTATCTAGTTTTTTGTCAAGAGGTAACTCCAGCTTTTTTTCATTCCTTTAACTCCTTGTAAGCTCTCTGCTACCTGTCAAGTTTCAACAGCTGGGCCCAGTATGTGGATTCAACAGTAGACCAGGACAAGTTTAGGGAGGAAAGCGGTTGGCCCTTTCACTTGGTAAATCTGACTAATAAAAGAAAAACAGGTTGGACCACAATGGTCCTTTGATAAGAGGCATTCCAAAGCCCCAGAGCTTTCTCTGGAAAAGGTCCTGCCTCCAGATCCCTGGAGAGAAAAATCTCAGGATCATTAGCAAGCACTCTGGCTAAGCTCAACTTCAGTGAAGGTGTACAGGGAGAGAGATGATCTCTCAGGTAACCAGTTAATTGCCAATAAGGAATGATAATAATAAATTAGCAAATACTAATGTAAACTAACTCAGTTCTGCAGCAGTTGCGTGGAGACGACAGAGGAATAGTTTATTCTGGAACACATCTTGCTAGCTGATACCCGCTGGGAGACACACTACCTCAGCTTGATGTGAAACAAACGGGCCCAGTAAACACACAGCAGGCAATGGGTGGCCCATGAATATCCACTAGTAGAAGTAGAGCCCTTGAGTTGAAGAAAGCCAAAGGTGGTACCAGAATGCCTTGTTTTCTACTGCTTCATCCTTCAGCCTCGGGATTTCCTTTGACCTTTATAGATATGACTTCAATGAGTCCAAGATCCCATAATAACAAGCAAATGTTGTTTTTTTAAAACTAAATTCACTGAAGGAAATGTTTGTTGGTTTTAGAATTAGTAATGTAAATTTAGAATTTAGTGATCTAACACTGCAAGTGGAACTGTATGATAACCCATACCAGCTAAACTACCTTCATCACAGTTACTAGGTTTCTATGGCTTCTGGATCTGTTGTCCGCCTGATTGGCTTGTGGTTATTCATATCCAAAATTTTTGTCAAGTCATTGCAAATCTCTAACTTCTTTGTTTTAAGCAGCAAAGAATGTGGAGATATTTCTTTCGTTTTTATATTTATCTTCCAAGACCTAAATGATGTTTTTTCTGGATCTGTCATAACATGGACATGCATTCAGACATTTTGTAGGACAACTGGAAGCATTCATTATGCTTCCTGCCACAAATATCCTTGTTCTGCAGATCCTTTCTCTGCTACATTACCACTTAAAAAATCTGTTTCACAAACAACTGGAGTAAAGCAAGCAAACATGCACACACACACACACACACACACACACACACACACACACACACACGGATGTTTCACATCAAAGATGCTATAGTTTGCCAGCAAATGGTTCAAGTGAAAAAGAAAACAAAAAGAAAACTCAAGATTGAGGATAAGCCAAAACAGAAATCCCTTACATCTAAGTAGACATTCTGGAAATTTCTGCCTACTATCTCTCATGCAGAATTGTCAACCTCAAATCATTCAGCATCTGAAACTAAAATTTAAAAATGTTGCAAAAAATATTAAATGTATTTGGACCATTCACCCATCCTGAATGTGAAAAGAGAGAGATTCTACCCAAATCTCAATTCTTCATAGGAAAAACGTGAGTTCTATTGTTCCTTCTAATGACCAGAGCCCCTACTGAGCAAAAGGGCAATACAAGAATGCCATGTACAAATGAATAACATTTTTTAGCGCCCAGAAGCACCCACTATTCATGCTTCCATTTACATAATATCAGAAGGAATAAAAAACATGGCACACTAAAGGATTCTCAGAAAATGTTCAGATATTTTTAGAAAAATATTAGCAAACTAAAAAAACCTAATAGATTTCTTCTCCTTTTCAACTTCCTTTCTTTTTTCTTCTGTTCCATCTGTCTCTCTGTGTATCTCTATCTCTCTGTCTCTGTGTGTATCTATCTCTCTATCTGCTTCTCTCTCTCTTTCTCTCTCTCTCTCTTTCACACACACACACACACACACACACACACACACACACACACACAATCTCACTTACAAATAAACTCTGTAAGCTATATAAACTAGGATGCCAAAGAATGTGAACCTCACCTTTGAAGTTAAAATATTTAAAAGGTACAAGACATCACTAATTCTACAAAAGCCTTCTGCAGACGGCAAAGACACCTTCCACTTTACCTACTCACATTTGTATACAAAATTTTAAAATTGCTGTGGCTGACATCCCAAGAAACAGCAGAGAACAGGAAAATATTCATTTCTGGTTCTATGGGAGGCTATCTCTGCAGTACAAGAAATTCCAATTTTCTAGACCAGTGCTCCACCTAACCACATTCAAAGCCATGTTCCCAGGTTCTTATACCTGCCATCACTCAAAGGTAACCAGGTTTACAGATTAAAAAAAGGAAAGTCACCCTCAAGGATAAGGGTAATTAGTGGTAGAGCACTTGGCTAGCATGCACATAGCTCTTGGTTTGAGCCATACCACCTAAACAAAAAACACCGTTATTCAATTCAGCACCAAGCCTGGATAGCTCAGCAGCAAATTTATATAAAAATGATATCAGGGTTGCCTTGGAAGAAGAAATCCTAAGTAGCATACAAAGGAACAGGTGATTAACACTATCTTTGTGTTGCCTTCTTAGCAGTTGAATCCTTTGAATGATCTTGGCTCCCCAGCTAGACTGTGAACAACTCTGAAAGCAGGAGTTTCTTTGCTCTTACAAGTATTTGGAATCTCCAAGCTATCTGCTACATAGCTGGAGACATTGAACATTATAAAAGTACTTAATAATTTGATTTAATACAGCGGTGATCCATTTCAAAGTAAAGTGGAGTTGGAAGTAGCAAGGGGCAAGCACAGTGGTTCTGAGTCTTGTCTAATTGCTATTTCAAATAAGCCTTATCACTGTTCAAATAATAAAGAGTGTGTATCATAAAAGGTAACACAGCAGAAGAATCTAATGGTCCCAATCTGAAGAGAAAGAATGTCACACATAATATGCTTACGAAAGGGACACCATTCAGAATTAAAACTGCATTATCTTTTTCTTTTAAGCTCTCTGATGTCAAAGATCAAGTATTTTATCTTTGTATCCCCAGCAAACAGCAGATGAAATATTTGACATGATCTATACATACAATAAATGCTAGTGGGTTGAGTTAAATAACAAATAGAAATAGTTTCATGAAATAATATAAAGGATAATTTTTAATGTCATAATATGACTTAAGAGAAATGTCCATAGAACCATCTACTTACTACATCTTAGCATGTATCATTCTGTACTATAATTGCTTCATAAGTGAATTGTTTCTTGGATGGATTACTTAATTAATGGGAAAATTATAAAGGTAGGAAATACATCAGAACATTATTATTCTAGGAATTCCACAGCACGAAAGAGTAACATTCAGCATCTCATAATGAAAACTGCCTGTTCACATGTTGACCTCTTTAGACTGTGCATTTGTTGTGTTTTTTATTTTTTTAGTTGTATTTGTCTCTGGAGCTACAGAATATAGAGAAGTACCTTAAAGGGAACAGATACTCAACAAATGTCAGTTGAATAAAAGTTCAAGGGCTACTAGTATGAAAGAAAAAGAGAAGTAGTGTTTTCCTTATTTAGAACTTCGTGATTGATACAGGTTAAATATCTTGGTGGATGCCTGACTATGAACTATCCAGGACTACACACTGGTAATACACATATAACCTCAGCCTAACCCTATACACCAGATCAGTGCACTTTTGTTGGACAAAGAGGGTTTGTGGCTTTGAAAGTCAGTGAAAGCATGAGAACTCAGACTAGCTTCCTGAGGTTCTTTGTTTTCCTGCCCTTAGAGGAAACTCAGAAATGACACCAAGATATTAGGTGAACCAAGAAACCATAGTTACTATCTCCAGTTTCTCCCACATATTCAATAGATAGCATAACTCTCTTTTTTCAGGAACTTGAATTGATGGTAAAATGATCATAAAATCTTTAGGATTCAATACTTTTGTCCACCTCCCTGAACAACAACAAACCAGCAACTGAATACACAATGTTAGCATTTTCCATCTTCATTGTTCAAGGATTACTATAAATCAATAGTCTGACTACAGCGTTGTGTAGTTATTATCTACATAGAACCACCCTAAATTCCTCTTTGGTCATAGAGACTGGAGAGACATGCTCAAGTGAATAGGCCATTGCCAATGGTAATTCTCCAATTTTCAATTAAAACAAAATTCTACATTTTTAGGGACAGTTATAAATCACACACACTCTTTACAATTCATAATGTTTTATTTTTCCTTGGAAACTTTCCATAATAGATTTACCCATTGTTTTAGATGAGGAAACAGAGGACCCAAAAGACCCATAGTAAAAGGTGACTCCTGAATTCAAAATCATGATCTATTTAATTCCACTACAAACCCTCACCTCTCCATCTCCATTGCTGAACTATTAGAGGCCCACAGTATCTCTCCAAGTAGTTTATGAGACCCTAGCAGTAATAAGGGTCATTAATACTTAGAAGTGAATTTACCTGAGAAAACACTAGACTTCAAATAACTCTATGTTTATAGAGTTATGTACTCAAAATACTGATGCTTTTGCTGAGTTGCTCAGTAAAAATACTTCTTTTTCCGTGCTTTTAACTCTAGCAGGAATTATTTTCCAGGAATTGGGAGACACAATGAAACAATGTAAATGGCAACCTTTGCCCTACAA
This sequence comes from Uromys caudimaculatus, assembly GCA_028551405.1. Taxonomy (NCBI): domain Eukaryota; kingdom Metazoa; phylum Chordata; class Mammalia; order Rodentia; family Muridae; genus Uromys; species Uromys caudimaculatus. Next base: position 70,523,616 of record CM052722.1, read on the forward strand.
AACTGATACAAACAATATGAGTCCATTTTATGTCCCCATGATTGCCTAGCTATATCAGTCTGAATCATTTCTAAAGGCAGGAAGTACTACTCAAAACACTTAAGAAGTACAGAGCAAGATGATGTACTCCTCCCTTTCTGTGTGATCTGCTCTCTGGGTCTGAGCAAGTTTCTCAGCATCTCTAAACCTTTGTTTTATCTTCCACCAAAGAGAAATCTATCAAGATGTCCGATTGTCAGTTTCTAATGAGATGATGCCTACACCCTGAAAAACTGTTGAAGTCCACTTGAAATCTACAGAATAGCTTTTATAGTGACTAGGAAGAGAGCATGTCTCCAAGTATATCAAATTTCCAGCCAAAGAGGGACTTAAGCATTTCACAGAAAATGAAATCAACTTAAGGACTTCTTTATAGCCTTCTATGCGCCCCCTATTTCCCCAACCTCATCACCATCACTGGCATATCACCCTATCCCCCCAAATCATTTCAATAAGCAACAAACATTTGGCCATACTGTGTTTTGAAAAAAATTACCTCCAGGAAAACACCCAAACAGAAGAGAACAGTTCATTCAAATGCATGGCTACTTCATACAACATTCATATTAGTGACAGTTTCAACCTCCTCAACTGTCAAACATTACCAGAACTTCGAAGAACCAGCAATGTGACTTTAAAAAATGTATTGTTTGTATCCTATTGACCATAGTCTCAGCAGAATAGATGGTAGGGAACAAAAAACGCAAAGTGTGGAGTACCCTTAGGAATTTGAACCTAAGGAGGAAAGTGAAATTGAAACATTACTCATTTTCAGTACTGCTGGACACCCTAAACTGCTTTAGTCTCCAAGCTGGTAGCACTGGCTTTTGAGCATGCGTATCTGCAACAGGTGAAGTAATCTTTTACTGTGTTGGGATATTATGAAGGCACATCAAGGCTCAGAGCATTTGAGCTCAGACTCCCAACATCACCTCTCACACAAAAACCCCTCTATGCTGAATCACTGTATGTCCCAGAAAGCTCTATTAGCAAATGCTGAGTGTGAAAACGGGTTTAGCCAAGGGATGTGCCTCCAGAATGGCCCATGGGATAGCAAGCAGCTCTAGGAGGATATCTGGGAAGACCTCACAGAACCAGTTAGCTGCACTCACCTCAGGCAGGGGCACACCATTGATGATCAGGTCTGGCTGCTGTGGGCCCTGGCTGTTGAAGGAGTGATGGTAGATGTGGTTGGCAGTGGTGTTGCGGGTATTCTGGTTCTCCACATTCATGAAAGTGCTCTCAGAGCGACGACAGCCCAGGGGCAGTGTCTGCTGGTGGTAGTCGAAATAGTTGAGGGATGAAGTAAGGGAGGAGCAACTGACAACATTCATCTTGTCTGTCTCCTCCACATCCCGAGGTACAAGGCGGATGTCATTCTTACTAATTTTTTTCTTCTTACTTGATTTCTTTTGATGCCCATAGGAGTACTCAGCGATTCTATGTGACAGAAAAGGCAGCACGAATAGATAACACCTTCCCAGACCATGTACTGACGAATAAACATTAAGCACCCCCAGAGGGTTGCACCCCATCTCTGCTCCAGCTCCTTATTCTGGCGCATTACATCATCGTGTTTCTCCCTGTGCTTTTTGCATGCGAAAACAAGCTGAGGGCCATGAAGTTTTCATATGAAACATACTGACCTCCCGCTTCCCACCAACCCTTCCCAAAGAAAAATTCATATTTCAATTTGAAATTTTTCATTGTGAGTGGCCAGTAAGCAGGGGTGAGGGTGGGGAAAGTTGAGCCTATGGGGGAGAGCATGAAAATGCTCAAATCTGATGCTTCCCTGGAACCTAAAGGAAGTACTGGGTAAGATAAAAAGTGTCAATTTAACAGAAAAGGAGATGAAGGGAATTAAGAAAAGCCCTTGCCAGTGCCTCCAGGATTTTGCAATGTGGCAAACACCATGGCAAACAAATTCCTCTGTGATTAAACTGATCACTTTTAGACTAGAGGTTCAGACCCTGTCTTCCAACAGCACCTAACTCTGCTCATCCACACCCTCCTCCCTGCCCTAGCCCAGCTCCCTTCTACTTTCCACCCTTCCCCCTCCTCTCCTAGAGAAATCTGATAGCCAAACCCATTTGAATGAGGGGAAATGCCTTTTTACCTCTTTCCCCTTAGGCTCACTTTCTCCTCTGCCTTTTTGTCTTGCTCCTCGCTAATGGGAGAAACCGAGATGCAATGCAGACACTTGCTGTTTTGTCCTTTTATAAAACAGCCGAGGAGACAAGTGATGGTTAAACAATTACTGCAAAGGAATTTAAAGGTTAGTGCATTCAGCATCCTTCTCCATTCAGGTGTACCTACAAGCAGCTGTGCTGCAACTGGAACATAAAAAGCTCAATTTAATTAACACTGACACAGACCCAGGAACGTGCACCAAAGACACCAACCATTAAGAGACTTGTCAAAAGAAATACATTAAAATGTAGTCAAATTTTCAATGTCATGTATTACTCTGCACATAATGATTTCAGCTTATTGTTTGAGAATTCAATCTCTGAGTAATAACCAGCAAAACAATAAGGTTAATAAATAATACAGGTTGGACTTTACAAGTGAAAGAGTGTGTCTGCATTCTCTCACTTGACAAAGCTAATTGTCAGAATACAAAAAAAAGGGGGGCCCAACTCAAGCAGCAATTGCAGATCATCTCACAAGTCTCATAAATGAATGCATTTCAGGAAGAGGTCCTGCAAAAGCAAAAACTAGAAAACCCTGCCTAATCACATAGAAAGGCTTCTCCTGACCTTTAGGATTCTAAGAAGTCTGAGCAGATGTGGAGTTTGCATATCTACCCATATCTACCAAGGCAAATTATTGCTTGGTCCCTGGGATTTACCTAGAGATAAGCAATTTATTTCACCTCACCCTCTTACTCTCTGTCCAGTCTGCCTTGAAATGATGGCAAATTGATGATATAAAGGCCGAGGGACAGATAAAATTCCCCAAACTTCAGGACTAGGGTTACATTTCTTTCCTAATCTGTTTACTGAATCAATGGGAAGTTCTAATCATTTTGTTTACCCATGATGGGTAAGTTTGGCAATGTCCCATCCAATTATTCAGCAAAGGCATTCAATGCATGGCCCATTCTGTATTGACCAATTATTTAATTAAACTGTACTTCATTAATCGCAAGCCATCACGGGGAAAAGTGTTTTACAAAATACACATTTGGGTGAAGTTGGAGAACACTGAGATTTGCACTTTTTTTCTCAATTCAAATGCTCTTCCTTGGTTAATGATCTCCCTGGCAAGCTCTCAGAAAGAGCTCTTACTTCTAGTCATATATCACCAAGAAGTGGCAAAGCCTTCAATATCTTTATTTCAAGCTGATTTCTTTTTCATCATGGGAAGGGTCTTATGCATTTACTTTATGCTGAGAAAATGGCTTAAAAAGAGTCCCCTCTGTCATTATCTCCATATAAATAAAATTTTATTGAGCCTGCATTTTTCTCCTACAAAAATCGCTACTGGCTGTCACAGGTTTCAAAGGTAAGAGCAATATTAATTTCCATTTCTCCCATCTGAAGTGACTTGGTACTGAAGGAAAGAAAAGTCATGGCCATTTCACTCGTAACAGGATTAAAGCATTTATGAGGCATTGCAGCTGCTCTTTTATGGCACCTGATTGATATTCATGTGTGGTTAGCATTTGTCTACTAACTTGTGTAATGCAGAGAATAGTAAAAGGGAAACAATAATTGCATGGCTGTTACATATTCAGGGAGCTCTGATTCACAGAAGTGTGCATTTCAGATGGTGTCAGATACAAATCGGACCTACAGGAACATGTTTTGACTGATTAACATGCAAGCACAGATGGTATGAGATACAGTGGATGTGTAGGTGTGTTGAAAGTACACACAAGCACACACACCTTGGCTGGAAATAGCAACATCTTTCATTTTCGGCAAAGTAAAAGAATAAATAAAAATAACTTTTTTCAACTCTTTCGATGAGACACTGCTGGAAAAAAATATGTGCATTATCCTAAATAGGATTCTAGAAATTCTTAGACTTATTTCTTCTATCAAATTGCAAGGAAGTCTTCTAATGTGTTAATCAAGACTTTAAAAATGCTACATTACATGCCATTCAAGTTTCTACTTCTCTTCTTTTTCCTCTCCTCTTGTTTCCCCACCCCCACACACATCCTACATACACTTCAGAGAAACTGTAACACAATAGCCCATAGTGACATCCACTGGTAGGGACCAGATCTTAATGCCACAGCACAGTTCCATATTAGAGGAAAGCACAGCCAACTCCAGAAGATTGCTATTTTTACTGAAACATCTGGATGCAAAGTCTTGTTTCTCATTGGGATGTTTGGTCTTCACACACCAACCAAGCAGATATTTGAAAACATACAGATGCCTGACAGAATTTTACTTTGTATAGCCATATGTCTGAGGACTAGATACAAAACAAGCCAAGAATACACTCAGAACCACTAATGACCTGCTTCCCCCACACACTGCTTTCTCTCCTCCTCCTCCTCTCTGTTTCTCATCATAAACTCTCACTCAGAGCTCTCTCTAGCCTGTAACCCTACAGCAGGACAAGACAGCTGCCAGTACACCATCTCCTTTCAGTTCTTGTCTGCAAAACACTGTGCTCCAGAAAATCAAGCCCTCCAACCATGATCCCATAGAATTTTTGCTACAAATATGAAAATCTGTCTCTCTTGAGCTCTCCCTCCCTCCTCTCTCACTCCTCGATTCTCCCTCCCTCCCCCTCATTTTTCTACCTTAACTTCATTGGAGACAGCTGTGCAAATTTTAAAATGATAATTGCTTTTCTGCTCATCATCATTATGTGACAAAATCCACTCAAACAGTAAATGATTGTCTTCCAGCAAATTGTCAGATCAAAAGAATTGATCAACTTGGACTGTCACAAACTTCTTACCCTCCACAAAGAAGCATTGTGGGTATGCTGCATGCATTTAAATAGGAAACAAAAGCACTGGGGGTTTTACACAGACATGAATGCACACATCTTACTCATTCAAAACACAGGGGAAAAGTAAGAAAACTTGGCTCTACCTGCAATTGTAGGTCCGGATCTCTTTGTTGTCACGCTTGCACTTGATTGCCACGAAGATCATAGTGACAAAGAGAATGCCAGCAATGGAGCCCAGAGCAATAATGAAAATCAGGGATAAGTTCACAGAGCCCATTGACTCTTGGGCATCAAGAGCTGGGGACAGGTAGATTAGGATAAGGGCAGAAGCAGAAAGAGATGTCTTGCCATGGTCATGGGCCACCACTATAAGCTCATAGGAGGCCTTGGAGTTCTCATTAAAGGTGCGAGTGGTTCTGACTTCTCCATTGACCTGGTCTATTTCGAAGAAACCTCGGTCACCTTCTGTCATGTCATAGGTGACTCGGCCATTTTCTCCCTCATCATAATCATCTGCCTTAACTACAGTCACCAAATAGCCTATGCCGGAGTTTCGAGGAATGTAGACCTCAGCAGTGCCATTGATCAGAGGTGGGGCCGTGATGACAGGGGTATTGTCGTTGACGTCGAGGATAATGACCCTCACTGTGGCATTGCTTTGCAGTGAAGGCAAGCCGCCATCCTTGGCCAGGACCTTGAATTCAAATGCCTTGGTCTGCTCATGGTTAAAGGATCGTAGCGCATAGATGTCACCAGAGTTGGGATTGATAGAGACATAGGTGAAGACTGGCATGTCTCGCACCTGTGATGGCACAATTTGGTAGGAGACACTGCCATTAAGACCCATGTCAGGGTCGCGGGCAGACACGGAGAGCAGATAGGCGCCAGGAGTGTTGTTCTCCTGTACAATGACTTGATAGTAAGGCTTGGAGAAGTGTGGGTGGTTGTCATTCTCGTCTGTGATACGCACAGTAAAAGACTTGGCACTTTGCAGCATAGGCACACCGCTGTCTCGAGCCTGAATAGTAAGATTGTACTGATCATGCTGCTCTCGATCCAGCCGCCCGTCAACAAGAATAGTGGAGAAGCTCTCATACTCCTGCAGCCGAAAGGGGACATTGCCCAGCAAGCGGCACTGCACACGTCCATTGAGACCCGAGTCGCGATCAGAAACCCGAACCAGGGCAATCACGTAGCCCGGGGGGGCGCTCTCGCTCACCTCCACAAGCTCGCTATTGACCGACAGTAGGTTGATAATTGGCGGGTTGTCATTAGTGTCTAGCACGCTGACAGTGACTTTGCAGTGTGCAGGGATAGAGTTGGGCCCCAGGTCTTTGGCTTGCACATCCAGTTCGTACACGTGGCCCTCTTCATAGTCTAGCGCACCAGTGACAGTGACCAGGCCGCTGTGCGGATCAATTTGGAAGAGTTCACGCGTGCGGTCATTGACATAACCATAGAAGGAGTAGACCACTTGGCCGTTAGTGCCCTCATCTGGATCGCTGGCATTGAGGCGAATGACGGGTGTATTGGGAGGTGAGTTTTCAGGCACGCTCACTGAGTAGGTGGACTCGCCAAACACCGGGTTGTTGTCATTCGAGTCGGTCACCTTGATGCTGAGGCCAACTGTGCCCATGTGTGGTGGGTCACCTCCGTCGAGTGCCGTAATGCGAAAGCTGTAATGTGACTGTGTCTCGCGGTCCAGGCTCTTCTCCACCACCAGTTCAGCAAAGCGCGAACCGTCACCTCGCGTCTTTATTTCCAGGCCGAACAGCTCGTTGGGCGTGAGCTCGTAGGTCTGCACACCAAAGCTGCCTGAGTCCGGGTCATATGCGCTGTCCAGTGGGATGCGCGTGCCGGGGCTGGCTGCCTCGGAGATCTCCAGTTCAATCTGCGCGGCCGGAAAACTGGGAGCATTGTCGTTCAGGTCTTTGATCTCCACCTTAATCACACAGATCTCCATTGAGCTGGACATGACCTCTAGCGAGATGATACACTTGGGGCTCTGGCGGCACAGTAGGTCTCGGTCAATCTTCTGCTTGGTGACCAAAAGGCCCGAGCTGGGGTTGATGTCCACCAGGTGCGGAGCCGAGTTGGACACCACGCGGAAAGCAGAAGCCTGTCGGGGATCCAGCGCGAAGCCTGCCTCCCGCGCGTCCTTGGCCACGTTAGCGATCACGGTCCCGGCGCGCTGCTCCTCTTCGACCGAGTATTTAAGGTTAATCAGGGCGGCCGCCTGCGTCCATAGTACAGCCAGCAGCAATAGCACCGGCAGCAGGAGAGACTCCATGGCTGCGCGGGGCTCTGCCTGGCCTCGCCTCTCCACACCCCTCCGAGACCGACGCCGCCGGCGCTCCAGCTTCCCGCCGGCTCGGGCCGCCTGTTGCGCGCGCCCCGTGGCCCCGGAGGCCGCGGGAGGAGTCCCGCCCAGGGCGGCCCGGCGGCGGGAGGGATGAACCCGCGCCGGCTCCAATGCTGAGGTTGCAGTGGTCTCAGCAGAGACTGTCTGGGGGCCCGGGGGCTCCGGGGTGCCCAGGGAGCGCCGCGCAGCCCCGAGCCCCCTCCCTCCAGCCCGGCTACTCAGTTTTCCCCTTTCAAAGTTAGCCAGGCGGGACTGGCCGCAGCGGCGCAGGGCTGCGGTTCGAGTGGCGCTCGCACGCCCCAGACGGCCACAAGCAGCAGAGTCAGGAGTGTACTTGGGGCTCGGACGCGGAAGGCTGTGGGGGCGCAGCCTCTCAGGCACTGCCCGACCCGCCGCAGCGCACCGGCACTGGGGCAGGCGAGCGCGCAGTCTGTGCACCTGGCATGCGCAAGGACCTCCCCCCAGCGCGCCCAGCTCACTGCGGAGGGAGCTCCCGCCTGGTACGCACCCTCCGGGATCCGGGGGGGCCACTCTGGCCTCTTCGAGGCCTGTTGGAGAGAAAGGGGGGGAATCGCAGGCAGAAGTCTGAGTAGCTGGCAAGATCCGTGGGCTCCCTGGGATTTGGCAGAGCCGGAGGGCTGTCCCGGGGCGGGCAGAGGAAGGGGGAGGGTAGAGATGCGAGAGCGCTCTCTCGGGCGCTGAGGTTGGTGTCCGAGGGCGTGGGGGGGGGTGCGTCTGCCCAGTATTCGAGGTGGGCGCAGGGTTCCTCCCACAGAGCAGTTGTGGGTCTGCGGGCGTTTATATCTCAGAAATCAAAGTTACCAACGCAGCCCAGGCCTCCGCCTTAAGTTTATGAAAACGGGAAGATGGCAATTTGTCCAAGAAAATCAAAGTCCTGCTCTTTCCAATTGCCCCGGGGAAGGGGGAGGGGACACGGGGAACGGGAAGGTGAAGAAAGGAAGCTACTACAGTACCGGCCAGGAGAGGCGGGGCTGCAGTCGCGGGTACCCGGGGCTTCTTCGCCTTCCTGGGTTTGGGCTGGGGTGTCGCTTCAAGGACCGCAGCAGCCACCGTCGCCGCCGCCGCTGCCGCTGCCGCCGCCGCCGCCAAAGAAAGCCCTCCTTAGTTCAGCCGCATGTCGCTGGGGTCCGCCTGGGCAGCTGCCAGGGTCGAGGGTTTCTGTCGCCTCCAAAGTTTACTTGCCGGAGCGTCTGGATCCCATCCTCCAGGAGAAGCGCTGTTCGCCCTGCTTAGGGCTTCCTCCCTCCCCGGCGCTCGCGCGCTAGGGAGGTTTGTGCGTGGATGTTCGAAAGGGAGGAAGAGTGAGTGTGTGGATGGGAAGTGCGAATGTGGAGTATGAGAGAGAGAGCGCAGGAAGAAATGGATTTGGGGTGGGAGGTTTCGGGTCTCAGATGAATCGGCTCAGCTGGAAAGCCAGGAAGGACACTGCACCGCAGCCCGCGAGGGGCTAGGGAAGTGAATGCCAGTGCCCCCCGGGCAAGCCAGGCATGGTGAGCGGTAGCTGGTGCTACCGTCTGCACCCGCTCGCCCGTCTCTCCTCTCAGCCAGCCGCCGCCGCTACTGCTGCTGTTGCTGCTCCTCCTCCCGATGCCGCAAACTACTGGCCACGGAGTCTGGAGAGAGCTGGAGAGAGCCCGAGCTGCCGAGCCCGGCTACGCCAGGCACTAGCCAATCAGCGCTCAGCCCAGGGGCTCCGGTTTTGGGGGCGGGACCAAGGCGCGAGGCGGGGGAGTGGGGGAGGCGGAGGGAGGCGGGGCCAAGCGGAAACTTACACACCGGCCCAACTGAGTAGAGTACCCCGGCCTGCAGAGCTCCTGCGGGAGTGGGGGGTGGGGTGGGGGTGGGTACCTGACTGGCACGGGACAAGCAAAGTAGGGAAGGGAGAGTGAGCCAGATTTGAGGTGTGATGCCACTGAAGCTCAGTCCACCTAGGAACAGAGCCCCTCTTGCATCTGTTTGCAGAGATTACCGAAAAAGATGAGGGTTTTATTTTTCTTTTCTTGCTGTTTATCTCCCTCACATATCTTCATATCTTAAATGCAATATTCTCTTCCATCTCTCTTTATCTCTCCTTTGTCTCACTCTTCAGCATTTCTGTTTCTGTTTTCTCTTATTCTTGGGTAGTGGAAGAAAGAGGAGTAAGTGCCCCTGCTATGGTCGGTCATTCATCAAGCTCTTGGCCGGTGTATCTTCACTTTTGCCAAAAGCAAGGCCGCCACCCACCCAAACCATTATCTCTATTTCTCCTCACTCGGAAGATGATACACTCATGGGAACACCCTAGCACGCGAGCACACACATACGAACACACACACACACACACACACAGAGAGAGAGAGAGAGAGAGAGAGAGAGAGAGAGAGAGAGAGAGAGAGAGAGAGAGAGAAGCAGCTGCTGCTGCAGGGATGCTGGTCCAGTCTGGCTCACTCAGGTCTCTAGTTAATCAAAAAAGATCGGTGGCTTAAGGATTTAGCCTCTAAGGGTTCTGGCTACACTTTCTCACCCCTCACCCAACCCTATCGGATAATTTAGCTTCCTATAAATAAACTACGTTTGAGAAAAGCCAGCAGAGCAGAGCGGACGCCACCGTGCCGCGCCGCGCCTAGAGAGCTCAGCTCTGGACAGGAGCTATGGAGTGGGCGCGCCGAGGTCCCTGGCCGCTGTGAGCCCGCTACGGTGTGGTGGGCGCTCAGCGTTCCCCGGGATCGGTTTTGTCTGGGGGCTTTAACTTCTCCTTGGGAGGAGGTGGCAGCTGTGACCTTTGCCAATGCTGGGAAGCCAGAGGCCGGTGTGGCCAGGGTTGACATCAAGCTTAGTCTGCCTTCTGGACCAAAGGCACCGTAGAGACAGTGGTGGACTCTTCCCCGCCCAGATCTAAGGCTCTTAATTAAGATCGCGAGCGGAAAGAATCAAATGCGCCCTCCATGAACATTTTTCTTTTCTTTTCTTTCTTCCTTTCTTTCTTTTTTTGAATTACAGATTGAGAATGGGAAGATTGAGGATGGGAAACACCTTCTGAATTCACAATTCTTGAATAGAGCAAATCTCCTTTCTGAGTTATTAGTCTCTGTTATTTGGGAGTCTTGGTTGAGGAAACTCATAATTAGCTCAGCGACTTTGGCCTGAACCTGTAGTCTCAAAATGAGACTCGCTTTGGCCCTTCAAAACATCAAATTAGAAAATGAAAAACGCATTTGAACACAGAATGGTTTTTTTCCCCAGAAACTGCCATCTTCTTGCAAAGAGCAACCCAGTTGCTTAAAAGAATGCATCATCCAAAGGAACTAGTTTAGCAGCCTTTACCTTGGTGGTGGGAGTGGGAAGACAGCCTCCTCCCACCAAAAAAAAAAAAAAAAAAAAAAAAAAAATTATTTTGCTAGTGAGGTTGAGACTGGACCGTCTGAAAGTGTAGCCAAGGAGAAAGTGCTTGATCGGCTTGGCTCCTGGGGGTTGTTTCACATTAGAATGCAATTCAGCCCAGAACATCGGGGGGAAAAAACCGAGGCATCTGCAGTGAGAATCATTTCATTTTGATCATTTAGAGCTGCGCGTAGACTGCTGAAAGGGTGGCTTCAGGGACTCAGGCCCGTGGCCCGCCCAGCTTTTTTTTTTTTTTTTTTTTTTTTTTTTTTCCTTTCATCAAACACCGATAGGGAAATGGGCAAGTAGTGGAAGAGCAGGACAACATGGCAGGCAGCGCGGGCGCACCTCACCGGCTGCTAAAGGAAGGCTCCCATTTGATTTATCATAGTTATTTACCTTTGATGTCAGCGAGTGGGAGTGAAGTGCAGCTTGGTCTAATTAAAACGGTCTAAGAAGGCATTTGAAATGGGTTTGCTATCTGATCACGGGATGTGAGTTCCGTGTTTGGCAGCTTTCTAAAATATGGCTGGAACTATTTAAACACAACAATTAGCAGCATGCTAAAATGTTTGCATGCTATGCTTAGAAGCTCTTAGCTGTAAACTTTAAGGCGTTCTGTTCCCCTTTAAGTTAAAAAAGGATGATGCTGCTTCCTTGTGGCGAAGGCTGTCAGGAACCCGCTGATCAATAAAAGTAAACTGGCGCCTCCACGGCTTGATTGAGCGGGAGCAAAGAGTCTGAGAAGTAGTCTCGGCCATTACCAATCCCCCAGGTAATGAGAAATGGAAGAATTACTCAGGTAAAATGATTAACATTGCCGTGGCATCTGAAAAGATGCACACAACAAGCTAAGAAGACTGTGGACCTCTTACCTTAGGGAGTGCTAATAGAATGTCTATATTCTGCTGTCTTTTAAAAGATAAATAGGAGAATTCAATTCATGTAGAATGACATTACCTTTGTAATTGCAATCGCATTGTAAAGACATGTTCTGCCTTTGCAAAGACAATCCTCTTCCCTAACGCAGTGGCACCATTTCCCCGGCTTCTTGCTCACTGCTCACATTCCAGGCACCCCTCTTATTCCAAGCAGAGCACCAAAGTACTTTCAGTTACCAAACTGCTTTTACAGAAGGCCAAATGCTGAGAGAGGCAGGGGGCGTATGTGTCTGCTTCCATTCTTTCCCATCACCTCCCCCACCCCCAAGCTCACAGTGACAGTTACAACCCCTGCACACACAATAGTTCTTCCATCCCCCAGTCTATGTCTATAGATAATCCTAACACCCTTTGCTTTCTGACTTCTTTTTTCCCCCGAATATGTACCGGAAATTATTGCATTCCAACAACACTACTAACTAAATGAGGGGCCCCAAACCACCTTCATTATCGGGAATTTATTAGCTAGCTGACTAAAAGCATCTGCATGTAGATAATAAAAACAAAAAGAAAGTTCTGTTCGTTTTAGCTTCCGTTTACTTCAATCCTGAGGGGAGCCCCGCCTCCTCAACCTCTTTAGAGACACAAGAGGGCCATCTAGTGACCATCTCTAGTATTTTTCCACCTAAAAGGAAACAGGAGGCTCTGGTACTAGCTGTACAGCCTGCTGCAGCTTTCTAGGCCAAGTCAGTTCCTTAGGCTACAAAGGCCAGAATCAAACTGTTTTTTAAAAATTGTAGTTTTGCCCTTTGTATTTTATGCACGCCACTAAAATAGACCAGAATGTCAATAAAAGAAACAAAAATGGGGAAACCCTTACCTTTAAATCAAACTGATACACGAGTCTAATCTTTGTCTCCCCAAGACTCAGAAGGGAAGGTTTGACTCAGAAAAGTTTAAATTTATGGTAGGGACTAAGATACCAGGATGTGAGGGACTGTAGACTTAGAAAACTTTAAGGGAACTTTCTGAAATATGTTTTAAAAATTATTTGTTTCACCCCCCCCCAAAAAGAGTAACATTCAAGCGACTCCAGTTTGCCTTGCTCTCCACCTCCCTATCTATTTATTCTTTTTATCTCTGACCTTGCTGCAGAAAACAAGATTCTTCTACCTTGATTTTTGCTGCATCTCATGAGCACCCCATTCCCCCAAATAATTTGACCAATGGCCTGGCAACATTCTCATAGAATGAAAGGCTTGATTTAAAAGCTAGCCAAAGTCAATCTCACTTTCCCTGACTACGTATCTTCTCTCCTGGCTTGAGACACAATGTTTAGAATACACAGAATAAAAGAAAGAAAGGGGTAAGCAGACAGAGGCAGGAAAGGGTCCTTATTAAAGTCACCATCTCATTTAAGCTTTACAGTAACCATGGGAGGTAAAAATTCATTGCAGATGTGGAAGCACAGTTGCAGAGCAGCTCAATGATTTGCCAAGATGACCTCATTACACAAAACTCAACCACTTTCCTTGTGAACTCAACAAGTGCTGGATGTGCGCCCAGCATTGTGTTAGGGAGTACGGAGGCTTTAAAGATGGACCTTGTCCCTGTGAAGATTAAGATTCAGTTCAGTAATTGAATAACAGCATGTAGTTTCTATGCACTATAAATATTCCTTGAGAAAGAACTACACTGGGTTCTTCTTATGTTGACAGCTTCCTGAAATTCTAATCCCTTCTACCCCAAATGATGACCTGATCTGTGGTGACTTCCCCTCCTCCACCCTCAGTGACCCAGGAAGTTGAAGTAAAGGCAACAAGAGGAACAGTCAGGGATGTGGGTCTGTGGGGCAGGAATGAGGTGTGGTTTCCACTATGATGCATGCCTGTTTCTGACTCTTTTGGAGCACCGGGAAAACTAGAGATGGGAGGGGCCGCCAAGAAATGATGTTGAGATCAGTTGTATTTTCCTTTCTCTTCCTGCCAAGCCCCACCCATCCTTGCCCTGTTGCAGAGGAAAACAGTGACAGCGGGAATTGCAGCACATCAACAAAATACAAAAAAATGTTCTTAGGTGCTAAAATTACTCGCTGTGGTCCCAATGCCTGCCTTTTCCAAGAAATACAGAAAAGGTCATGGACAGTAGAGATGGAAAAGGCTATTAATCACTCCAAGTCTTCCAATTTTGACAAGGCCAACATCCCTGAAGAAGTTCAATCCAGCCCTGACCCCCAAACCTTATGCTTTCTCTCTTTAGGAATTCTGTTTCCCACAGGACCAAACCCCTGCTGCTGCCAGACTCATAACTGTCCCTAAATAAACACACATCACGAGGACCATTTAATTAGCAAAGGCTAAATCAGCAGATACATTTCAATAAATGACACTTCTCTAACACCTTCTGCACTACCCTGCAGTGATCACCTGTGAAGTTTTGACAGCGCCATTTGGGCTCTCAGCATTACAGCCTCTGGATTTTCATGTGAATTCTCTCCAAGTGGATTCCAAATGCCAGTTTCCTAGGTGCAACCTCATGCCAAATGTTATTCCCACCACCACCACCACATTTGAAAACAAACAGCTTTCCCTTCAAAGGCACTATAATCAAACCCTGCCTGGTTTTCTCACTGTTGCCTCTCTCATTCCTAAGAAGGGGGAAAAGAGTGACATTCCACAGCTTTCCAGAGGAAAGGCTTTTGGCACCTTGAAAATGGGGGTCCCTAAATTAGAGACCTTCAAAAGACAATTGAAAAGGAGACAACCATGTTTCCAAGGAGAGATTAAAACTATGGTGCTTTCTTTTAAGATAAACACATTTTTATTTTTATTTATCAGTTTTCATCACTGCTGCCAAGCCATAATGCCACAACCTAGTTAGAGAATCCCAGGAACTTGGCACTTACATAACTCTCTTAGATTAGAGCTTCTTATGGGAACAGAGCTTTTGATTCTCAACCCAGACTTCTCTACCTTTCAGCTACTTCTGCTTCTTCTAGGGTGGTTCAAGTAAAGCAGGGACTAAAGCAGAAATTCTACACAAAGGAATGGTTTCCGGTGCTCAAAGACACCTGGTCAAAACATCAGCTTTCCAAATGTGTGTGTACATATATTTGGAAAACCATATATACATGTATGTCCGTTCTTGCAGTTTGTTTTGAAAAATGCTAGCATGACTGGAGAAAACAAATCCTTTAAAGCCTTGAGATATGTTGCAGGAGCTGAAAGAGCGTGTGGATCATATACCATAGCCCCTGGTTACATTGAATTCAAATGAGTGGGAATAGCAAAAACAATTTCGAAGAAAAATAAGAAAGTCAAACTGATGAGTCAACACCCCAAGCTTCTTATCCTGGGCAAAAGATGATTTCAGCAAGGCGCTAAGGTTATTGTATACTTTTTGATTCTAGATAGTTAGGTTGCTGCTAGATTTTCTCAGGACTATTCCAAAGCTTCTAAACCTCACAGTGGTTTTATGTAGCTCCCCAGGAGTTCAGCTGCTCCATTAACTGATTTTTTTCACTAAACTAGGAAACTTAGTAGTTGACTAATGCCAACGTAAGAAGGAAAGGAAGGGGAAAAAACTAATAAACATGAAGAACTGTCAGTTTGACAGCTGCAGTTACATTACCCAGGCTAGCAATGTAAGTACCAAAGGCATGTCACGTATGCCACTAACAGAACCATGCACAGTATCTGTTCAGGTTGACAAGCCCTGGGGCAGTGGTAAGTAAACTGAAAGAGGGAGATCCCAGAAGGAGGCAGAGGGAGCACCATAAAGGGGACAAACAGAACAGAAGTGACAGAAAAATCATTGCAGCAATAAGTAAGTTATGCACCTTTTTGTTGAGTTCTCGAGAAAACAATACCATGCCAGCTGGGAAAGCATTCCATTTTAGGTCCAAGAGTTTGCACACTGCTGGCCTTGGGGGAAAGGCATATTAATTTGTATCTATTTCCTGCAGCTGGATCCAGAAGAGGGTCAAAGACCTTTCTTCTAAAAGCTGGGAGTTAGGAAAAGGCAGAATGTCTTCTAACACAGAAGACAGCAGTTGCACTGAGCTTGACTGGTCTTTTTTAGCAAAGACCACAAAATGTAGCAACTTGGGTACCAGATAATATCTACTCAGAGATGGCAGCCAGGCAGCAGTGATCACATTAAGTCTTGTGCCTAATGATGGGTTGGTAAGAGAACTAATGATCTTACAGGGGAGTGGGCCCAGCTTGAGGCCTTTATAGCTCTCCATGTTCTCTGCCCTGGGAAACTGTGGAATAGAACGTCAGAAATCCTTGCTGTCTGAGCTGTGTGGTTTCATTTGTGGAACAGGCAATCAGTTCTGGAAGGCTGGCCGAATAGAGTGGACAGAATGATAGCTCAAAATGAGATCCATCAATGACTTCGTTGCAGCCCTAGCCAAACAATCAAAAGCAAATAGTCAGCTTCTAAAATCAATGTTCCGTGAGATGATGAACCAACCACTGGAGTTCACGTGAGGTGGGATGGGAAGGAGAATTGAGAGGGAAAGCAGAAGCATAATTTTTTCATACTACCCACCAAAGCCAGCAGTTGCAGTTCCTTGAAATAACAGATTTGGTTCCTAGCAAAATCAGAACGGCAGTCTCCTAGCAGAACAAACAAAGGAGCAGGGGGCAAGACATTTTTGAAAACAGGAAGGCGTTTTTGGCAACGATCACAGGAGGGCTGGTAAGCCATTGTGCTCTAGGGATCCATCTGCTGAGCTCCAGAACATCCTCTTCTCTCTCCACCCCCATCTAGCTCTCAGATTGCAAACACAGGGTCAAGAGACGGGTCACTTGTGAAGAAACAGTAAAGTGGAAAAGACGGACTCAGCCCGAAGTTGAGGAGAAGAGCCCGGATCCAATTTGTTCCACTCATGAAGGATGTGGTGTAAGAAACAGGAAAGCCTTTCTTATTCTGCCAGGGCAAGATAATAAGAGTGGACTTAATTAAATTAATGGGAAATGCACTTAAAAATTAAAACTGGTGTGCAACTTCTAATCAGCCTAGAATTCACTACTGTACATGGACCATAGATAAGAAGATAGTGACTGTATCTTTAAGGACCTGAATAATTTCATAACTATTAATAATTTTGTTAGTCATGCAATAAAAGCAAACACTAGCAAGGTAATCAAATTGCATCCTCCATAGTAGAGATCAGGGCAAGCTTTAGGGGGAAAAAAACAAAACAAAACAGTTTTCCTTCAGTGCAGAATAAGACATCTTCTCTAGACTTTTCTTCCTAATATAGAAAGAATAGAACTTATTTCATTAAATATTATATAGATACGTAGACATATATATAACTGAGAAGTTGTTTATTTGTTTGTTTGTTTAAGTAAAAAACCTTCTTAATCTGATCATCTGAACCCACCAGAGTAAGACCTCAGCCCTGAGATCTTAAGACTCAAGAGAATTCAGAATGACAAACTTACATCTTTATTTGTTTGTCTGTCTGTCTGTCTACAGACCTCATCTATATCCCAGGCTGTCCTTAAAAGTGCCATTTTCCTGCCTCAAGTTCCCAAGCACTGGGATCACACATGTCACTATGCTTGGCTTTCAAATCTTTCTTTGTTCCTTTCAGGCAACACACAACTTTACGACTGAAGACTCCGAATATCACTTAGTGGACCATTAACCTGTTCTTATATGGAGTTAGATTTCCTAGCTAAGGAGAGTAAAATAAAGACACTTAATTTAGTTTTCTTTTCCCAGAGAAATAAATAGCTATCAGCATCCAGGACAGCAGGGTTCATGAACAGTTTTGGAACTTGGAGATCAACGAAATCTGATCCTCTCATGAGACATAGTGATCCTCTTAAAGTTTAACCAAAGATTTCCTACCAGAGGCAATCCCCTCTTGTCAGGAAGCCTTTGAAAACCCTAGCAGGTTTCCTGTTAGGTGTTGTTTGATCTCTGGTGGACATGAGATTATTGTAAAGCCACTTTTTATAATCAAAAATTGCTCTATAAATGCAAATAATTTTGTTCAGCCTGGGCAAGTAATTTTTTATTTCTGTACGTTTCCATTGAGTAGTATAAGATAGATAGTAGACATAGAATGATAATTCAGTCTCTGAAAAAGATTTCTTTGTTAGGGTGATGCTTATGATGGTGACTACCTATTTTTTTTCCTGTTCTTTCAAATGTTCACTCCAATACTGATACACTAAAGGGTTTTCACGTTTTTATATTCATGTATGTGATGTAGAGTCCTGATCAATTGCAATAATTTATAAATCTAAATTCAGTTATCTCCATTTTAAGCAAGTTTCATCTGAAAATATTAATTGATCTGCCTACACTTAATACCATGAACTGACATGATATATTAGTTGGAGACATGGGTCCTGTTTTCTACATGCTTCAAGTTTGCCTCTCAACATTAAAAAAAGAAGAACTGAGATCCAAGATGGCGGCCAGCAGGAGGCTGATGAAGGAGCTTGAAGAGATCTGCAATTATGGAATGAAAAACTTACGTAACATCCAGGTTGATGAAGCTAATTTATTGACTTGGCAAGGGCTTATTGTTCCTGACAACCCTCCATATGATATGGGAGCCTTCAGAATTGAAATCAACTTTCCAGCAGAGTATCCATTCAAACCACCCAAGATCACATTTAAAACAAAGATCTACCACCCTAACATCGATGAGAAGGGGCAGGTCTGTCTGCCAGTAATTAGTGCTGAAAACTGGAAGCCAGTCACCTAGACTGACCAAGTAATCCAGTCCCCCATAGCACTGGTAAATGACCCCCAGCCTGAGCACCCACTCCGGGATGACCTACCTGAAGAATACTCTAGGGACCACAAAAAAATTCTGTAAGAAAGCTGAAGAGAGACAGGCAGTGGTGGCGCATGCCTTTAATCCCAGCACTCGGGAGGCAGAGGCAGGCGGATTTCTGAGTTCGAGGCCAGCCTGGTCTACAGAGTGAGTTCCAGGACAGCCAGGGCTATACAGAGAAACCCTGTCTCAAAAAACAAACAAAAAGAGAGAGAGAGAGAGAGAGAGAGAGAGAGAGAGAGAGAGAGAGAGAGAGAGAGAGAGAGAGAGAGAAGAAAGCTGAAGAGTTTACAAAGAAATTTGGGGAAAAGCGACCTGTGGACTAAAATCTGCCATGAGTGATTCCAGCAAGTTTGAGCAGAGACCCCGAGCAGCGCATTCAGACACCCCGCAAAGAAGGACTCTGTGGAAATTGACTCGTGCCACCAACTGGCTTGTGGCAGTTACTAACTTTCTACAGTTTTCTTAATCAAAAGTAGTCTAAGTAACCTGTAATGAAGGATTAAAAAAATCAGATGTTAAAAAAACGAACTACATCCACAAGATATACTTACCCAAGCAACAGTGTTCAGCTTTGATGCACAGGGGCTGTAAGTAACATAGAAGCTGTGGGGACGACTTTCCAATGAGTTAAAGGGTGCTTATAGAGGCATGTGAGCTACAATTAAGTCATGTGTTGAAGAAACAATGAAGAATATAATTTGCCTCAAGCATTTATTCTAACATTATTGAAGTGTTACAGTACAGTTTATTAAGGATACAAGCTCTGTGGCTACAAATATCAGGATTCATGTGTCAGTTTCTACCCTTCCTCTGACTTGAGTGGCATTAGAAAATTTAATACAGTACCTATTTCATAAAATTGTGGGAATTACATGAGATGGTGCTTATAAAATGATTCCTATAAAGTACTTCATAGTTTGCATGCTTAGCATAAACCATAAAGTTATTGAACTTTCCCTGTTTTATTCATAGAACACCATGATGCAGTGTAACAGATACAAATTTCAAAATATCAGCTTACTAGTAAAGAAGAGGAAGGCCCTGCCCTCTTGGAAGGTTTATCCAACAGATAATGGA
The DNA here is from genome assembly GCA_028551405.1 of Uromys caudimaculatus. Taxonomy (NCBI): domain Eukaryota; kingdom Metazoa; phylum Chordata; class Mammalia; order Rodentia; family Muridae; genus Uromys; species Uromys caudimaculatus. The sequence continues at coordinate 70,543,087 of CM052722.1, forward strand.
AGTTGAGGTTGTAAGAGCAGGTGCAGGCTATTATACAGACTTGATTGCTATGATGAAGAATTAGAAACTTATTCTGGAAGCTAGTGGTGTCATCAAAGACTTTTTGTGCTGTGGAATAACTAAGTTACCATTTCTGTGATTTGTGGTTAGTGTCAAAGTATTAAGGTTGGCTTCTTCAACCTCTGCCTGCTTTGCTTACAAATTAGGTCAGCCTACCAATTCTATTACAAGTCAAATTCCAGTAAACTGTACACCAATCCAGCATAACTTGAGTATGGGCTGCTGAGATTCAGTAGCCATACTGACATCCAGATATTCTAAGGCCCAGCTTTTAAGCTGGTTTCTGACCCTAAATGGAGTTCTGTGACCGAATGTCAGTGGCATGAAATATTTAGCAACAGTGCAAGATTTCAGAACTCATAACAACCTAAAATTAATTGAAAATAAAATGCATAGTAAATTTGAGGTGTTTCAGGCAGCACATGCTTCAGGCTGTAGCGTGTGATTTTACTGTAGCTTTGGCATCTAATACACATCATGTACACTTTATCCATGTGCTACCAATGCACTGGACCACCAAAGAATGCTTCCTGAAACACGGAAGCTCACATTTAGGACCACTGTGATTGTGAACTGTATTTAGATTTACTATGCATACAACATTTTCTGCATTTTAGAAACATAATGATTTGTTTATAGAAAACAAAGGCCTTTAAATATTTTCCTACCATAATTCCTTAGCATTTATAAAAGTAGTATCTTTGAATTGGGTTGTATTATTATGATAAAATATTAATTTTTGAGACAAGGCCTCACAGTGTAATCCTCACCTAAACTTCAACTAACTATGGAGTCTGAGTTGACCTCAAACTGTAGTAATAATCATCCTGCCTCAGCTTCCCAAGTACTGGGATTACAGACATGTGCTTAAAAAGTTTAATTTTAAGAATTGTTATCTGAGTCCTGACTTGAATGCCATAATTATTAAACTAATTTTGGTTTGTGATCAGAACTGAATTTTCAGCAATTTTTGAACTTTCCCTAAATATATTTCTGCTATTCTGTACTATGTATTTATGTGTAATAGCATTCTCATCATAGTTGATCATAAAGTAAAAATATTAGTGAATTCTGAAAAATGTTAAAAAAGCATAAATGAAATGCTATAAATACATAAATACACATCCTTCAGAATCAAATGTGTAGTAAAGATTTAAGTCTTTTTGTTTACTTGTTTGTCCTTTGTTTTTATATTTTGAGACAGGAACTCATGTAGCCCAGCCCAGCCTTTAACAGTTTAATCAAGGATGAATTTCATGCTTTTACCAGGATTTAATTCTTTATGTTAAAATAAAGAAGCACACCCACAAACTTGCTTTCATCTTTAAGAAATGGTAAATTTATCTATCAATTGTTTTTAAATAAATAGTTTTATAATTTATTATTAGTAACTGATGTATCATGCCTATATTAAGCCTATATACCCAATGTCATGTAGAACTTTCTTGGATAAAAAGGGATCACAAGCCAAATTTTTTTTTAAGAATCCCAGACATAAGGTGCAAGGAGCAAATACCAGCAATGGTAGCTGGAAGTCTAAGGCATTGTTCCTAAGAAATTAAGTCTCAGAATGTTTCACGGAGGCAGAGGGCAGGGTAAGTCAACAGAAGAATGACTCACAGAGACTTGGCCACCTGTGTCAAGAGCACAAGAGGTAGGAATAGGAGGTAGTACTATCATCTACTATAAAATTCGCACTAAGGTAAGAGCCTTGACAGTTTATACATCGCATTTAAATGAGCTAATATATTGGGGAGTTCATAATTTTGTACTCTAGACTAAGTCTTCAATCATCCTGCCTTAGATATGGCTTAGATGATTGACTGCTGAGCTCAGCCTGCGCCCACAGGTGAGTCACATTTGTAGACTTAGCTGTAAAAGCTGAGGCAGGCAAATATGGGAGTGAAAAAGGAAGCGCTGACACAGAAGATTCGAGAGTATTGCCCTGCCATTTTGTTTATAGCAAATCTTCCTCGAAGTAAAATGTTCATTTGGTTAAGATCTGGGAGTAGTTTTGAATGAAGGAGATTTTATGGTACTAGAAGTTGGAGAACCAAGATTTTATAATATGTAAAATGTTTCAGAAAATTTCCTTAAGTAATCATCCATTTATTTGACAATGAATGTTCATTGACTTCTTACTGTGTGCTTACTTCCACTGTGGAAAAAATGACCAAAGCAACTAAGATTTCTGTTCTAATGCAACATTCAGAACAATAAAGGAAAGACTGAAACAACAGACAAACCTACAGAAATTTCAAGGTCTAATAAGTGACATCAAAGCCACAGACTAGACACAAATGATGATGATGATGGTGATGATGATGATGATGATGGAGGGGTGAGGAAGGGAGAGACGAAAGATGCCAGTCAGCTGCTGTCCCGAGTGCTTTTTACATTTCATTCCTCAGGTTAATACTCTGAAAAGCATATCGATATGTAAATTAGACAGGTAAAGAAATTGAGATGTAGAAGGTCCAAGTAACTTGTTTTGAGGAGCATAGCTTAATGCTAGCCAAAACCAGAGAAATGATACGTGGTTCTAGAGCTATGTTTTCTTATCTGTTACACCAAAAATGATGAGGTTGTAGAAGTGAATTATAGGGCACAAGATCAGGAAGTAACATTTAACAATGGATCTACATCTATGGCTGGCTACATTAATAAGGATTCATAAATGTCAAGAGATGACCTACCAAACAAACTTTATTTTCTTCAAAATGTTTGCTGGAGATTAGATTAGAAAGATTTAAAAAAAAAATAAGAATACTCAAAGGATTGTACAAAATAGGGAAAAACTCATGAGACATAGATTAGTATAAGGCCTAGTGGTAACAAAGAAAAATGGTTAACTCTGGGAACTGTAACAGTATATCTATAAAACCATGTGTCACAAGGATTTCCATAGTATTGGGAACTGAGGGTCCTGCCTTGAATAGAATTCTTCTATGGACTTCCACAATTTCTGCCTGTGTCAGATTTTATGACTTCATCAGATATATGTTTTGTTCCAAGCCTGCCTTATCTCATTTTAGGCCTTTCCTTGGCATAATGAACATTAAATATATGTCTAAGAGAAACCAAATGCCCGACACTGACAACAAATCTTCCATGAGAACTCAAACAATGCTTGATTGAAGAATGGATCTAGAAAATGATAACATCTTGGTTCTACACACACATTTGTTTTACTGTTGACAGGTAGGCCAACTCCAAAATTCAGAAGATCACTCCTTTCTATAATTCTGTCATTGTTTGAATATATATTTCCCTTAAAATTCACATGTCAGAAGAACTAGCTGGATCTTTGGGAAGTGATTTGATTGACAAGAGCAAAAATATCACAAATGTGATCAGCAAATTTATAAAAAATCAGGTCTTTTAAAAATTAATTTTGCCTATTCATCTTTTCAGCTATTTGATTTGACAACCTTTGTCTCCACTGAAGAAAAAACAACATAGTATTATCTATGAAGCAGAGAGTAACCTTCAATAGATAGTGAACCTATCACACCTTGGTCTTGAACTTCCCAGGGGACAGACTGGGAGATATATTTCTATTTCTGCTGTTTCTGCCCTGGGCCAGGCATTTTGTCATAGTAGTACAAAGGGCTTAAAAGAAATTACCTTCCCATCTTCCACTAGGAGTCAGTTATCTATAAAAGGGATTCATTACGATTTCCTGATCATAAAGAACATAGCAGAAATACATCTTTTTCTTCTGCCATGACTCACAACTAAATTCCGCTATGAAGAAAGACTATAGTTACCCCAAACCAGTTGCTAGGAGAGTAGACAGAACACAAGAAGGTATGTAGCAAGGCCATCAACACAGGAAAATGAAAGGAAGATGAAAGCCACTCTTTCCATACAACCTAGGTTTTACAAAGCTCACTGACTACGGATTCTGGAAATAATTATCACAGAGGTTCTTAATCTCTATTGATTTCTACATGTTTTCAGACAAGAAGTTAACAATAACAGACATGTCATTGGTACACTAGATTCATACATTCCCTAGCATTGGTCAGCCCTAGGTTACAAATGCACTGCTTTATTAATCACAGTGGAGCTTTATAACTGGTAAAGAGTACAAAAAGCCTGCTTGAGGATTCATTACTGTCAACTTTCACATTGTATTCAGTTCCTGAGAAACCAAACCCTATTCCATAAAACAGTATCCCTCCCCCAAATCAGCAAGCTTTTAAATAAAAATATTTTTTTTGTTGTTCAGATGAGAGAATAAACCTAGCATTCTGTCTGTGAGTGACTGGCTCTGGTGAGGAAAAGGAGGACAGTCCCTATTGCCGTGTCCCTCAGCCCTAACTCAGCTCTATTTCTAGAAGTAGAGACTAAGTGCTAAGCCTTAGAGCAGTTCAGCTTTTACAAATGCCTGGGATCATTGAAGCAGTGTGAAGTCACATCGTGTGTCTAAGTCAAGCTTATCCCCACTGTTGTCCATTAGCTCCACCAGGAGGAGTGTTCTAGACAGCCATTCTGCAGCTGCTATCTGCACTAAGAAGGAGGCAGGATGCTTTCTTGTCACTAAAAGGACAAGAATTGAATTATGACCTTCTCTTTTGTGATCTTCTTCAAAAATGTTTCCCCCACTGGAAAACTGAAAGAATAATCTTAAAGTAACTATTTGGAGGCGGGAAATTTTAGATGAACCTAGGTCATGAGAATAGAGCCTTAATGATAAAGTTAGTTCCCTTATGAGAGATTTGATCTCATTCTCCAATGAGACTTAACAAGAAGCTAGCCCCATGCTAACTAGAAACATGACATTTACAGGCCATGAAATATTCCAGAGCCTTACAGTCCATCTGCAGCCCATGGCCATCCATACACATGTATCCCGGGATATCTATGAATGTAGCCCAATATAATACCATAAGCTTAAAAAGAGACATTAGCATAAAAACACAGGATTTTTGCAAATAGTTTAGTAATTCTATTTCATGGTTCTCAAATGATAATGTCATGTCACAATTTTAAAAATTTGAGCATAAACTGTTAATATTTTCTAGGCTCCAAAAAATGAGAGAAATAAATCTCCATTGTTTAAGACACTTATTTCAAACAAAGACACTAATGATCACCAATCTTCATGAACGTCTAGACCTCTTTCCTATCAAAATACTTTAGACTCCCACAACAGAATATTTGTTCATCTAGAAGCCAGATTGAATAAAATGAATCATTATCAACCACTCATAGATGAATAATATTTTTAATGATTTAGTTTATTTAATCAAAGAACACTATTATTCATTTAATAGTATTAGTTAAGTATACTTTTAGATAATATTTTTGGCCCCTGTGCTGTGTTTCAAAAATACTAAACCACCAATGTAGGAGAACTTGATTCATTATAACAATATAATATGATGATTAAACACTTAGGATTAGAATGAAACCTTAAAAACTGACAATATTCATTGAGGTAAAGATATCTGGTTTAAGTGACAAGCAACACTACCTTAAGTAAGCTACTTAGTATTCTGTCTCCATTCCTTCTTCTCTAAACTAATAATAATATCTACTTCATTAAGGTATTGTAGAATTAAATTAGGCTATACATATAAAACATTTGACAAAAATCAATTAAAATTATGGCTATTGTCTTCTATTAGTCTGTCTTAATTACTTTTCTGTTGCTATGAAGTGACACTATGACCAAAGCAACTTATAGAAGAAAGAGTTTAATGGGATGTACAGTTTTAGATTAGTGAGTCCATGAAACATCATGGCAGGGAACATGACAACAGGCAGGCAAACATGCCACTGGAGAGGTAGCTGAAGTTTGCATTTTATCCACAAGCACAAGGCAGAGAGATAGGGAAAGGGATAGAGAGAGAGAGAGAAAAAGAGAGAGAGAGAGAGAGAGAGAGAGAGAGAGAGAGAGAGAGAGAGAGGGATATCAAAGCCCATTCCTAGTAATACACCTCTTCCAACAAGGCCACATCTCCAAATCCTTCCCAAACAGTTCCAAGCATTCATGTATATGAATTTATGGGAGTCATTTTTATTCAAACCACAACATAATCAAATACACTTCAGAGATATTTTTTGTTTACTTTTAGCTTTTTGAGATAGTGAGACTAACATGGAATTCACTGTGTAGCAGAGGAGAATCTTGAATTCCTGATCTTCTTGCCCCCACTTCCTGAGTGCTGTGGTTTAGAAGTTATTCATGCTGTTTTGAGACAGTGTCTGCCCATGTAGCCCAAAGACAGAGTGATCTTAAATGCATGATTCTCCTGCTTCAACTTCCCAAGGAGCTGTAATTACAGACATGTGCCACTGTTCCTAGCAGATATATGGTTCTAAGAATATCAGTGGCATTTTTAAACATCAAAACGACTACTAGCTTCAAGGAATCATTATAGAAAATTTTACAACTGTCATGATTCAGAACAACAAACCTGGTATGATATATATTTGCAAAGTTCCTATTTCCAGTTAAGATCAGATCTGAAGGTTTTGGGTGGACATAACCACAAGAGGAGCAACTTTTCAACCCACCACACTAAGAATGTCTATAATCTTTCTCTGCTTCAGTTACATTATTAGCAAATAAATTGTGAGCTCAACATATTGTGGTATATCCAAATATTTCAATCCATAATTTTTACACTTTCTAAGCAAAGTATAATCATGATATACTAATACATAATACGTCACAGAATAAAGTTAGAAATATCTAGGTTTGTTGTTTAAGCAGATCAGTTTAAAACTGGGGAGGAAGAACAGACCTGGGAGGAAAAGTGGACAGAGTGGGGAGAGAGGGGAACCTGATCTGGTATTGAGTGAGGGAAAAGGACTGACGCCCTGAGGGCCAGCGGAAAGAGGGAAAGAGGAGGTTGGGGGATCCTCCAGAATGCACCAGAGCCCTAGGAGGCTCAGGACTCAAAGGGGGGGGACCTTATATGAAATGCCCTACAGTGGGGAGGGGGAACTTGTAGAGCCCAACTCCAACAGGAAGACAGGGGGCATCAATTGAGGGAGGGGGTTGCCATCCCACAGGCAAAACTCTGACCCATAATTGTTCCTGCCTGAAAGAACTACAAGGATGGAAATGGAGAGGAGCCTGAGGAAAAGAAGGTCCAGACACAGGCCCAAAGTGAGATCCAGCTCAAGGAAAAGCCTCAAGGCCTGACACTATCACTGAGGCTATGGAGCGCTCACAAAAAGGGACCTATCATGACTACCCTCCGAAAGACCCAATAAGCAGCTGAGTCAGATGCAGATATTTACACCCAACCAATGGACAGAAGCTGCTGACCCCTGTGGTTGAATTAGGGAAAAGCTGGAAGAAGCTGCTGTGGAGGGCGACCCTATAGGAGGACCAGCAGTCTCAATTAATCTAGACCCCTGAGATCCCTCAAACACTGGACCACCAACCAGGCGGCATATATCAGCTGATATAAGGACCCTAACACATTTACAGCAGTGGACTGCTGGGTCTGGGTTCAGTCAGAAAAGATGCACCTAACCCTCAAGAGACTGGAGGAGGCCCCAGGGATTTTAGAGGTCAGGTGGGGTGGAGGGTGGGGGGTTGGGACAATCTCGTGGAGATGGGGTGGGGAGGAGGTACAGGATATGGAACAGTTAGAGGGTGGACTGGGGGTAGGGGGTGGAATAAAATCTGGAGTGAAATACATAAATACAAAAAAAAAAAACATTAACAGACCATAAATTGCCAACACCTTTTCGGTTCCAGTACTAGTTTAAGTACTATGACAGTAGGGATTGAGTCCTCCATGTATTTTGAGTAAGTAATACCTTGCACTGTGGGTGCTTAATAAATGTTTGTCATCATCATTATCATAATTGTATATCGTAGGTTGCCAGCAGAGATAGCTACTGTTCATTACTGCTCTGTTAGAGGCAGTCTCAGTGGGGGACATCAAAGAAGAAGAATGTTCTCCACTTGCCATAGATTGCTCTTGCCAAAGAATGCTTGATACAGCAAATTTTGCCTCTGGACAGCATTTGTGGCAGTTTTATACTGCTTACCTCTTAACATTCCAACCTGTCACCTGCTACCACACAATTACCCTAGCCTAAAAACACAAAATACTATAAATACCAAGAATAGTGATTAATTTTTCGCCTATGAGAATAAGCAGATATGAAGAAAAGCATTCATAAGGTGGCATCAGAGTATCTTGGAGGACAAAGACTGCACAAAGTGTTCAGACAATGACAAGCTTAATTCATGAAGATATTATATGTGAAGTCTTGATGAACTAGCTTCACAGGGCATACCAATTATTACAGACTGGGTAATTTAAAACAACAAAATTATCTTGTAATTCTGTAAGCTAGAAATCAAAAATCAAACTGTTTTAAAGGCCATGCTCCCTCTGAAAATTGTAAAGAAGAGCCTGCTCCGTGTTTCTCTCGTAACCTCTGGTACTTCCCATAGTCCTTAATGGCATTCTTGTAGCTGAATCTGCCTCAGCCATGACATAAACTTCTTTCGATCACAGGTTCTCTTTGTGAATTCAAAACTCCTTTTCATTATAATAACACTAGCCATTGCTTTTAGGGTCTATCCTAATCTACTATTTGACTTTAATCAACTTAATTGCATCTGCAAAGATGTCATTTCCTGATAATGCTTAATTCACAGATTCTGAGTAGGTATGGATTTTTATAACAGAAGATATGATTCAACTTCCTTATCAATAAATTGGCATCCATATATTTGGCCATGTCTGTACCTTTGAGGAAAAACACCAAAAGTTACCTGTGAAATTGTTCACCCATATTTAGAAACCTAGAAGCTGTTTGAAAAGTAGAGAAACATTTTATTTTCTCCCTCTAAAATACAAGCCAATGGGGCTAGAAAAATGTGGCTCGGTTTTCAAGAGGACTTACTGCTCTTGCAGGGGACCCTGTTTAGGTTGCCAGTATCCATATGGCTTCTCACAACTGTCTGTAACTCCAGTTTTAGGGGATGTGATGTCCTTTTTTGGCCTCCACAAGCAGCAGGCGCACACACGTGCATGAACACAGGATAAGCATGTATATATGCAAGCAAACATTCATATACACAAAATAGAAATAATAAATATTCTAAAAAGTACAAGTCCAATTCTTGATTTATGGTTAGTCGCTTCCAATATGAAGGGCAGGTGAAAAGAAGCAAAAACATTGCATGCTACAAAAACTACAGGTAAGTTTCCATAAAACAATGACATATATTTGACATAATTTAATGTAAACATATTTTGGAAATAACCACTTGTGAAAAATAAAATTGCTATCCTAGAAACAACCTTACCAAACCACAATAACAAAGCACAGAGTTTGAGGTATTTCTCACACAGCAAATCATCCACATGCCCTCCCCTTCAAAGTTTCTATAGAACAGAGATAAATAAACCCAAGGCTACTGTAAGATTAGTCTCTGGACATTTCGAGTGGCTACCTGTACATCCCAGACTCATTTACAAACTGAACAGTGTACTGTTCAACTTCCCTGAATCATACATACGGGGAAGTTCACCAGAAAGTTTATCATTATTTAGAGCTAATCAACAATGAGCTTTAAGGTTAAGTTGAATAAATGGAATGCTCTTGGTTATAGTTTCCTTCTGCTGGAGGCATTCTTTCTACTTGGTTCAGTGAGACTTGTTGGTGTTCCTATGTGCTCATGTGGGAAGAAGTGTACATCCCATCAACATTACTTTTCCCTACGCTAAAATGAAGAGACATGCAGCACAAAAAACAAATCAAGAAATTCCCCTTTGGGCGAATCCTTAAATAGTTTCCCCTGTTCCCTCAGTGTCCTCAATGACAGATTGATCTGCTATACCACAAGGCTGAGAAAAATCTATCCTCTCTTTCAGCCCCAAACACCTACACTTCAGTAAAGGCTTCACTCAAATTAGGGGGATTGTTTCCTATGAACATTAGGCAGGCAAGCAAAAAGTCTTTTGGAAGTCTCTCCAAACAACAGTGGGCATCAAAGCCCTACTTCGTTTTTTAAAAAATTTTTTCACTATATTTGAGGATTTAATACATGTATACAATGAAATCTGATCCTCATTTTGGCCTTCATTTGGCCACTATATTTCCCCCAATACATGCCCCTCCCATCTTCATGTCTTTATTTTATATAACCAACTAAGTCCAATTAGTGCTGTCCATGTTTGTGCATGGGTGTGGAGCCATTTACTGGAGCATGGGAAACCTATTTGTGGCCATACATACCCTCACTAAAGAACTAATTATTCTACCTCCTCCAGCAACTCTCCACTGCCAGTAGCTGCCACACTTTTAAGGAGGTATGTAAATCTGATATCTTGGGAGGATATCAGAATAGTCAATTTCTTTAATCACACTGATTTCACTACTGAAACATTGAAAGGAAACCAAGTAGCTCAGTGGATTTGGATCAGTCTTTGCAGTTTGGATCTCATTAGTTCCTTCCGAGAAAAGATACAGCTACCTTGAATTAGGTAGTCAGACTCCATTATTCAGTTGATTATGGTTAAACTGAAACATTCTGATAGGGGATATTTGTTCAATATAGTCCCTAAAATATGTTGGAGAAAGTAGTTTTGAGCTCTGGAAAACAGAATCTCTTACATAGGTAATTTAGGTAGCCTTTGTACAAAAGAAGCATTTCCCCTCCCCCATTCTGCTATAGTTAGGGCCAATCTGGAAGCATGTATGAATTATCTGAATATGCCAAAAATGTTAATTTCATATTTGCTATTTTAAAAGCAAACTCAGATTTTTGAGCTTTCTACTCTTGTTTTACAGTTTAGTATGCCTTCTATTTTGGAATTAGATTTAGTGCTAAGCACCTTTAAATGCCAACCTGACCATGATACAGATACAACTGGGGCCATTGTTAAAAGATGTTGGAGGAAGAAAATATAAAAGTTGGAGGTTTAGCATTGACTAATTATCTTTACAACCCCACTCCCATTCTCACTGACCTTATGAGAAGCTGAGTGTCTATTTGCAGCAGGTTAGTTGGGGAGCTGACATAAGACTCTCAGACTAGTTTCCAGAGAGCAGATGCTAGCTGGTGAGCCCTGTTTATCAGGCCATGGCAGGTCTGCCAAGCAGAAAGGTCCTGTGGAGAGGCTGTGGGCTGGAGGCTCGTGACTTAGCTGTTATGACATGGTCCAAGGCTTCAGAACTGCCAGACAGGCACCTGCTCCCAGCATTCAGATTAGCAGAGAAACCAAGCAAACAAACATTCCCATCAACCAGTATTTAACCTCCTGTTGCTCAGAGTTGCGCTTTCTTGATTCACTGGGGATGATGGGAAAAGTACAAAATCTGTAGGGCATGCTTTCTATGTAGGCTAATGGCACACAGGTTAAAGTTCACACCCTGAGAACTGCCAGCACAAATCTTATTCAACCTCACGATGTGATGAGGGGGTCACATTTCAACCACTCAATCATGACAATGAAGTCCATTGAAATTCTGCAGGCCTCCTTAAACAAACAGAGGCTTCAATTTTTACTCCAGGCTCTTGCCTGTCTCCATGTTAGACAAATATGAAACTCCAGTTCAGGATTTTACTTCCACTGCCATGGACTGAAGTATTAACTCCAGAGTTGGCCCAGCCAGACAACTCATCCATACTTGAATCAAGGCATTCACTTGAAATAATAATAATAATTTAGTAGCAGGGGCTTTCACCTCCAGCCAGCACAGGTAAATCCTGAATTAGTGGTCCTTTTCATTCCTAAATGGACTGCAAACCTCCTGCTGCTGGGCCTTCATTAACAAATCTCAGAAGGCAAAAAAAAAAAAAAATTAAAGGAAATAAACAAGCCACTGGCTGAGCACACTTGTGATCACAAAATTCCTCCTCCTCTGTTTCTCTTGCCTACTGGGATTCTCAGCTCATGCTGGGGTCTTTCAGCAGTATTTTTCCTCTGTGCCTTTTCTTTTTTCTTTTTCTTCTTCTTTTTTTTTTGATGTTTTATTTACATTTCAAATGTTTCCCCCTTTCCAGATCTCACCTTTGAAAACCCCTATCCCATCCCCCTCCCCCTGCCTCTATGAGGGTATTCCCCACCCACTCACCCACACACTCCAGTCTTCCCACCTTGGCATTCCCCTATACTGGGGCATCTAACACCCTCAGACCCAAGGGCCTCTCCTCCCCCTGATGGCCAACAAGGCCCTCCTCTGCTACATATATGGCCAGCACCATGAGTCCCTCCATGTGTATTCTTTGATTGGTGATCCAGTCTCCAGGAGCATCCAGAGGTCAGGCAAGTTGACACTGTTGCTCCCTCCATGGGGCTGCAAAGTCCTTCAGCTCCTTCAGTCCCTTCTCCAACTCCTCCATCTGGGACCTCACGCTCAGTCCAATGGTTGCTGTGAAGTGAATCTTGGGTATTCCGAACTTTTGGCCTAAGATTCACTTATCGGTACATACCATGTTCATTCTTTTGTGACTGAGTTACCTCGCTCAGGATGATATTTTCAAGTTCCTTCCATTTGCCTGCAAAGTTCATTAAGTCATTGTTTTTAATAGCTGAGTAGTACTCCATTGTGTAGATGTACCACATTTTCTGTATCCATTCCTCTGTTGAGGGACATCTGGGTTGTTTCCAGCTTCTGGCTATTATAAATATGGCTGCTATGAACATAGTGGAGCATGTGTCCTTATTACTGGTTGGAGCATATTCTGAGTATATGCCCAGGAGTGGAATAGCTGGGTCCTCAGGTAGTATTATGTCCATTT
>CM052722.1:70556382-70582256 GCA_028551405.1 Uromys caudimaculatus
CTCAAAAGAGGACATAAAAATGCCTAATAAACATTTTAAAATTTCCAACATCAACATCCATCTGGGAAATAAAAGGTAAAATTATTTTGTGATTCCATCTCACCTCAGTCACTATCAACAGGAAAACAAATTCTGGCAAGTATGTGGGGAAAGGAGGGCACTTAGTTATTGTTGGTGAGAATCTAAATTGGTGTAGCTACTACAGAAATGAGTGTGGAGAGATTCCCAGAAAATAACTTCCATATGAAACCGCTATACTACCCCTGAACACAAAGAATTCTGTATTTTATGACAGAGATTCCTACATATCTTTGCTCCTTGGTTCACAATAGCCAGGAAGTAGAATCAGCCAATTGCCCATCAACAGATGAATGAATAATGAAAAATGCCACTCATCCACACAATTTAGCCATTAAAATTTGATCCAATTTGAAGAAAAGTGGACACAACTGGAAAATACTTTATTGAGTGTGGAAACCCACATTCTGAAAGTCAAATGTTCTCTTTCATATGGATCTTAGGTTTCAGTTTTTAGATTCCAGGCTTTATGTTCCAATGAGTGTTGGGGAGAGGTCAGGAAGTGTGAAAGGAGCCATGGATGGGAGGGGGACGTTACAGTAGCAGGGAGTAAAACTCACAGAATATGAAAGTGGAGAGATAGAATACTAAGTGTGCAAAGGTTTAAACGGGGGATTGGGACAACTGGGAGTGGGAAAAGGGTTAAGAGCAACTAAGGATATATGAAAAGACATTTAGAAACCCACTACTTTATAATCTTACTAAAAATATAATAAAAAGGAAAACCTTGGAAGAGAGGTAGCTTGCATGGGTAGATAATATTGCTTCCTGAAGCCATGGTTTTAAAATAAAAATTCTGGTGCCGGGTACAGGATAATAACTTGAGTTGTTGATCAGGGCAGCCACAGAGACTTCCAAAATAATACAGGCTTTTCCCATTGCTTTTTGTTGTCAACCAAAATTAGTTGGTATGAACTTATTCTTGAAAACATCACACATTGTGATTACAAAACTCAGATAAATCAAGCTGAAACTAAGTCGGGAAATCCTTTGGCTAACATCCATAGTGTCGACGGTTTTTATACATACTGCTGGAAGAATTGTTATCAGCAGTCTTACCCAACTATGTACCCTGCATCTCACGATATTGGCCTGGAAGGAAATATATGCCCAGTGACGCAAGCAATAGTGGCTGACTGTCCTCTGGGTAATCCACCAGTTCCTGATTGAATGTGAGGCCTGCTCAATGGGAAAGAATACATGTCTTGTACTGTAAATCTGGTCAAAACCTATATAATTGGGGAGTTTGTAAGCCCTAAGAGAAATCCAGTATTCTTTTAGTTACTATTTTATTGCTGTGAAGAAACAACCCAACTAAGGCAACTATTATAAAAGAAAACACTCATCAGGCAGGCAGCCTTGGAGATGGAGGAGGAGCCGAGAGTTCTATGTCATGAGTTACAGGCAGCAGAAATGGACTGTGTGCCACACTGGGCAGAGCTTGAGCTTTTGAGACTTCAAAGCCTGTCCCTACAGTGACACACTTCCTCCAACAAGGTCACACCTCCTAATAGTACCATTCTCCATGGGCCAAACATTCAAATACATAAATCTATGAGGAGGGCCACACCTATTCAAACCATCCCAACTACTATTATTTTTGCTAAATAGACTTGTCCAATTGCCTTGTAAGTATTTATTTTTATACATGTAGACCCATGCCACTCTCAGCATGGGGCACATACCACTTTCTGAAGTAGGTAGTGGTTAACATGGAGACTCTCATATATATTTTTTAATGGATATTTTCTTTATTTACATTTCAAATGTTTTCCCCTTTCCAGGTCTCCACTTTGGAAACCCCCTATCCCACCCCCCCCACGCCTCTATGAGGGTATTCCCCTACCCATCCACCCACTCCCGTCTTCCCATCCTGGCATTCCCCTACACTGGGGCACCAAACACCCTCAGGCCCAAGGACCTCTCCTCCCACTGATGTCCAGCAAGGCCCTCCTCTGCCACATATGTGGCCAGTGCCATGGGTCCCTCCATGTGTATTCTTTGGTTGGTGGTCCAGTCTCTGGGAGCTCCTGGGGGTCTGGTCTGTTGACACTGTTGCTCCCTCCATGGGGCTGCAAACCCCCTCAGCTCCTTCAGTCCCTTCTCCAACTTCCCCATCTGGGACCCTGTGCTCAGTCCAATGGTTGGCTGCAAGCATCTGCCTCTGGTTTTTGTCAGGCCCTGGTAGAGCCTCTCAGGAGACAGCCTTACCTGGCTTCCATCATCAAGCACTTCCAGGCATCCACAAAAGTGTCTGGGTTTGGCGGCTGTAAATGTGATGGATCCCCAGGTGGGGCAGTCTCTGGAAGGCCTTTCCTTAGTCTCTGCACCACACTTTGTCTCCATATTTCCCCCTGTGAGTATTTTGTTCACTCTTCTAAGAAGCACTGACTCCACAGAGCCAAAAAACCCTATTAAAAAATGGGGAACAGAGCTAAACAGAGAATTCTCAACTGAGGAAAATCAAATGGCTGAGAAGCTCCCAAAGAAATGTTCAACATCCTTAGTCATCAGGGAAATGCAAATCAAAACAACTCTGAGATTCCACCTCACACCAGTCAGAATGGCTAAGATCAAAAACTCAGGTGACAGCAGATGCTGGCGAGGATGTGGAGAAAGAGGAACACTCCTCCATTGCTGGTGGGATTGCAAGCTGGTTCAACCACTGTGGAAATCAGTTTGGCCGACCCTCAGAAAAATGGACATAATACTACCTGAGGACCCAGCTATACCACTCCTGGGCATATACCCAGAAGATGCTCCAACAGGTAATAAGGACACATGGTCCACTATGTTCATAGAAGCCATATTTATAATAGCCAGAAGCTGGAAACAACCCAGATGTCCCTCATCAGAGGAATGGATACAGAAAATGTGGTACATCTACACAATGGAATACTACTCAGCTATTAAAAACAATGACTTAATGAAATTCGCAGGCAAAAAGATGGAACTTGAAAATATCATCCTGAGTGAGGTAACTCAAGTCACAAAAGAACACACACAGTATGTACTCACTGATAAGTGGATATTAGCCCCAAAGTTTAGAATACCCAAGATTCAATTCACAGACCATATAAAGCCTCAGAAGATGGACACTAATATTTAACCAAAGTGCTGAGAATAAATGTATTGAAGCTTAGTGCTCAGCCCAAAATGTGGCATCTATATTAACCCCCTCCAAGGCTGAGGGGACATCATAGAAGAAGGTGCAGAAAGAATGTAAGAATCAGAGGATGGGAAAGAGTGCTATTAAATGCTACAATCCAAGTATGACAGGGCAGTTTTAGTTATGAACACAGATCACTTAAAGATGTCTCCATATGGTCTGCACAAAGTTAGGCCTTTCAACATTCCATCATTGAAAGGGGAGTTATCTAAGATTCCGTGCCCTTTCCACAGAAGGTTTTGGCAGTTAATGGTTGCTAGAGTTTGGAGTGTCATTTTCTTCAGGAGTATATCTAGCCAATCAAGTTGCCTATGTTCTAGTGAATAAGTTGCTACCTAGCAAGGTTCATACAAACAACTCTAAACTCAGTACATTAAAAGAAAGAGAGAAAGAAAGAAAGAAAGGAAGGAAGGAAGGAAGGAAGGAAGGAAGAAAATGGGAAGGTATAAAGGGTTTGGATGGAGAAGAAGGGAGAAAGAGAGGACAACTGGATAATTGTAATCATAATACATGTATTATATATAATTATAATCATAATCATGTACAAATGTATGAGATTGTCAAAAATAATAGACATCCTAAGGAGTGTCTTATCATGATCTGAATTACACTTCTCTAATGACTAGTGATGTTGAACTTCTTTTTATGTGGTCAAGGATTTTCTTTATATTCCCTTTGAAGAACTGAGTATTCAAGTTCTTTCCCTAATTTTGATCTTTATTCATCTAGACACATTATTCCATTGTGAAACTTCCTCACTGTTTGCCTGTATTTAAATTGGAATTGTTTCTTTGTTGTTCATTTGTAGGCATTGTGTGTGTGTGTGTGTGTGTGTGTGTGTGTGTGTGTGTGTCCTTTTGCACTTGACTCTTGTCAAAAATCATATACACTAAGGTTGATTAATTTTCTTTGTGTCATGTGCATGAAAGTGTGCTTATAGACACATTCATGCAGAGATGGACATTCAATAGCTTCTCTACCTTATTTTATTTTATTTTTATTTTCTTTTGAGACAGGGTCTTTGACTAAACCCAAAGCTCACTGATTAGTCACATTGGCTGACCAGCAAGCCCAGTGATCTTCCTGTCTTCAGTGCTGAGATTACAGGGGCATAATGCAGCACCTACCTATCTGCAGGTGTGCTGGAAGTTGAGTTCAGATACTCATGCTTGTGCAGCAAACACTTACTGACTAAGCCAGCTATCCAGTCCCTATCTATGGGACTTTTATTCTGATATGCTGGTCTATATGACTATCTTTATGTCAGCATCATGCTACTTTTATTAGTATAGCTTTGATATAAGATTTTAAATCAGAAACTATGATACTTCTAAGTTTGATTGTTTTTTTTTTTTTGGAATTGATTTTGCTGTTTGAGATTCTGTCTGAGTTTAGGATGGATTTGTGCACTGTGATCATTTAATAGAGATTGCACTGGGTCTCTGCTGACTAGTTTTTGTCAAGTTGATGCAAATCAGAGTCACCTGAGAAGAGGGAAACCAATTCAGGAATTCTCTGCATTAGATTGGCATTTCTGCAAGGCATTTCCTGATTAATGATTGCCATGAGAGGGCCCAGTCACTGTGGGGCAGTGCCACCCCTGGAGAAGTGGTCCTGGGTTGTACAATAGAGTGAGAAAAAAGAAGATGCATTTCATAATCAGGACATACATTCATGTTGCTATGCATACCAATAGTCCAATTATTTCTGAGAGGTATTTGATTGCATAAAGTACTGTATTCTTTTTTACCAACTCTTTAGTCAAAGGACAGTGTATTGTTTCAAGTTTGAGACTAGTATATATAAAACACACATAAGCATTAAAAAGAGGGCACAAGCTGAGAAAGCCATGGGGAACAAGCCAGTGAGCACTTTGTGGCCCCTGTTTCAGTTCCTGCTTTGAGTTCCTGCCTTGGCTTCCCTCCATGTTGGACTCTAATCTGTAAAAGAAATAAACTCCTTCCTCTCCAAGTTGCTTTTGGTTATAGTGTTTGTCGCAGCAACAAAAAACTAACTAGAACAGTGTCTTCAATTACTTTGGGTAGAATTAGAATCTTAAAAATATTGTCTTTTAATTAATCAATATAGATATCCTATTATTAATTTTTATTAATTACTTGTAACACCATTTTATAATTCGCAGTGTCTTTCACCTGCTGGTGTAAGGTCATTCTTAAGTATTTTAGTTTTACTAATTTCTTTTTAATTTATCTTTTGGAATTTTATTTGATAGTATAAAGAAAAGCAATGGGTTTTGCTTTTAATTGTTGATTTTATAGTTTGTAATTTTACCAAATTAATGATATATTAGTTTTTACAGATTGTGATTTGGCCTTTCTTGTGCTACTTAATCTTGTATTCCTCAGTTTCCTTATCCATGGAATGGTGACAGTGACAGTGTGTAACTCATAGACTCGATATCAGGATTACATGTGGTAATCAAGATATGCAGAACAGTATCTAGCTCACAGTACTCATATAATGAGTGTTTTATAGTTCTCTGTATTTTAAAATATATGCAAGAAAGGAAACTAAGACATGCTTATCTTTTTTATAAGTGTCATTGCTTAAGGCAAGGTGAAATTTAAAAATGAATCAATGTAAAGAAAAACCTCAGGGAAATGAAAAGTGCACACGTTATATGAACGTTCACGAATGAGAAGACGTCTGTATGCATTCATAGGCTTAATATTGTTAAGATTTCAATTTTATTTAATGAAACCTACAGATGCAACAGAATCCATATTAAAACCACAATGATTTTGTTTTATAAACTCTCCCTAATATTTGGAAAGTGGTAGATGCCTGAAATACCTAAAAATATGGTCTGTTATCCCCAAAGATCACTTTTTGAAAAGCAGTAAATTGTGAAGCTTTAAATTTTCTTGGCCCCTCTACTTTTCCTATAAATGTTTCAAAGATGTTGGAGCATTTTTTTTTTCATGAGAACTTTTACGTTCTTTGTCTACCTAAGTCAAAATGATTTCCTAGAGAAGGCATTTGGGTTGAAAATTAAATGAAAAATCTATGCTCCCATATAACCTTTCACCACCCGCCACTGTAGATACATAAGCTTTCACTGAGTAGAAGAAGTAGTATGCGTCTCCAATTTGAGGAATGCTTCATGTGGAGTCCTTGAAGTATTCCTGGCCTTTAGCCTGGATTTGAAGAGGGATGAATCTTTAGGTACTGAGGCCACTCAGATATAGAAACAGTGGCATACATACATAGCAGGAGGTAGGGGTGACAGAACTCTTTTCTAATTATTTTGAAGTATTTGTCTCTAATCTTTCTTTTATAAAATTTTATAAATGCTATTAAAAAAACTCGGAAATAAATAAAAACATCATACACCAAAAATAATCAGATGTAAGGTCTATATAGCTCTATAAAATTCTATACAGTTAGAACATGCATTCAGAATGGAAGCTGAGGAACTGCATAGTAAAATTTACACTTTTATGAATGAATATATTTTATGTGCTTATCCAACACCAAACCCAAGAGATTTATGAGAGAATTAGAACCAGGAAAGGAACTGGCCTCACACTTTCCTTCACAATTCATGTGTATGACATAAACCCAGTCTTACCCCATCCCCTTATATATAGCTTGTCTCTCTTCATCATTTATGTGGATATCTGCTGAATTCCATGTGTTGAATAATTTGGTTACACAATTACAACATGAAGAGGCTTATCTCATTCCTACTGTTAGACCTGATGCCTGGTATGCCACACACATAGCCAGTGGACATCTTCTCAAAGTGTCTGAGATGCACACAGTACCTTTATGCAGTATTTCCTAAGCTTCAATCATTTGTAAGCCATACTTGTAACTTTCAGCATGTGGATCTACCCTTTGGGCAAAGACAATAGATTGGCATTTAAAAGTTAAAATAAGTTCCCTTGTAATTTAATATTTTTATTTTTTTGAAATTGTGATATAATCACATCATTTCCTTCCTTCCTTTTCTTTCTTCCCACCTCTCCTGTGTACCCCTCCTGCTCTTTCTCAAATTTATGACCCTTTTTCCTTTAATTGTTGTTTTACAGACACACACACACACACACACACACACACACACACACACACACACACTAAAATATTCCTAAATATATTAATATGACCTGACACTTCATATAATGCTACTTGTATGTATACAGCTATTGATTTTTTAACTTTGAAGCCATAACAATCAGTAAAAACTTAGGTAATAAACATTATCATGACTTTTGATATACTTTTGACAGTGAGTTTATGAATGTCTTAGAATTATTTAATTCTTTTAGGTGGCCTACATACTACCTTTAGGAAAGACTGTCAGTGGAATATATACTCCAGGGTCACAGCCTGATGAGTCTAACCATAGGGAACTGTCAGCATCCAGGAAGAACTGCTGGCAGGACGCAATTGAGGAGAATGCATGGCAAACAGGAAACATTCCATGACAAACAGTAGGGAAAAAATCTATATGATTGAGATCTTAGTTCAAAAGTGAAATAACTAGATCTGGGTGGGGCGATGCACATCTGTAATCCTAGCCTTTGGTGGGGGTCTGAAGCAGGAGAATTGAGAAACTGTGGCCAGCTTGGGATGAATAATGATTTCCAGGCCTGTGCAGGCTATAGAATGAGTCCTTGTTTCAAGAAGATACAAAAGTTATGGAAAGAGGTTTATGTCATATTAAACGTAGGTTCAAATTAAACTAGTTTCTAGTACTTAAAATATCTGTGGTTTCTTTTTGGAGGGTTATTCTCCAGACCAACATGTGATAGCATGAGTGTAACCTGCTTCATTCCAGTTTTGGTTCTGATTAGAGGGCCATTCTTGCAACACCAAGAGCTGAATTATATCATTCCATGAGCCTGTGATAAAATTTATTATTCAAATAATATTTTGAATGCTGTAATTGTACTTGTCTATTTTCTCATTTTTAATGGCTGATTTATGTAAGTTGAGCAGGGAATCACTTGACATTGAGGTTATGAATTATTTGAGCAGTTCTTTAAGGTTCTTTACCTACTTGTACTTATACATTTTTTTTTTTAACAAAACTTTGTATTTTACCTTGAAAAATTGCACTGTACATTGCTGGATATTTCTAAGAAAGAGAGACAATTGTTAGACATGGATGGAACAAGGTGCCAATGCTATTTAATAAGTGATGTTTAACTCGGGTTCAGCATGATTATGGCTAGAGTGCTATTAATATTTTTATGATGTGTCAAATTTTATTCCTTGTAGTGATATTTTTAAAATCAGTAGATGCCAAAAGTGTAAATCTCAATAATATATGAGAAAGAATACTTACATCAGTGAGCCCGATTGTTAAAGTGTTTAAACTCAATTTAATTCAGATCCATCTCTACCTGGAATCATTGCAAAATATGCTTACAGTGGTTAATTAATAAAGAAAAGAAGCTCAGGAAAAGACTCTTCAGACTCTGGCAGGTTATATCAGGCTATACAATGTGTGAAGAGCTGTGAAGGATATGAGATTTCAACTCTGCTTGTATGCCAGTCTCATGGGAGCAGGCAGAAGGTGAGAATTTTCTGGATTAGACATAAAATTAGATATACTCACTATACAGAAAACAAGAACTTCATGCTCTTGAGAGATCCCCGTGACCACTCACTCCCATGCAGTGACACAGAATGGGCAACCAAGGTGGAAGCTGTGAACATGGTCAGATCACATAATCACTCAGGAACACTAAAATGTAAGGAAGCCAAATCTTTATTATGGGATGTATACATAACCTTTGATCTGAAAGAAAACATCATGCATACATGCATGCATATATGTATGCACACACACATACGTACATACAGAGCTTCTTTACCTAGCTACTCCATTAATGAAGTAAAGACTCCTAATCTAGGGTTATAGAAATGGCCAAATATGTAATCTTCAACATGAAACAGATGATATTCACAATATATTATACATCATTATGACCCAGAAGAAGTTGCTGAATACTTTACGGTGCCACCTGTAACTGCACCAGCAGCAAAGTTAATAACCAGAGACAATGAGATTAAAGTTCTGTAGTTTCACAAAGATGAGGTTCCTTCTGGTTCCTGTGGAAAAGTAGGATTGTTTTTTGGGATAATTCTGCAATATGGGAATAAACAGAAACCTGTTATTCATGGTTTAAGCATGAATGATTAATAAGCAAGAGTGATTTTCTTGTTTCCTTGATAAAGGGTCATGTTTGGCTAGGAGATCTTATCATAAGAAACAGAGCAGGAGGATAGTATATACCACACAGCACAATAAACACAACATTTTGTCTTGGAGAAAGGGGAAATTTCTGTCTTTCATAATTATTTGCAATACCAACGTTCTCCAAAATATAGTTAGGATCCTTGCTTGCATGATATGTGGAAATATGAGAGACTTGTGAATAATTGGCTTCCAACATACTGTCAATAGGATTGAAAGATGGTATATTTTGATTAGGATAATATTAAAACTAAAGTCACAGAAAATACAACTTATTGGATAAGTCAACAAGTAATTTTATAGTTCCTCTTAATGATGGATAAGAGCAAACTATAAAATGGAACTTTAAACATGATACTTTTTCACTTTCCATCTTTTTTCTTTCTTTATTCTTTTCTCATCCTGACCCCAGCCTCTCCTCTCTCTACTCCTCCCAGTTTCTCCCACCTCCTGTCTCTCCAAGATTTACTGCTCCTATATTAATATAGTAATTTTATTAATTATTTGAGAAATTCCTTCATCATATTTTCATCATATTTATTCCTTTTCTCCACGTAAGTCCTCCCAATCCACTCTCTACCTTCCCACCCCTTCCTAAATTCCTGTATTCCTTTTTTTTTTTTTTTTTTTTTTTTTTAAGAATCCACTAAGTTCAATTTGGGTTGCTCATATATACACGCATGTGGCCTCACTCCCTGGTGTGGGGGTGACCTACCAGTGACCACACACTTAAGAAAGCCATCTCTCCCTCCTCCAGAAGCCACTAATTGTTCATACCTCCTAAAAGGGGTGGAGGCTCATGAACCTATTTCCTCCTTCGTGCTGGAATGCTGACTGATTTGATCTTGTGTAGATCTTGTAGAAGCAACCACACCTGCTGTGAATTTGTTACTGAAGAGGTCCTATGGTATCCAGAAGACACATTTGCTGTCTGGTCATCCTGAAGTGCATCTTACTGAAATGCTTGCGTTCTAAGAAGAGTCCCCTGCTGGGAAGCTCTGAGGAAACAAGAGTTCGTGCTGAGAGGAGTCACACAACACTTAAACTCTTTTTACTTCCCTTCTGTGATGCTCCCTAAATTTTGTGGGTACATGATGATTAGATTTTTACCTTCACTTTAAAAGAAAACTTTATTCTTCAACTTAAAATAAGCTAGGGTCATCTTGGAAAAAGAAATCACATTTGAGAAAGTTCTTCTATCAAATTGGCCTGTACATAGACAATACTGTGGGGAAATGTCTTGATTAATGATTGACATAGGAAGGCCTGACCTATTGTGGTCAATATCACTCCTGGGAAGGTAGTCCTTGGTTCTGTAAAATACTGAGTAAATCATAATGAGCAAGTCAGTAAGCATAATTCTTCTATGGTCTTTGCCGCAGCTCATGCCACCATGTTCCTACCCTGCTTGAGTTTCTGTCTTGGATTCTCTCAATGATGAACTGGAGTTGGGAAATGTAAGTCAAATAAACCCTTTCATTCTCAAGCTACTTTTGGTCATGGTCTTTATTACAGCAATAGGAACTTCACTAAGACAGGGTAATGTCCCATTTGCTACTGGGAATTCAACAGGCACTTATTCTCTGGACTTTAATAATGTCTTAGTTAGGGTTTCCATTATTGTGAACAGACACCATAACCAAGGCAACTTTTATAAATGACAATATTTAATTGGGGCTGACTTACAGTTTCAGGGATTCAGTCCATTATCATCATGGTGGGAAGCATGGCAGTGTGCAGGCAGACATGCTAGAGGAGCTGAAAGGTCTACATTTTGCTCAAAAGGCAAACAGAAGACTGGTTTACAGGCAGCTAGGAGGAAACTCTTTTAACGCCTACCCCAAGAGTGACATACCTCCTCCAACAAAGCCACTCCTACTCCAAGAAAGTTACACCTCCTAATAGTACCACTCCCTGAGCCAAGCATATCCAAAGCACCATCATAAGTTGTTAGTTTCTGCATTAACAGCCATCCATTGCACAAGAAAACTTCTCCAGTGAGGCAGGAGAGCTGCACTATTCTGTATCTTTAGAGAGAGAAATTTAGAAGGCAACTTGATACAAAGTTTTAGCTGCATGCAAGTTGGGATGTCTCTATATTCTAAATAGTTGACCAGCAACGTGTATTAGATTTGACATGGTAATCTTAGCTTTCTAGCTAAATCAATACAATCTTAATATTGGGGGAAAGGAAAATGTGAAAAATAAATTATAAGGAAAATCAAAATTTGGGGGAAATATTTCTTTGCACAAATGCTGTTTTTTCTATGAGGTATGCTAGCCCATATGACAATCTACATCAAATTTACATTTGTAGAACACTATAAACATTCTGATAAGCTAAAAACAGGGCACACTGTCCTTCGAACCCCCATCATCTGGCCCATGACTCTCCCTGTCTCCCTAAGGAGCCTTGCAGAACAGGAGAGGGAGTAGGGGTGGCTGGAACATCCAGCTAAGACTCCTCCTCCCATACCAATCCCTTGCCTGCTGGGTCTACCTGGGGTACAGCCAGCAGAGGTAAGCAGCATGCTGTATTCTGAGATCCATTGTCAGTTACAGGGCTCTGACTGCTCCTCCGAGGAGTTCTGCTGGCATCAGCAACATTCAGCCAACACCAGGAACAACCAGGTGGCTAAAGGCCATCACCAAGAACATAATCAACAAGAACCAGGATAATATGGCATCACCAGAACCCAGTTATCCTGCTACAGTAAGCCCTGAATATTCTAACACAGCCAAAGCACAAGATATTATATGACAAAACCAAATTTAAGCAGTCCATTCACAAATCTAGCCCAACAGAAGATACTAGAAGGAAAACTCCAATGCAAGGAAGCTAACTAAAACCAAAAAAACAGGAAATAAGTAGCACCACACTAGCAAACCAAAGTGTGTGTGTGTGTGTGTGTGTGTGTGTGTGTGTGTGTCTAATAAAATAGATTTTCAACCAAAAGTAATCAAAAGAGATGGGGAAGGACATTTCATACTTATCAAAGGAAAAATCCACCAAGATGATGTTTTAGTTCTGAACATCTATGCCCCAAATGCAAGGGCACCCACATGGTACTGGCAGAAAAACTGAGAGGCTGAATAGAACTGAAGACTCAGAATGAAACCCAGACACCTATGGACATCTGATATTTGACAAAAATGCCAAAACCATACAATGGAAAAAAGAAAACACTTTTAGCAAATGGTATATGTAGAAAATGCAAATCAATCCAGAGACATCAGAAGTGGATGGTTGGAGTTAACTGAGTGGTAGAGGGCTTGAGGAAGGGAACAGGGATGGGGATCAGGGATGGGGAAAAGAGGGGCAGGAGAGGGCTGGGAAAGAGAACAGAAATCTCTGTGTGTGGGGGTAATCCCTGGCACTAGCCAGAGACTTGGGATGGGGGAGAATCTGGGGATGACCCTAGCTGAGACTCACAGCAGCTGGGGATATGAAGACTGAAGTGGCTACCTTCTGTAGCCTTGGAGGACTTACAGCGTAGGGAATCGGATACCATACCACCCAGAAAACCTTTAACCCAAAATTTGTCAGCAGGAAAAATATTTGGTTGAAGGTTTTGTGGGTGGGTTGATGTACGTGTCCCTCCAGTGGTAGTCCTGCCTTGCTACAGTAGGTGGCCGCTTCAGTCTCCCTATTCCCCTCTGGTAGGAGTTTCAGGTAGGGTCACCCCCACTGGGCTGGAGAGATGGCTCAGCCGTTAAAGGCTAAGCTTTCAAACAAAAATATAAGACCAATTAATTTTAGACAAAGGAGCTGTGAGAATTTTCTCAGAAAATGATAGTGTTTTCCATAGATAGTGCTGAGACAATAGAATATTCACATACTAAAGAATGAATTGAAACCCTACAGCACATAATAAAGAAAAATTAAGCCATTGAAGTATGAAATCCTTACAAGAAGATACTGCAGTAAATCATTGCAATCTTAGATTAAATAGCACCTTATTATATATGAATGGGACCAAGGTCACTAACTAAAAAATAAGAAACATGATAGAAGTTCATCAAAATTAGAACTTTTGCACTATGAATTTCACTGATAAAAAATAAGTAACAACTTGAGAGTTTGAATGAAAAATGCTCTCCATATTCTCAGGCAGGTAAAAACTTGGCTTCCAGTCAGTCACTCTGTTTGGGGACATTTAGGAGGCGTGGTTGTGCTGGAGGAAGTCTATCATTGCATGTAGGATCTGAGAGTTTAATCAAGCCCCTTCCAGTTCAGTCTTTCTGCTTTGTGCTTGTTGTTCAGTGAGCTCTTGGCCTTTTGCTCCTTTCACTACACCTGTCGGCTGCTGCTGCTTTCCTGCTTTGATGAAATCTCATCGCTCTAGAACCCTAAGCCCCTGAATCTTTTTCTGTAAGTTGACAGTCATTGTGTTTTTTTATTGGTTATTTTATTTGTCTACATTCCAAATGTTGTTCCCTTTCCCAGTTTCCCCTCTGCAAGCCCCATATCCTATCCCCCTCCCCCCTGCCTCTATGAGGGTGTTACCCCCACCCACCTATCCACTCCCACCTCACCGCCCTGGCACTCCCCTACACTGAGGCATCAAGCATCCACAGGACCAAGGGCCTCTTCTCCCATTTATGTCAGATAAGGCAACACTCTGCTACATTTGCAGCTGGAGCCATGAGTCCCTCTATGGTTGGTGGTTCAGTCCCTGGGAGCTCGGGGGGGGGGGGGGTCAGGTTGTCATTGTATTTTATCACAGCAATAGAAAAGTCACTACAATACAAAGTGGGATGTTGCTGTGATTTGGCCATTCTTGAGTTTTAGAGGAATGTGAAAACTTTGGGAATTTGGACTAGAAAATTGGTTGAATTCTGTAATCAAAGGTTAAAAGACCTGCCTGGAGGCTGAAAATGACAGTAGTGTGCTCAGAGAAGTTCCCACTGTGGAGACCTAGTTCTAGAGCACTCAGTGCAACAATGACAACTGAAATTGAGGTCATTTTGGTGACATTTTGGTGAAGAATTTTGCCTTCTTCCCTTGTCCTAAGAATTTACCTGAAACTAAACTTAAAAGTAATGATCAATTTCTTTGCAGGAGGTTATTTCAAGGCAGCATAATATTGAATCCATCACCCAGTAAGTACTACGGACTGTTACCAAGGTCTACAATGAAAAGAAGGAATGTACATTCTTTTTCCTTTTTGAGATATGGTCTCATGCATCCCAAGTTGACCTAAATTTTGCTATTTCAAGTATTCCAAGAACAACCTTGAAATACTGATCTTTGGGTCTCCTGAGTGCCAAGGTGACAGATGTGCCCCACCTGTCCAGTTTCTATCATTCTGGCAACGGAACCCAGGGTTCTCCGTATGCCAGACAAACATTCTACCTACTGTGCTATGGCCCCAGGCCACACATTCCTTTTCTTCTTTCTTCCTTCCATCCCTCTCTCTCTTTTGAGGCAGATTCTCTCTACATATCTCTAGTTGTCCTGAAACTCACTATGTAGTCCGGCTAGCCTTGAATTCACAGAGATTTGCTTGCTTCTGCCTCCTGAGTGCTGGTTTCAAAGGTGTGCATTACTTCTGTGCCTGGATTCTCCCTATTTTCATAATCACACTATAATCCTGATCTAATAAAAGATGTTTATTATTCAGTCTCTCACAGTATCGAAGAAAAGAGTGTGACAGGGAACAAAATGGGGACCTAAAACAGAGAAGGACTGGAAGAAGGATGGGGGATGGTAATGTAATTATATTTCAGTTTTTTAAACTGCAAAAAGAGCAAGTAGAACAAGAAGAAATACAAAAACACAATTTAAAGAGAAAAGGAGCACCAGGAAACTTAATGTTGTAGCCATGACATGTGCTGAAAGACATAAGGAGACTACTGCCTTTAAGAAGAGACCTCCCAAGTGTTACCATCCCTGCTTTCAAGCTGTACTACAGAACACTAAAAACAAAAACAACATGGTATTGGTATAAAAACAGACAAGTTGATCAATGGAATCAAATTGAAGACCCAGACATAAATCTACACAGCTATGAACACATGATTTTTGATAAAGAAGCCAGAAATACAGAGGCAGATCCTCCCAGCCAGTCATTGGACTGAGCACAGGGTCCCTAATGGAGGAGTTAGATAAAAGACTGAAGAAGCTGAAGGGGTTTGCAGCCCCATAGGAAGAACAACAATATCAACCAACTAGACATCCCCAGCTCCCAGGGACT
The DNA here is from genome assembly GCA_028551405.1 of Uromys caudimaculatus. Taxonomy (NCBI): domain Eukaryota; kingdom Metazoa; phylum Chordata; class Mammalia; order Rodentia; family Muridae; genus Uromys; species Uromys caudimaculatus. Next base: position 70,572,056 of record CM052722.1, read on the forward strand.
AAACCACCAACCAAAGAGTACACATGGAGGGACCCATGACTCCAGCTGCATATATAGCAGAGGATGGCCTTGTCTGGGATCAATTTGAGGAGAGGCCCTTGGTCCTGTGAAGGCTTGATGCCCAGTGTAGGGCAATGTGAGGACAGGAAGGTGGGAGTGGATGGGTGGGTGGATGAGCACCCTCACAGAAGCTGGGGGAAGGAGGATGGGATAGGGAGTTTCCTGAGGGGGAACCGGGAAAGGGGATAGATAACATTTGAAATGTAAATAAAGAAAATATAAAATATTTTAAAAATATTTTATATAAAAATATATAAAAAAAGAAAACAATAAAAAAGAAAAAAGGAAACAAACAAACAAACAAAACTAACTCTTAAGAGTCCATCTTATACCCCTCAGAATGGCTAGAATTAAAATCTCAAGAGATAGCACATGCTGTCAAGGATGTGGGGCAAGGGGGACACTTTTCCATTGCTTGTGGGAGTGAAAACTTGCATAGCCACTTTGGAAATCAATATAATGGTTTCTCAGAAAATTGGGAATTGTTCTACTTCAAAACCCAGCCATACCGCTCCTGGTAATACCCAAAGGAACCTCCATCTTATCACAAGGACATGTGCTCAATTATGTTTATAGCAGCTTTACTCGAATAGACAGAAACTGGAAACAATATAGATGTTTCTCAACTGAAGAAGGATCAAGAAAATGTGACTTTACACAATGGAGTATTAATCAGTTGGTAAATGGATGAAACTAGAAAAATCATCCAGAGTGAGGTAACCCAGACACAGAAAAACAAACATGGTATGTACACACTTATAAGTGGATATTAACCCTTAAGTACAGGATAATCATGCTACAATCCACAGACCCAGAGAGGCTAAGTAACAAAGAATGCTTAAAGGGGGATCTTTCAGGGAAGGAGAACTCGAATAGATTTTATGGGTGGACTAGGGGGCTTGTGGGAATGGAAAAAGAAGGAACAGGTTTTGGGGATGGAGGGAGAGAATACTGGGAGAGATAACTGGAACTGGGAGAGATTTTGGGCGTGAGGTGGAAACCTAGTGCAATGGAAACTCCATGGAATCTATGAGGGTGAGACTAGAGAACACTCTTAGTATTGGGGGACACAGAGCCTGAATCAGCCATCCTCTGTAACCAGGCAGGGCCTCAAGTGGAGGGACTGGGACACTAAGCCAAGCACTAAACTTCTGACCTACAGTTTGCCTTGTCTGCAGCATGTGCTGGGACCAGAGCCTAGCATAATAGTCATTAGAGAGACCAGAAAGACTTCATCCAGCAACTGATGGAAACAGATGCCAAGTCCCACAGCCAAATATTAGGTAGAGCTTGAGGAGTCCTGCAGAGGAAGGGTTGGAAGTCTTGGAGGAGCCAGAGGGACAAAGGATACCACAAGAATACTGCCCACTGAATCAACTGACTGGGGCTCAAGTGGGTTAGCAGAGATCAGGGAGCCTGTATGGGTCTGACTTAAGTCCTCTGCATATATGTTATGGCTGTGTAGTGCAGTGTTCTTGTGGGACTCTTAATAGTGGGAGAAGGGACTGTGTCTGACTCTTTTGCCTGCCTTTGGGACCCTTTACCTTCTACTGGGCTTCCTCAACCAATGTTGATATGAGAATACGTGCCTGTTCTTATTGTAGCTTCTTGATTGGTTGATGTACCTGGAAGGACTGATCTTTTCTGAGCAGAGGTGAAAAGGGAGTGGATCCAGTGGAAAGAGCAGGTGGAGGGGGAAGAAGTTCCAGGAAGGGGGGAAACTGCAGTCAGGATGTGTATGAGAGCTGAATTAATAAAAAGGAAAAAGATGAGGCCTCCTGGACACTGGCATAAAGATAAGGGTGCCTCAGAGCAAGACCCCGTTTAACTAAGCTTCCAACTTGTGAAAGGGAGGTTGAGGCTTTTTCAGCCTCTATAAAACAACTGAACAAAAGATCTGCTGCTAATGTAATTCAAGAGGGCCAGGGTCTATCCCAAGACAATAGGCAAATTCGGTAATGCCATCCTCATTGTCCCAGCTTTAAAAGAATGAAGGATGTAAAAGTGATGGTGTCAAATTCTCTCTCTCTCTCTCTTTTCCTTCCTTCCTTCCTTCCTTCCTTCCTTCCTTCCTTCCTTCCTTCCTTCCTTCCTTCCTTCCTTCCTTCCTTCCTTCCTTTCTTTCTTTTTTTTCTTTCTTTCTTTCTTCTCTATCATATATTACATCCTGACTTCTGTTTTCCGTCCCTTCTCTCCTCTAAGTAACCCCCCTCCACCTTCCTTCACTCCAAGATCTACTCTTCCCCAGTTTCCCTTCAGAAAAGGGCTGGCTTCCCATGGATATCAACCGAACATGGCATATCAAGTTGCATTAAAGCTAGGCACATTTCCTCATATTAAGGCTGGATGACAGCCCAGTAGGAGGAGGAAAGGGTTCAAAAGGCAGGCAAAGGCGTCAGAGACACCCCACTCTTAGGAGTTCCACCAAGCTACAAGGCTATAACATATATGCAGAGGACCTAGGTCAGACCCATGCAGGCTCCTTGATTGTTCAGTCCCTAGGAGCCCCATGAACCCAGATTAGTTGATTATGTGGGTTTTCTTGTGGTGTCCTTGACCCCTCTGGTTCCTACAATCCTTCCTTCTCCTCTTCCAAAGGATTCCATGAGTTTGGTTTAAAGTTTGGCTATGAGTCTCTGCATTTGTTTCTATCAGTTGCTGAATGAAGCCTCTCTGATGACGATTATGCTAGGCTGGAGTCTATGAGTATAGCAGAATATCATTGGAAATAATTTCATTGACTTTATTTATTTATTCATTTATTTATTTTTGCCAGTCTTGAGCTCTGTCTAGGTCTCTGAGCTGTCCCTTTTCTGCTTCTTGACCATCCAGGCAGTGTCAGGCATGGGCTGCCTCTTGTGGTGTGGGTTCCAAGCTTGCCTAGTCATCCCTTGGCCACTCCCAGAAGTTCTGCCCCACCTTTACCCCAGCACATCTTTCTTTCTGGCAGGACAAATTGTAGGTAGAAGGTGTTGTGGCTGAGTTGACATTCCAGTCCCACCACTGGAAGCCTTGCCTGATTACAGAAGATGATTGGTTCAGATAGTATATCCCTCAATACTAGGAGTCTTCACTAGGGTCATCCTCATAGTTTCCAGGGAGTTTCTATTACACTAGATTTCTATCTCCTTCATGAAATGTCCCCCAATTCCAGTCATTTCTCTTAGTACTCTGCCTCCACCTCCCCTCCTGATTTGTCTTGTTCCCATGCCCACCTGCCCCCAGTCCACCCATGAAATCTCTACTATTTCCCCTTCCCAGAGAGATCCATGCACTGCCCCCAACTTGAGCCCTCCTTGTTACTTAGCCTCTCTGGATCTGGGTTACCTCCCTCTGGAACACGCCCTGCCATGTTCTAGTCTGGTATTGGTTCAGTATTTCCTCACTATGCCCCCATTTCTCCTTTCTGGATTGGTAATTTATATTCTATACCATTGTGTGTTAGAAGTATGTAATTTGCTTTTCAGTTCTTCAAAGGGTTATAATTAAGAGATTATCTTATGTATCAGAAGAGATTCTGTACTATTTTATTAAACTTCAATTTGATTTATTTCTGAATAGTTTTTTTTAATTAAAATGCAGTTACCTCATACCAGTTACCTGCATGTATGTCTGTGTGAGGGTGCCAGATCCCCTGGAACTGGAGTTACAGACAGTTGTGAGCTGCCATGTGGGTGCTGGAATGAAACTCTGGTCCTCTGGAAGAGCAGCCAGTGCTTTTAACTGCAGAGTCATCTCTCCATTGTTTTTACTCCATTGTGTAAATATATCACAGTTTCTAGCCATGGATCCTTCCTTTAAGTTTTCAGAGAGCTGCTGAGACCAGGCAGCCTACAGAAAGGAACTCCCTCCATGAAGGCCTTGAGAAGGCTAGAGGCTATGAGAGAACATTATGTAAAGTTGTGACTATGAAACCTGGATTGCACAGGAGACCTCAAGGTATTGGAGATGCCAGGACCCTGAGACATTTGCCAGGGACCAGGTCCAAGAGAGAAATATATATTGCAGGCAGCAAAAATGGAGGGCCAGTACCACCCATCCTAGTCCTTTAATCCTGAATATAAAGCTACAAGATTTGTTATGTGCCCTGCCATGTTCTAGTCTGGTATTGGTTCAGTATTTCCTCACTATGCCCCCATTTCTCCTTTCTGGATTGGTAACTTAGATTCTATACCATTGTGTGTTAGAAGTATGTAATTTGCTTTTCAGTTCTACAAAGGGTTACAATTAAGAGATTATCTTATGTATCAGAAGAGATTCTGTACTTTTTTGTTAAAGTTCAATTTGATTTATTTCTGAATAGTTTTTTTTAATTAAAATGCAGTTACCTCATTCTCTTTCCTTCCTCCAACTCCTCCCCTCCCCTGGCCTTCTCTTCTTTACTTTTTAAAAAATTACATACATGTGTGTAGACATAGGAATGGATAAACATATAAATATAACCTCATCAGTTGGTTCAGTATTGCTTAAATATACATGATTTCAGGGCTTGCCATTCGATAATTGGATAAGCAATTAAGGGATTCCTTGCTAGTAGAAGTCTACTTTTAGTACTGTCAGTATCCTTTAGTTGCCTGTAGGTTTTTGTTTTGTTTTACTTTGTTTGTTTGTTTTTGTCTAGAGGTGGGGGTTTTCATGAGATTTCTCCCTTCCGTGGTAGTATGCCTATTGGTTTTGTCTTTGTTCAGGCTTTGTTTATATAGTCATACTATTGAGGTATCATGAATATCATGCTCTTTACCTTCGTTTATAGTTTGTGACTTGAGCCTTCAGGTCTCAGCTTCCAGCTCCAGTTGCCTTGCCTGCCTGATGCCATTCTTACTGATGGTAATGGCCATCAGGGGGAGAAGAGGCCCTTGGGCTTGAGGGGGTTAGAGGCCCCAGTATAGGGGAATGCTAAGGTGGGAAGACAGGAGTGGGCGGGCTGGTAGATGGGTGGGGGAGTACCCTCATAGAGGCAGGGGAGGAGGAGGGGAGAGGGGGTTTCCAAAGTGGAGACCTGGAAAGCGGGAACATTTGAAATGTAAATAAGTATCAAAAAATTAAAAAAAAAAAAAGACTCATCCCTCGGGAATCATAAGCTCAAATAAACCCTTCTTTCTATAAATTGCCTTGGTCATGGTGTTTTATAGCAGCAATAGAAAAGTAACTACTACACCTTCCTCAATGTTCTTTTAATATTGTTAAAAGCAAATAGTAGACTCTCTTAGGTCATTTCCTTAGCTCTTGCAAAAGTGCTTTCTATACATGAATAGATGCTCACATTCAGGAGTCTATTGATGGAGAGGCTTATACTAACTCCAGAAGGCATTGCCTATCTTTTTTGTTTAACTGAGAAATAGAAATGTTTTCATCAAGATGACATTTGTTTAAATAAGATGTAGCCAACAAAATAAATTACTAAAAGTTTTGGTATTTATTTATTTTTCTTGTATGTTTTTCTTTTATTGGTTATTTTCTTTATTTACATTTCAAATGTTATCCCCTTTTCTGGTTTCCCCTCTAGAAATCCCTATCCCATCTACCTCCCCATGCTTCTATGAGGGTGCTCCCCCACCCACCCACCCACTCCTGCCTCCCTACCCTGGCATTCCCCTATACTGGGGAATCTAGCCTTCATAGGACCAAGGGCCTTCTGCTCTATGGGGATGGAGCCATGGGTCATTCCATGTGTACATTTTGGTTGGTGGTTTAGTCCCTGGGAGCTCTGGTTGGTTGATATTGTTGTTCTACCTGAGGGGTTACAAACCCCTTCAGCTCCTTCAGCTCTTTCTCTAAATCTTCATCCATTGGGGAACCCATGCTTAGTCCAATGATTGGCTGCGAGCATCCATCTCTGTATTTGTCAGCCTCTGGCAAAGCCTCTCAGGAGACAGCTATATCAGACTCCTATCATTAAGCACTTTTTGGCATCTGCAATAGTGTCTGGGTTTGGTGACAGTATATGGGATGGATCCCCAGGTGGGGCAGTCTCTGGATGGCCTTTCCTTCAGTCTCTGCTCCACAGTTTGTCTCTGTATTTCCTCCCGTGAGTATTTTGTTTCCCCCTCTAAGAAGGACTGAAGCATCCACACTTTGGTCTTCCTTCTTCTTGAGCTTCATGTAGTCTATCTTGGGTATTTCAAGCTTTTGGGCTAATATCTACTTATCAATGAGTGTACACCATGTGTGTTCTTTTGTGATTTGGTTACCTCACTCAGGATGATATTTTCAAATTCCATCCTTTTGCCTAAGAATTTCATGAAGTCATTGTTTTTAATAGCTGAGTAGTATTCCATTGTGTAAATGTACCACATTTTCTGTATCCATTCTTCATTCCTCTGATGACAGACATCTGGGTTGTTTCCAGCTTCTGGCTATTATAAATATGGCTGCTATGAACATAGTGGAGCATGTGTCTTTGTTACATGTTGGAGCATCTTCTGGGTATATGCCCAAGAGTGGTATAGCTGGGTCGTCAGGTAGTATTATGGCCAATTTTCTGAGGAACCTCCAGACTGATTTCCAGAGTGGTTGTACCAGCTTGCAATCCCACCAGCAATGGAGGTGTATTCCTCTTTTCCACATCCTCACCAGCATCTGTTGTCACCTGATTGTTTGATCTTAGCCATTCTGACTGGTGTGAGGTGGAATCTCAAGGTTGTTTTGATTTACATTTCCCTGATGACTACGGATGTTGAACATTTCTTTGGGAGCTTCTCAGCCATTCTATATTCCTCAGCTGAGAATTCTTTGTTTCGCTCTGTACCCCATTTTTAATAGGGCTATTTGATTCTCTGGAGTTTAACTTCTTGAGTTGTTTGTATATATTGGATATTAGCCCTCTATCAGACGTAGGATTGGTAACAATCTTTTCCCAATTTGTTGGTTGCTGTTTTGTCCTATTGACAGTGTCCTTTGCCTTACAGAAGCTTTGCAATTTCATGAGGTCCCATTTGTCGATTCTTGATGTTAGAGCATAAGCCATTGGTGTTCTGTTCTGGAACTTTCTCCCCCCCCCCGTACCCAGGTGATCAAGAGTTTTCCCCACTTTCTCTTCTATTAGATTCAGTGTATCTGGTTTTATGTGTAGGTTCTTGATCCACTTGGACTTGGGCTTTGTACAAGGCTGTAGATTGGGTCATGCAGTGAAGTCTTAATAAAATAATGTCTTTAGAAGGGTTAGGTAGGGAAAAAGAAAAATTGGTCTGCTCAAGGTGGGAACATGAGTAGGGGGTGAGACAGTGGAATTAATTATATGGACTGAGCAACAGTGAAAATAGACAAGAATTTGACTGACAAAAATAGAATTTAAAATGTTGTTATTGATATTTGCCTTGTCATGGATGCCTATTAAAGTGAAATTAGTGTTTCCCCTTCTATCTTCTCTCCACACACATGCCTGTTCAGATGTATAAAATAAAGACTTAGGAAACCAATAAATTATATAAAGCATAAAATGCCCAATGCTGCCATCTAGAGTATCCACTGAAAATTACAGCCACCATTGACAACTCAGGAGACTTGCTCAGAAATTGTGGATTCTGGATCTGTTCGATTTTGTGTTAGGAGCAATTTAGAAGAACATGCAAAAAATGTTGCTACAGTTTAGCATGTGGGGACACATATTTTTATTTCTAAGTGAAAGAGTTCAAATTTTGACAACGTTCTAATGTTTGATCACAATAGAAGTCTTCTTTTCCTGACCATCCTGTGGAGAATAACTGCAGTAGATAGAAGAGAGCACAGACGGCTCAGGAAAATCCTTCATGACCTTGCTGTGTTTAGTTTGGGGAATGAGAATTAGGATTTTGTTGTTTTTTGTTTTCTTCAGAAAACACCATTGTTTTCCATTTTACTGAGAGTCACTGCAGACAGGATATTGGTGAAGGGGAACCAGAAAATCAAGTTCCAGGTGGAAGGAATATTGAGAACAAAGGTAGACGCATGGAGCACACATAGAAAACAGGGGTCAGCCTGGTGTGTTAGCATTTTGTTGCTGTGACAGGTATTGGACCAGATCAATTTAGGAGGAAATGTTTATTTTAGATCATGGTTTCAGAGATTTCAATTTGTGGTTACCTGGCTATGGGCCTGAGATAATTCATGTCAGTAGGCCATGGTAGAGGAAAATTGGCTTAATTCATTGCAGCCAGAAGGAGGAGGAAGACAGATCAATGTGCCATTCACAGGTACATCCCTAGCGACTATCTCAAACAAGATTCCATCTCTTAGCATCTCCCCTGCACATTAAATAAAAGCCCTCATGATTCACTTTGCTCTCAATTATTGGCTCCAATAACAAGACATGAGACTTTTACATAAAAGCTTTTGTTCATACGGTATGTGATGGGTACATATTGTTTATGAGTGGTATGAGCACTTGAATATGCTACTTGTGTATGCCCAGTGTGTATATGCCAAACCCAGAGCAAGATGTCCAGTGTCTTCCTTGATCACTCTTTACCTTATTGCTGTGAGATAAGATCTCTAACTGAACTGGAAAGTAACTATTTCAGCAAGGCTGGTCAGCCACTGAGCTCTCAAAATCTGGTTATCTCTATCCCTGAAATTCTGAGATTCTGTCTGTCACTACCTTCAGGGCTGAGTTGCAGGCATGTAAAGCTATGCACAGCTTTTTATGTGGATGTTGGGGGGTTGAACTCAGGCCTTTATGCTTGCAGTGCAATGACTCTTTTCTATGGAATCATCTCTTAAACCAAAGTTATGAGTCTTTGGGAGGCATTTTATGTCCAAACCACAGCATCTGTATAAACAGAGTATGAAATGCATTGTGGTGGCATCTATGTGTCTCTATTTCTCCTAACCCAAGTGCTTCCTTGAGAGTAGACATTCAATTTTGGTTTCCTTCTAAGGGCCTAATATGACGTAAGGGCCTAACTTGACTGAATACACAGTAGCCATTTGACAGATTTTGGATTATCAGCTAATCTCATCACATTTCCTAAGAGTTTGGTTGTCAGAAATACTCACAAGGGCAAATACTGGAGGTATGACTATGGTACTTGAAATTAGGCAAGTCCAACTCTCAGCTAATATCCAGAGCAAAACTTGTCAGACCTTAATAAGAATTAGCAGGGATCGTGTTAATACACAGATTCTGACTCACTGGTATGAGGTGAAGCCTCTAATTCTACATTGCTAATAACTTCTCTGCTCATGCTGATTATTACTAGTCCAGGGAATTACACATGGCGTAGCAAGGACTTACAGGGTCCTGATTCTCTTCTTGAACTTTTTAGACTTCCAAATTATAGATGGCTGAGCATAGGTATCGCTGATAAGAAAGTTCAGTTTAAGATACCTGATGAAAACTGCAGTGGCACAGTCACACTGATGACATCCAACTCAATTGGTAGAAATATTATTTTTCTCAGAAAAGATTTCTAGTCTTTTTGTTGAAAGAATCAATCATTACTCTCCACTATTGATTGTATACCCCTTTGTTTAACTCAATATCTATTTCCTTCTGTGTTTGTTAGGTAAATACCTCATATCAGGGATAGTCAAATTTCAGTCATTGCTAGTCTTAATATGATTCTTACTATAAGAATAATTATGATACTGATGACATAAATTGTGCTTTTTATTTATTTATTAATACATTTCATTGTCTTCATTGCTCTTTGAACAAGATAATCTACAGAACTTAAATAGGTTTCTATCATTTTGAAGGTAAAGATTGATAGAAAATAGCTCAATGATGATTGATCATGATGGTGGTGGTGGTGATGATGATGATGAAATTGGTATAAATTTTGGATAAATTAGATAAATTGCAAAATGCTACCCAGCCTTTGTTATTTGAAAAAGAGAAAGACTTGAGTGCTGATGAAATACACAATATTGTTGTTATGAGAGATGGTAGTCTTACAGGTAAGGTCACAAAACATTGACATCCAACAATGAAATATACTGTCTAGAATCTGGAAGAAAAATGACTGTTTGGGCCTTCTCCTGATCCTTGGCCTTTCCCCCCCTTAGTGTTTAAGCCTCTTATCTGCCCAGATTCCCAGGACAAGTTTTCAAGACCCCCTCAACATTTTAACTTTATCTACTGCTATTTGTTCTACATAGGTATGTCCTCTCATATGTATTAATTAGAGAAGAATGTGTGTGTGTGTGTGTGTGTGTGTGTGTG
>CM052722.1:70592086-70612516 GCA_028551405.1 Uromys caudimaculatus
GACCCAGCTATACCTCTCCTGGGCATATACCCAGAAGATGCTACAACATGTAATAAAGACACATGCTCCACTATGTTCATAGCAGCCATATTTATAATAGCCAGAAGCTGGAAACAACCCAGATGTCCCTCATCAGAGGAATGGATGCTCATGCTCTTTTTGTGGTTCCATATGGATTCTTGTCTTTTTTTAAACCTGTGAAATATGGCATGAGTGTTTTGATAGATATTGCATTAATTTTGTACAATAATATTGTTACCATAGACACTTTTCACAGTATCAATCTTGACTATTCAGGAACAAAGAATATTTTTCCATTGTCTAATATCATCTGTGCTTTTTCTTTTCTTGGAATTTTTCTTGTAGAGGTCTTTCATTTCTTTGGTTAGATATATTTTTAAATACTTAATTTTGACAAGAGTCATTTTGAATAGAATATTTTTCATAATTTTTTCTCAGAGAGTAGACTTACCATAAAAGGTCTGGCTTTTGTATGTATTTGTACTCCTGAAACTTCACTGTATTTATTAGGTCAGAGTTTTCTAGTGTACTCAATAGCGTCTTTAAAGTAAAGAGTCATGCTATTTGCAAATAAGGATAATTCAAATTCTTTCCTTAATATTTTCATCCCCTTTATGTCTTTCTATTGTCTAATTGTTTTAGCTAAGGTTTTGAGAACTGTATGACATAATAGATATATGCATAATATATTGAGTGCTTTTACAAGTCAATAAGAAAGTGACAAGTAGCATATTAAATAAATGAGCTAAGCTAGTAAGATACAATTCATTAAAGATATACTAATAGTCAATGAGCATATGAAATGATGCTATTTCTCAATAGTAATCAGGAGGATGCAAAATGAAACAGAAATCATATATATATGCCCAATGTGTTGATAAAAATTACTGATAACATGCAATGTTGACTAGGGTGTGGGAAACTTATTACACATTATTGGTGGGAATTTAAATGCATATAACCATTCTGTTGGATAATTTGGTACCATTATACTTAGTTTTAAAATGCAAATGTACTTTGGTACAGTAATTTGACTTACAAAATGGTTACACATCTGTAAAAGGATGTTTATAGTTTTGCAAGATTATAAATAACCTAATGGTCCATCTGCAGTAGAAAGATTACATAGACTATTATCTTTCGGCTTTGAAATACTACTCTACCATTGAAAATACAATATAGTTCCACAGAGAAATCTCCATGTCATACTTTAGATGAGCTATGTAAGTAGAATAAAATATAGTGTATGACCTCATATTAATTTAAGAAAATGCCTCAAACATTATGTGCGTGTATGCACATGCATGGAAAAAATTCCAGACTGAGCAACAATATTGTTCACTTTGAAGTTGCTCATTGCCTCTGGGGTGGTGGCAGAAAGTGAAAAGTGCTGATGAAGAAAAATTTTCATTTTTCTTCAAATACTTCTCTGTGGCTGACATTAGTGAGATTGTATTCTTTTGCTATTTGAGTAAATTAAAAAGTTTGAAGTAAATGTAAGGTGATGGTTTGGGAGCTTTCATTTGGGAAATGAGAAGTTGTAGATAAGAGAGACAGAAGTCCTAGAGAATAAAAGCATGTTGAGATAATTTCCTTTCTGTTGCTATGATGAATACTGTGGGCAAAGTTGCTTTGAGGAGAAAAGGGGTTATTTAGTTTACAATTCCAAGCTACAGTCCACTGTTGTTGAGTACTAAAGGCAGGAACTTAAAGCATCCCATCCATAGTCAAGAGTAGAGGGAAACTAAGCACATGTTTGATTACTTGCTGCTTATGCTTATAGCTCTTTTCACTTCTGTACACTTTAGGACCCAGCCCATAAAATGATGCCACTCACATTTAAGAGATTCCCACCTCACCTGACAACCAAGAAAATCCTCTCCAGATATCTTCATAAGCAAATATGATCTAGATAATTCTTCATTGAGGATTTCTTCCTATGTAATTCTAGGTTGTGTCAAGTTGTCAATTAAAAGTAGACAGCACATCTTGGAACTGAGTGAAACTTAAAAAATCAATAATACATCAATGGAGAAGTTTGTGTAGGCTCTTGTATCAGTATTCAACTGGGGACTAGTTTTGTGATATAAGAAAATTTATATATATAATATATATTATTATATAAAATAATATGTATTATATAAATATGTATAATTCATGTGCATATATGAATTATACCTCTTACAATTGCTGGAGGTAAATGTAGGATGGTTACAGTGGTATAAAAATTATGTGTGTAAACATTACCAGAAATTCCATGAATTGTGGACCCAGTGGAAGAGCTGGAGATTACAGACAAATCTGGTAGGTCATAATGTTAGACTTCTGGCATTGGTCTATTAAACAATGATGATGTAATAGACTATGGAAGAATGTTGGCTTTGCATAACCCTGCTGCTTCTGAGATTACAGTCAACATCTGATGGTCCCTGGGTTGCTATTAGTCAGCAGATCCAATAATAGAGAATACAAGATAAAAGAGGAAGAGGAAAAAGTGAATACAACCTGGAAAATGTCCAAAAATCTGTGCTATCTCTTACCACTTCTGAGAAGATATTTCTCTCTCTCTCTCTCTCTCTCTCTCTCACATGCTGTTTTACTTCTGCAACTCACGTTTTACACAGCCTCACTTTTGGTCAACTCTAAGTTCCATACAGAGAAGAGGATTGTTGGGAAGTGAGATTCATGGCATATTTGAGTTGACAAAATCCAGCAAAACAAAACCAAACCTAGTACAGAGCCCTTTCAGTAATTACTAAAGAGTAGTAATGGAATTGCATATTGAAAGGGCAGATTATTCTCATGTCAAGGGTAGATTGAGAAAAGATCTCCTGTCCTTTATGGTCCCATTTTTGTGGCTGAATCACAAGCAGGAGACACACATTTACAGAAAAATGTAGAAGTTGCAATTTTGGTAAGAATAAATGTCTGGTATGGGCGAGATTTGAGAAGTTAGGATTCACTTTGTGTCCCAAATGGAAAGATAAATAGGAATGAGCTAGGTAGGTGATAGGCAATACTAGTTAGTAGTTATAATGGGGCAAATGTTCAAGATATAATTTTACATGCCAAAGAAAAGGCAGGGGACTTCACTGAAGAGAGGTGAAAAATTAGGAGAAACTAGAAGTTTGCAATGGATGGTAACTACAGTTCAATGGAAGCTGTACTCAAGGGTTGCTAGGCTACCCAGGTGAAGGTGTATCCATTAGCTTGGCAGCTTGCTTTGGTTGGGTTGGTAATTAGGATTATTTGGACCAAGATTTGGTTAGAAGTAAAAACTTTCTACATATTGTTACATGGGAGCTCAGAATGTCACCCTCTCCTGTGATTGAAAATTGAGATATAGGTCAGAACCCAGCATTTTGTACTTTATCAAGTAAGTTCTGAACCAGTAAAATTTGGTGGGTAAGTGGTTGCATGTTAAAACATGTACAAAGTGCATGCTAGCATATATTCTCATCCAGTATTAACTCAAGGAGGCTCCTAGAGGTCAGAGTGACCAAAATTCCCAACTAAATCTCCAATTCAGCCAAAAAAAGATGTAGATTTTAATCCTGACTGAGTGACAAGGTGCCACTGATACCAAGGGCTCTCTCTAGGCAAGATGCTGTCAGACTCAGTTTCTGATGAAGGATGGATTGATATCTATGGAGCCAATATTTGAGTGGAATTCCTTTTTTAAAATGCAAATAAAGCTCAAACTCCTGCAGTAAAGCCATCTTTCCAAGGCGAGGAGGAGAGTCAGAAGAGCCATTAAAGGCCCTAAGTTGTATTACAGCAAACCTGGAACCTACCATGTGAGAGTAGATATTGCAGAAATCATAGATGAGACTGCCACAGAGTGGCAGTGGGCACGTCCATGACACTAGTCTCTGACACTGCTCTCAAAGGACAGGCATCATAAGCTTATCTTTATTCATTGGAGAAAAGTTAAATGTTTGAGGAGCATCTAGTTAGAGGTGTATTTGCTATTCTATGTCCACACGCTCCCAATGGCTAATGTGTGGCAAGATAAGAAATGGTATCAAAATCGCAAATTAGCTATTTGAGTATGCGAACTACTTCTCTCAGCAGACATTTTTTGAAACAGGAACTTATTATTCAGTTCAGGCTGGCTTAACTTTCAAAATCCTTCTGCCTCAGCTTCCTGAGTGTTGGGATTACAGGTGTGTACCAGCATGTCTGACCAGTTAGGCTGATTTTTTAAAAAATAAAATAGACAGTGGTTCTCAACCTACCTACTGCTGCAACCCTTTAATACAGTTCCTCATGTTGTGATGACTCCTGACCTTAGAGTTATTATCATTGCTACTTCATAACTGTAATTTTGCTACAGTCATGAATCATAATGTAAATACCTGATACACAGTATAACTGATGTGTGACTCCTGTGGAGGTCATGACCCACAAGTTGAAAACTGCTGGAATAGATTTTGTTTATTGGGTTTAAAAAATTAGCATATATGCTTTTCTTATTGGTCCTTCTTCATGACTGCCCTTTGCTGTCTTTTTGTGACACTCTTGTTTTTCTCCTTCGTTTCTTCATTCTTTTGTTCATTATTTCCTTCCTTCTTACCTTCTCATTAGCCCCCATTCTAACTTCATGTTACCAGCCCTCCACCTTCCTTCATGGTCCCTGTTCTATTTTCATAATTTCAATTATTATGCTAAGTAAGTGAAATAGACTTTTTTGTTTTAACATTTTGGTGGTCTGTGTGAGTGGGCATGTGAGGTATGTGTAGAGGTGTACGTGCCAGTGTGCAGGCTTGTGAGAGTCAGAGGAATAAGCTGAACATTTCCCCTATTGTTCTCTACTCTATGCTTTTTTTGAGATGGGGCCTTTCATTGCACACAGAGCTGGTTGCCCAGTAAGTTCTCATGATTTGTCTGTCTCTGCCTTCCAACACTAGGATTACAGACATGTGAGTTCACGTTCTGCCATGCTCTGCTTTTACATAGGTGATGATAATTTGAACTCAGATCTTCCTGTTCACAAGTACTCTCATGCAAAGTACCGTCTCCCTAGTTTGTGGGATTCAGTAGACTTTGTAAAGAAAAGATACATTACATTGATTTATATAATTCTGAATAATCTCCTTAATTCATAATTAGAACATCACTTAACAGATAGATAGCTCTGAGCTAGACTGAAAATCTTGGAGCCACTGACATAGTTCCAGTGTTTGAAACCTTGAAGTAGAAAAGGTTTCCAAGAGAACACACAAAGAGTGAGGAGAAAGCCAATGACAAGATCCTGAAGAATATTCAGCTTTTTTGTTTGTTTGTTTGTTTGTTTTTCGAGACAGGGTTTCTCTGCGTAGCCCTGGCTGTCCTGGAACTCACTCTGTAGACCAGGCTGGCCTCGAACTCAGAAATCCACCTGCCTCTGCCTCCTAAGTGCTGGGATTAAAGGCACACACCACCACTGCCTGGCGAATATTCAGAATTTTTATATTAAAATGTTTATATGCTTGTACATTTGACAAACATTTGCATTTTGTCATAAATTT
This sequence comes from Uromys caudimaculatus, assembly GCA_028551405.1. Classification (NCBI taxonomy): domain Eukaryota; kingdom Metazoa; phylum Chordata; class Mammalia; order Rodentia; family Muridae; genus Uromys; species Uromys caudimaculatus. The sequence continues at coordinate 70,597,618 of CM052722.1, forward strand.
ATGTGATTAATTAGTTCAATCCTCACAATAACCCTAAGAAGTAGGAATAATCATGTGGAAACCAAGATTCACTGTTGCATAGATGATGAGCAGCAGAGTTAAGGATGCAACCCAAAGTCTCTGACCCCAGAATCTATGCATTAGCTTGCTAAGATCTATCAGGGGTGTCTGGAAGGACAGGCCCTGAGGCCTCTTACTCATAGAGTGATAGAAAATAGTTAACTGGATCAAGTGGCTGCAAAAAGGGAAGTTGAAATGGGCTCAGGGGAGGCACCGTCAGGGCCAATATCAGAGTTGTTAACTTACAGAACATTTTTTCATGGTTGGGCTTCTTGCATGCAGTCTTTTGATTTACTTTTATAGTCTGCAGCACAGTATATAGCAGAATGCCCAGGCCTAAAGGGCCAGGCAGGAATGGAGTAGATGGCCCTGAAATGGTGAAACTATTTTAATCATGCCATACTGGCTTAGTTGGAATGTAGTGAGATCATATGTTTGAGACAGGGTGCCAAAAAGAGGTTCTTTAATGTAGATGACCTGGGAGAGGTCAGAGCCACCTGTAATCTTTGCCCTGCAAATGAACTAAGTAGGGTTTGGCTCTTATTCAAATAAGAACAACACAGGCAGACCTTTTAGGTGTTTGAGCTTGTGAAAGGGAACAAGCTCAACAGTATGTAGTTTTCCCAGCAGGCAAGAGGGCATGAGATAAGGAAGAAGGTGCTGCGCCTCCGTGTCAGCTCAGAACTGTCAGTAGACCCGACTTTCTCCTAAAAGAAATACAGCCAGGGAATCTTGAGCAAAATGACTAGGGCTCATCTCTGTTGAATTTTCTTCAAAACTTATATTACTGCATGATGGTTTATTTAGGATGCCTTTAGTGACTTTTGTCACTCTCCATGGTGGCAGGGACTTTATGCTTTCACTGCTATGACATTCTGCCAAAGACATGGTATACTGTAGGGTTTCAATAATGTCTACTCAGTCGATGATAACAAAGGCAAATGGATTATAGAACATGGAAGAGGAAGAGGTACACTATAGAGATGCTAATAGGACTTTTAAAAACGTTTCTCAAAACAGTAATTTTGGCCTAACATGAATGAGCTCAAGTTTTACTGTCATAAAGCAGAAAAAAAAGTGGAACAAAACTTACAAACAGAATAACCAAAACAAATTCTGGGGTTGGATTGCTTGGCTTCAGATCCTGAGAAATTCCAGGAAAGTTGGTTAATTTGGGCCTCAATTTTCCTGTCTTGGCATAATTTTGTTTTAATTATTTAGGACTGGGGATGCAATCCAGGGCTTTGCTCATTCTTCACAGATGCTATACCACTGAACTGTATCTCCAGCTCTCTTTCTACTTTATATTTTGATACAGGATACCTTGAAGTTGCCCAGGCTGCCATTAAATTGACTGTTCAATGTAGTCAGGCCTTGGATGTGCAGTTCTCCTGCCTCAGCTTCCCAAATATCAGGGATTATGGGTCTTGACACCAGGCATGGCTTATTGTGTTGTACATAGGATTGAGTTAGTTGATAAGTATAAAATGGTTAGAATAGTGCCTAACACAGTAAAAAATGTACTTTCTTACTAGTAAAAATTATTATTTTTATAGAGTGATTAGTGTGACAATGTACAAGCCATTGTTTTAATTTTAGGAATTGCTTATCTCACTTTCTTGAACACTTGATAAAGCCTTATCGGCTCGGTAACGTTGTCATCCCATTCTATAGACAAGGAAACTGAGATGTGTATCCCATCCAGCCTTGAATTAAGTTCTTTCCACTTGAGAATATTAATTTCAGCCTCCAGATCATAGGAAGGGCTATGTATGTTTTTATCTGTTAATTCTATTTTCATCCCCTAGCAAATAATGGGCACCCAGATGTAATTGATGAGCATTACTTACACTGTTCAAATTGGCCTCCACTCTGTGCCTTTTGGGCTTAGTTGCTCCATCCTCCATGGAGCACAATAGAAGAATAATACACAGTGTTTCTCATGGACAACAGTTCTGGCATGGGCAAAGCTGTCCATATTCTTTTACTTGGTTGGAAACGTATGAAATTACGACGTCATGGTGGGCATGGGTCAGAAAGACTCCTACATGGGCAATGAAGTTCAGCGCAAGTTAGGTATCATGTTTCTGAAGCATTCCCTTACAGCACAGTCACCAAGCTCGGTCAGGTTATGTGTCTTCCACAATGAGTTGCACATAACTTGCAAGGCATACCTAATGCTGAATGAGTACCCTGCATCCACACCAGAACCCAAAGGCTAAGAGAAAGAAGAAGATGCAGATTGTGTTCCCTTCAGCATCCTGTATATTCAGGCCATGTTGTTGCCATATGCCTCTGTGTGCACCATTAGCACTGTCATGGACTTTAGCAGTGGAGTCATTCATAAAGTGCTGATTCACCAGGGTTGCTCCTTTCCTTATTTACTCCAGCTTGTGTCTGGACCTGGCTGGCTGAGAGGTAACGGACTGCATCAGAAGATCCTGATAAGGGTATAGTACAACTTGATCAACACTGCTGAGTAGGGAAAAGTTGTTCCAGGTTGCCCAGAACTTGGAGTAAGGAATGACCATGGCTTCTTCCTTGTTTAACTTGGTGAAGAGCTACAAGCTGCTTGATAGGTAGGTGATTACAAGTGTTGAAGAGCGAGAAGTTCCTGTGCCCAGAATCCACTTCCAGCTCTCCTTTCTGGCTATGGAGTTTTGTGATATCCATAGAGTATACTCAGTTACATGATAAAGTGTGATGTGTACATCAACAAAGACTTATAAACCAACTCAGTGCTGGTTGGTAGCATTAGTATGCATCAAGAATTACTGACAGTATGCAAAAGGAGATCATAGTTCTGGCACCTAGCATGGTGAAGGCCATGATCATTGTTGCCCTGAGCAAAAGTATGCAGTAGATTGTTCTCTTCTGGCCTTGATAGCCACCTTCCAGAAAATATGCATCAGCAACCAGAATCTGCATTGCCCTCTGCAAGTGCTTCTAGATGGATTGAGCACACATCAGACATCTACTCCATGGCCAGATTCTGAAGTAACAATTTGCCCTAGCAAATTGACATATGTCAGGCTAGCATCACAAAACTGAAATGAGCCACTGAAAAGAAGTTTGTCCTTAAAGCTTACATCTGATATCAAGTATAGATTGTAAAAGTTGTTGATTTTTGACCTTGAATACCTGTTAACTGTTTTGCTGGTATATGTTTAATACCCTGTACATATCTATCTTGGTTTAAGCCACACCTAGTCAATGTGGCTCGGTGACTTATTGGCTGAGAAAAACATGCTATGCAAGAGAAACAAACCCACAGCCTGGAGGGTTTGTGTGAGCCTTGTAAGGGGATGTGTGCAGGCTGTTAAAGTCAGAGCTGACCATTTCAGGATTTCTTGAGGCAGGCAAGGGTTTGCAAACTAGTTGTCACCACTGTTTGCCAACCCGGGTGGGGAAATCCAAGCCTTAGGACCCAGTGCCCACGCTGATGTTTTCCTTCCTGCCCAACATTAGTTGTTACATGCCTTGAGCTAAGCATGTTTTCATTTACACCTGTAAATGCATTCATCCTTTTAATGTATACAAGGTAGTTTATACTCAATTCTTTAAGTGGTGACAATGAATTTTGGTTTTTTTTTTTTTTTTTTTTTTTTGCTGTTAAATAAGAGCATTAGGTCCCAGTCATGTGCCACTGTACAGAGAAAAATAAAGAGCTGTGGTATACAGAGGAGCAAAACCAATCCCTGATGGATTTTAATAGATGAAATGATTCTGCTAGTGCAGCATTTCTCAACCTGTGGGTGATGGCTCCTTTGAAAGACCTCAGTCTCCAAAAATATTTACATTACAATTTATAACAGTAGCAAAATTACAGTTATGAAGTAGCAATAAAATAAATTTATGGTCGGGGGTCACCACAACATTCAGAACTGTATTAAAGGCTGGAGCATTAGGATGGTTGAGAACCACTGTACCAGTGGCAGAGAGAAATTTTAACCAGACTACTAAAAGAACCTAGGAAGGCTACAGTCTAAAGTAGGATGCACTTTTTACCGGAGTGGATCGCATGCACCCACTAGAGCTGCACAGAAGATGTCCTTGAGCTGTTAGAGTGCCAATCCCAACCTACCTTGAGTTTCTGGTCTGCCGCTGGAATTTACAGGTATTATTAAATTGAAAGTGAAATCACAAGCATATGAAATATATTCTCATTTAAAATCACACAATAAGAAAAAAAAGCAAAGATTCTCTTTAATGTACCTTCCACCACCAGTTTGATGTGCAGCGTCTTAAAATTTTATATGAGTTTTACTCTATACCCATATATAAACAGAAGTATTTTGATGGGTGTTGTATTTTTTACATAAATAACATCCGATATTATGTGTCATTTTAAAACTTATACATTGAACAATATGTGTCAAAGAACTTTCTGTTGGTATTACTATAAACAGACCTATCTCGTCTTACACACCTGCACAATATTCCATTGTTTGGATGAACCAGATAATGTAAATGATCTACTTCTTATGCTCTCCTCCTCTTTTTGTGCCTTCAACTCTCCTTCTGTGGTTACAAATAGTAGTGTAGTGAGGATTCTTACAAATGCCCAGTTATGCTCATGAGCAAGAATTGCTCTGGGTAGAAACTTAAAAGTGGAATTTCTTGGCTGGAGAACATGCTCATGTAAATTTCAGTAGGTGACTGCCAAGTTATATAATTAGAGTTAATGAAAGTAGAGAAATACCATTAATGCTGTCAGAACTCATTGGAGTTTCTGCTCTCGACTCACTTTTGCTTATTTCGAGATTGTTTTTCCTTTACTTCTCTGGGAGGTCGCTTTTGAAATATTTTAGCCATTCTCAGAAAAGGCAAGGAGAAAAATAACCTTGCTCCCACTTATTTGCATGAAGTTAGAGGACACTAAGAGGGCCCCTAGTGGCCACATGGTGTCAATGCATCTCTGGCTGCCTAGGTTCAGCTGGGGATCCAGGGAAGGCAGAGGGAGATTTGTTCATGGGTTGGGTGTTGGGGTTCATACTTTTAGGCTGAAAACAAACAAACAAACAAAAAATAGACCTGTACACACTTTACACTTCTTTCAGATCCCGAGGAGCACATCATCTCTGGAGTTCTTTATTCTTCCCCAACTCAAGTGAAGGAAAAGGAAAGTCCTATAATTTATTGAGGAATGAAACATTTTGAAGAACTACTGCCATCTACAGACCTGAAAACTGCCCTCAAGCGTTCTTCAAAATTTTCCCATGAATCTCCACTGACTTCTTCACTCACTTGAAGTTATCTCTCCTTTTCTTAAAACCTTGAAAGTCAAAACAACAACAACATGAGGATGATTCACGGTTTATAATTCAGCATTAGTGTTTTCAAACACCCCTGCTTCAACTTGAGTCGTAGTGTTTCCCTTTGCATATGTTTGTCTATATTAGCATAGCCACAGTTTGTATATTCCTTGCAGTTTGCAAAGCACTTTCACATGCAACATTTTTATTTGTTCCTTGTAGCAACTCCTACTGTCCCTGATTCCACAGAAAATTGTATTCAGGGAAGTTCAGTTAAAGTCTCAAAATAAACTGAACCTTGGCTTAATGCATTAATTAGAATTTTTGCTTCTGAATATATGAGCATATTTTCCTTATTTTGTTCTTATCCTCTGAAGATGAGAAAACGATGTCTTACCCTTTGAGTTCCCTAAGGCTTAATATAAACAAACTTCTGGCGAATAAGATAAACAGTCTGAAGATGAGGATAGCTTTGTTCCCTGGTTTTAAAGAGGAGTCTCCTTAGGTAAGACAGTGAAGACTGAGCTACTGTCTAGTAGCAACCCACCCTGTTCCCTCCTCAGTCCAATTCCCATCAGCCCATAGACTGAGCTGTGGGTCAGGTTAGTGTGGCGCTGCTGCTGAGTCTTTCCCTATGGGTGATTGCTGCCTGGCTTCTTTTCTCAAGAGGAGGCTTTCCTTGTTTGCTGGTAGTACACTTGCTGGGCTGGAGCCTCTGTATTTTTCTTGGTATTCATAACGTTGAACTGGAGTTTAACATTGGAATCACCATAAAGCCCTTCTCTCCAGCTCCCACAGTACATGTTATTTGTTGAGTGCTTGGGAGGTGCCGGGCACTGTCATTAGCCCTTTACAAAATCCATACACTCAGAGGCCCTAAGAAGTAGGGATCATTATTTCCAATAGATTTCTAGAGATGAAGAAACTGAAGCTCAGGGCTCTTAAGGGACTTGCTGAAATTCACAGAGCTTATGCATGGCAGAGTTAGTGAATGAGTCCAAGTTCATCTGATTTCAAAACTCATTTTCCTAACCATTTTAAGTCTCTTGAGAAGTTTTCCACATACACATTTCAATGATTCCCAAAAGAACTTTATTAGCATTTTGTCACCATAGCCCAAATATCTAGTATAGACAACTTAAGGGCAAGGATTAATTTTGGCTCATATTCTTGGATGGATTTCTCCATCATGTCAGGAAAGGTGTGGTGTGGTAGAACAGAGCAGTTCCAGTCACAGTAGGCCAGAAAGCAACGAAAGGGTGTGCCCATCCCTTGTTAGCATGGCTTCATTTTTCTTTTTTATTCTGTGGGGTCCCAAGCCTGCTTTATTGTATTATCTCCATTTGTAACAGGTCTTTCCCCCTTAGATAATACTTTACAGAAATAGCCTCACTGCCATATCCACTGGCAAGCCTCAATGTTTCCTAAGTGCTTCTGACTCTTAGCTAAGTTGATAATGAAGATTAACCAATGGAAGAACACGTACGATTTAGCAAAAAAGCAGAAATACACGAGCAACAATTGTCTTTTGCTCGAGCACTTTACCAATGCACAAATGTCTCCCAAGTATGAATTAGAACATGAATTTTTTTAGTTTCTCAAATTTGAATTCAAGTCTTGGTTTTGCCTCTTTGCTAAGCTTTTGTTTCCTTATCTATAAAGTGAAGATGAAGTTAGCTACCCTGATGGGTGATTCAAAACATTAGCTAGCTTCAACATGTAGCTCACAGAGCTTTCCAACCTTTTGACACTGTAATATGATGTTGTGGTCTAAGAATGTGTTGGGCCATGTTCATAACTACTCGGAGATACATGCAGTCCACAAGACACAGATTGGACAGACATATTTGAAAGTCTTTAGAACTTTCCTGGCCAACAGAGTTATTTAAAGTGCTCTGTTATGAAGTTGTTGAAGAAATCTCAGTATTTGATCTCGTCTTTGACTCAGTGAGTGAAGATGAATCTTATCTAGGTCAAAAGAACACAAAGCCAGCCATATTATTAGCTACTAGAAAATAACTATCTCTTACTCAGCAGCATTGTTGAACCAACATTGCAAATATATTGGCGGCTATTCCTTTTCAGTGCCTATCTTGAAGTGGCTTATGAGCTGATTGAGTCTGTTTTGTGTTGAGATCCAATTCATATAGCCACATCAAGTACTCTGTAAAAATTGTTCTTTTTTTCTCCTATGCCTTATCTCCTGCTGTCCCTATGAAAGGTGTCAGATATACTTCATTGGCTCTTACAATTCACTGACAGATAACTTTTCCTCCATGTGGTTGCTTGCACATGAACTGAGGACATTTGGTATAAACTCATAATGATTGAATCTCTGGCATTTATTGTTGGTTGTGTGTTAGTAAGTTCAAGTTGCCACAGCAAAATAATAAGACAGGTTGACTTGTCCAAGTGCAGTTTATTTTTACATAGTTCTAGAAACTGGAAAGGGTGAACCAAAGTGCTCCCTATGTGATTCATGCTGAGGGATTTCTTCTTGGCATATATTTGACCACTGTATCAGAATGTCTTCACAAAGTAAAGAGATAGTCCTAGTGTCTGTCTATTTCATTTTCCAATAAGAGCACAAATAGGACCACAACCTCACAACCTCATCTGAATTTAAATACCCCTGAATCGCCGTTTTCAAAAGCATTACATTGGGGGGTTAGTATGTGAATTATTAGTGTATAGGAACCAAGGGTGAAGAGGGGACAAAATTCATGTTATAATGGGTCATACATAAATACATGAACCCTAGGACCTTCAAGCAGCCCTAAATCAATAACAGTGACCTGAGTCACTCCCTACCTCATGCTACTGCATGGTTCAGCATGGACATATTCAATGGATCTCCCAAGTGCTTTGTGTAGTAAGAAGGAGAAAATCTTCCTCTCACAGATATGTTTCAGGCTCCAGAAACATGGTCGGATCCACATTACTAGGTTGTCAAGAAAATGGCATCTCAGTTAATTTTATTATTTATAAACATTTTAGTGAAAATATTCTCTTCCATGTAATTAGATGTGGTGATTAGATACTCAGGAGTTTGCTCTGTAAGTACAATTACTAAAGAGCCTGGAACAATGAGGAAAGCATTGGTTTGAGTTGTTGGTGGAAAGAGAGGGTTTGCGCAGTTCCTTAGCTTCCAGAGCTATTGATTTAGAACAAGCATTAGACGCGCAGAGAGACATGGGACAAAGGTGTTTATAGCGGCCATTAATGAACCCATAAGGGAGACTGAATTATTTCTCTAATAACGTGGTCCATTTATTTTTAAGATCATTTGTGGGTTCCTTATATCTTCTAGTATGTGGTGGAAAGAAAGGAAAAGACATATTTCTGTCCTTTCCCCCCACCTTTAAATTTTGGAGAATTTTTGCCCTGAGGAAGACATAGAGACCCCATAGAATCACAATGGTGCTATATGTGTGGAGATGGCATTTAAAATGTGAGCATATAGAATAAAAAATGATGATATTGTCATTTTATTGGTCTATTGGAGTTCTCACAGATTAATAAAATGACAAAGAGATAAGCAGAGCATTTACACACAGCAAAAGACCAAGAACTGAATAAAACTGTCCAACAGACATCATTTAACTCATGTGTTTAATTAATGCCCTTCACATTAACAAAGCCTAAAAAATTAAAAGCCAGTCATCATAGTCACTTTTCGCCAGGTTGAAATAGAAACAAAACCTGCCTTATGGTGGAGTTACACATTGTCATAAGCTTTCTGAAGGACGATTTGGGGATATATATTTTTTTATCCCAGAATTTTCACCATTAGTTATTTATCTTAAGGGCATAATTGAGGATACACAAAGACTTATTTACATAAACAATTGTAGAGATAAAAATTTGGAAGCATGGAACTATGCCCAGATTGGAAAGTGGTCCCACATAAAACCGTGTAAGCCTGGGTGGCAAGGAGGCAGATAATCTTTACTTTCTTCTCTCTGGGCTTTTATGTGTTTTCCAAATTTTCCAAATTTCATACAGTGAATATGTGCTGCTTTTGTAATTAGAAAAAAAAAAAAACAACAGCAGCACAGAAACTATTAAAAAAGATATTCAAGCTTGCTTCTGAAGGCTAATCTTTGATTTAATTTTTTCTCTTCAAATTTAAACACAGTCATTTCCTTTAGAAAATGAGTAGAAGCATTTTAACTGTCTGGTGGGAGAAATTAGATAAAGGCATTTTTTTCTGGGGTATACGGGGGAATATCCTCAAATAAAATAAAAGCATACATTCTACACTGGTTCTTCTTTGAAAAACTTCATATTATCAGTTTAAGAAACTGCTTTGTTTAGATATAATTCACATACCATAAAATTCACTCATTTAAAGTATTCTAGTAGGGTTTTTTTTTTTTTTTTTTTTTTTTTTGCATATTGACAGGCTTATGTCATTTTTGAGGTCCTAAAGATAAACCTGATCCCACCTTTCTCCCAGCTTCTAATAACCCCAAATCAATTTTCTGTATGTATAGATTTCTCTGTTGTAGATATATTATAAATAAGATAATACAATGTGTGAGCTTTTGCTAAGTATGTGTTCAAGCTTCACCAATTCTTACATGTAGAATGGCTTTCAGCTGTTCCTCTTCATGGCTGAGGAATATTTCACAGTATGCATAATAAAGCTGTGTCTATGTGTAACCCGTATTTTACTTTTCCATTATTAGTTGAAAGACATTTTGGTGACTTCCACTTTCTGGCTTGCATAAATAATGCTGGTATGAATATTTGCATGTAAGGGTTCCCCCCCTCGACAATACGTTTTCAGTGTTACAGTTTGTACTTAACATTGCTAGATCATTTGAGAACCCATTCCATGATTAACCTTTTGTTTGCAAAAGGGATTGCATCATTTCACATCCCTACATGTTTTCTTTCATGTAAGAATTCTAACATATACCTGGAGATATGGATACTAAAGAGGATTATTTGTAATAGCAAAAGCTAGAACAATCAAAAACTCATGAACAGAGTGCCAGTTATTATTTATGGTAACCTAGATTATGGTCTATTGTATAGCTACTGCAAACAATGAGTATCTATATTTACCTCTACCTCAGAAAGAGATAAAGTTATCTAACAAATATTAAGCTGGAAAACCAAGCTGTAATTAGTTAATTTGATATCATTTACTTGAGTCAAATAAAACCATTATTATACATCTGTATATATATTTATAGAAATTTTCTGGAAGGGTATCAAAGAAATTACTAGTAGTGGCTCCTATTAGGGGTGGGGCATACTGGTAGGCTTAGTAGGCTCAGATATTTATATTTCCACCTCTCTAACCCAGTCCCTAAAGGACATGCATGGTATGTACTCATTTATAAGTGGATATTAGCCGTAAAGTACAGGATATCCATGCTACACTCCACAGACCCAAAGAACCTAAACAAGAAGGAAGGCACAAGAGAGGATGCTTGAATCTCACTTAGAAGGGGGAATAAAACAGTCATAAGAGGCAGATAGAGGGAGGGAACTGGGTGGGAGAGGAGATGGTGAGGGTAATGGGGAACTTCAGGATCAGGAGGGGGTAATGGGGGACTTCAGGATCAGATGTAGGGAGGCCCAGGAGGGGTGGCCAGATGACCATAAGAATGAATAGAAATAAGCAACTGATGGGGGTGGGAAGGTAGGGAGCATCTCCAGGAAGAGACAGAGACCTGGGATGAAAGAGGCACCCAAGAATCAATATGGAACCTGAAGAAGCTACCTCCTGTAGCCAGGCAGGAACCTCAATGGAGTGATATGGACACCCACCCACCCACAGACCCTTCGACCCAGGATTTATCCTGTCTATAAGAAGTACAGAGATAGGGGATGGAGGAGAGACTGAGAGAATGGCTAACCAATAACTTGAGACCCATCCCATGGGCAAACACCAATCCCTGACACTATTAATGAAACTCTGTTATACTTGTAGACAGGAGTCTAGCATGGCTGTCCTGAGAGGCTCCACCCAGCAGCTGACTCAGTCAGATACAGACACCCACAGCCAAACAGTAGATGGAGCTTGGCAATTCTTAAGGAAGAATAGGAGGAAGGATTTAGGGTCCCCGGAAGGGGATAGGAATGCCACAGAAAGACCAGAAGAATCAACTAACCTGAGCCCTTGGATTACAGACCCTGGACCTAGGCTACCCTGTACATATGTAGCAGATGTGCAGCTTGGCCTACATATGTGTCCAGAATAACTGGACAGGGGCTATCCCAAAAACTGTTGCCTGTACATGGGATATGTTCTTCTGGCTGGGCTGCCTTGTCTGACCTCAATGGGAGAGGAAGTGCCTAGCCTCACAGAGACTTGAAATGCCAGGGTAGGGGGAAACCCAGAGGGGGCCCCACCTACTCAGAGCAAAAGGGGATGGGGGATGGGGGACAGGTCTAGGAGGGGCTGACTGGGAAGGGGCAGTGAGCAATATGTAAAGTTAGCAAGTAAAATAAAATGAAAAGAACGAAAAGTCCCACCTCTCACTTTCCCAAAATGAGTGCTAAGCTTTCAAATACAAATCCTTAGGGGACATGTTCAAGCCATGTACAAATGATAGCCAGAATTCTGTATTCCTTCATAAAACATTGGTCCAATTTTAGAGAACAATTACCTTGTATTTTCTACTGTATCTAGATATGTAAATTTATTTTATTAAGAAACATATTTCTGAGCTGGAGAGATGGCTCAGTGGTTAAGAGTACTTGCTGCCAGTTCTATTGCTGAAGACAACACCTATACAGTTCATTGAACATAGAGAAGGCCAGCTGTTGCCTACCTAGAGCCTCAGTTTATGGTACTGGAAGGTACGCCGAATGCTACCAAAGGAAAGGTAAACACAAGCCCAGCTATATACCCCTTGATATGCTGGTGTAATAGTGGCACAAAGCTTATGGGAATAACCGATCAAGATCTGATTTGATTTAAGGGCCACTGCATGAAATTGAACCCACAGCCAAAACTGCTAGGTTGGCCAAGAGCCTAATACTAGATAGACTGGGGATCTAGGATAAATTCAAATACTGCTGATCTAGAAATTAGTAGCAATAAAATGACTCCTAACCACATTCTGCTATACTCATAGATCAGTGTCTTGCTCATTCATCATCAGAGAAGCTTCCTCCTGCAGCAGATGGGAACAGATACAGAGATCCACAGCCAGACATTACACAGCAAGTGAGACCTTGGTCCACTTAGTACTAAACAGGATACCTCCATCAAATCCCTTTCCTCAACGTTCAAGGAACCCTGTGGAAGTGGAGGCAGAAAGAGGGTAATAGTCAGAGGGGATGGTGGATACCACGAAAAAACAAAACAAACAAACAAAAACCCCTCTAAAATCAACATGACCAAAGCTCATATGAATTCATGGAGACTGAGGCAGCATGCACAGGCTCTGCTTGGGTCTGCAGGTCCTGTGCATGCGTGCGTGCGTGTGTGTAATGGTTTCCAGTTTGGTGTCTTTATAGGATTCCCAAGTGGATCTCTGATTCATGTGCTTTCTCTTGGGCTCTTCTGCTTCTGTTTGTTTTGTCCAGTCCCAAAGTTGCCATTTGTTTTATCTTATTTTATCTGATTATACTGTATTTTATTTTGTTATTATCCCTTAGAAGCCTGTTTGTTTTCTATTTAGAGACAAAAAGGGAGTGGATTCATATGGTAGGGGAGGTGGGTAGGAACTGGGAGGAGTAGAAAGAGGGAAATGATAATCAGAATGTGCTATAAGAGTAAAAGGTATTTTTAATAAAAGAGAAAACTCATAAAGTAAAAGAGTAAATAAAGTTAGAGAAATAGTTATATTTTGAAGGGGAAAGATCACTTGCTGCTCTTCTAGAGGGCCTGAATTTGATTCTTTTTTTTTTTTTTCTGAGACAGGGTTTCTCTGTGTAGCCCTGGCTGTCCTAGAACTCACTTTGTAGACCAGGCTGGCCTCGAACTCAGAAATCCGCCTGCCTCTGCCTCCCAAGTGCTGGGATTAAAGGTGTGTGCCACCACTGCCCAGCTTGAATTTGATTCTTAGCGCCCACGTTGTGGCTAACAATGGCCTATAATTCCAGTTCCATGGGATCTGATGTCATCTTCTGGTTTCCATGGGTATGTGGTATACAGACAGATATGCAGGCAAAAGATCATACACATATAATAAACCTAAAATTAAAAAATACATGTTTCTAGGAAAAGTTTGTGGGTAGCAAATATTTTTCTGAAAGCATGCCCTCAACTATAAATCAGGAATTATAGTTATGATTACTGAGGAAGCATGAGATATATCTCTTGGTTTTTGTTATCTGCATTTGTTTTCCTCTTTTTTTAAAAAAAGATTTATTTATGTATGTATTTTTATGTATATGATTGCTCTGCGTGTATGTTTGCATGACAAAAGAGGGCATCTGATCCCATTATAGATGGTTGTGAGCCACCATGTGCTTGCTGGAAATTGAACTCAGGACCTCTCTGGAAGAGTAGCCAGTGCTCTTAACCACTGAGCCATCACTAACCCCTATTTGTGTTTTCTAAATCAGAATAGTTTGCTAGTATGATCAAATTCATAAAACTACTTCAAGGTTAGAAAACTTACCTGAACAATGTCAGAGGCCACATGATGATGTATAGCATTAAGGTTTTATAATTGAAAATGAGTCAGTCAGTTATTGACCAAAAGATGAACATATTGCTTCCTTTCTTCAATAATTACTTTTTTTTATTCACTTTACATCCAGATTACAGTCCCCTCCCTCTTCTCCTCCCAGTCCTACTCTTACAAGTCCCCTGCTCCATTGCCTCCTCTGTGGAGAAGAGGAGTCACCCTTGGGTACCACACCACACTAGGACATCTAGTCCTAGCAGGACTAGGCACATTTTCTCCCACTGAAGCCCAAGTGGGCAGTCCATGTACAGGAAGGAGATCCAATGGCAGGGAACAGAGACCAAGATAGCCCCTGCTCTGCTTGTTAGGGGACCCACATAAAGACCAAGCTGCACATTTGCTGCAAACGTGCAGGCAGCCTAGGTTCTGTCCCTGCATGCTCCCTGGTTGGTGGTCTAGTTTCTGTGGGTCCCAATGGGCCCAGGTAAGTTAAGTATACAAGATTGCTTATTTAAAAAAAGAATTTGTGGACTGCCAGAAACCTCAGCTTGGGCCACAGGACTCCACAGCTAATCAGCGCCAGGACAAAGATCCCACTCAGATCGTAAGAGCCAGGAGTGGGCCGGGGACGCGCCCCACAGCTCACCAGGTACTGCCCTGAACCCGCAAGACACAGGGACGAGGTAGGCGGGCCTAGAAAACCCCCCGGATCCCAAAAGCGGGCGGCTGTGGCAGGAAACTTCTGCCCGGGACACTAGGATTCTATAAACAGGCAGCTCCGGGAGAAAATCCTCTCTCGCAGGCACGCAGAAAAGCCCCTAGCGGGGGCAAGGCGTCCCCAGAGCTCGCTGACTCCTCCCGCTTTCCGCGGGCCACAGAGACTGTCGGTCAGCAGCTTCCGGTGACGGCCGGAAACCTCAGCTTGGGCCACAGGGCTCCACAGCTAATCAGCGCCGGGATCGCAAGAGCCAGGAGAGGGCCAAA
>CM052722.1:70613016-70677163 GCA_028551405.1 Uromys caudimaculatus
ATTAACTTTACCTCATTTATGTGTTTATTTATCTCTTCTTAGAAATTATTGATATTTTAAAAAATAGTCTCTTTGTGGTTGGACACCAGCAGAGCAAAATGGAAAGACTATAAGATCCAGAGTGGACAGAAGACACCAGGAGAGCAAGGTCTTCTGAACCAAGTAAGTAAGGCACATATGAGCTCACAGAGACTGAAGCAGCAAGCACAGGGCCTACACAGGTCTGTACCAGGTCCTCTGTGTATATATTATAGCTCATAGCTTAGTATTTTTATAGGACGTCTGACTGTGAGAATGAGTGGGTCTCTGACTCTTGTGCCTGCTCTTGGGACTATTCTCCTCCTGTTGGGTTGCCATGATCAACTTGGATATGATAATTTTTTGCTTCATTTTATTATATTATATTTTGTTGTTATCTTTTAGAAGCCTGCTCTTTTCTAATGAGAGAAAGAAAGGTAATGGACCCAGATGGGCAGTGGGGTGGAGAGGAACTGGGAGGAGAAGAAGGGGAAACTATAACCAGGATATATTGTATGACAGAAGAATATTTTCAATAAAGGAAAAATGTAGAAAACTAAAAACATACTCTTATATTCTTTGTCATTTTGATCTTTCATTAGTTTTGTATGAACTCAATTACTGAAGTTTTATAAACTGTTGGAGAAGTCCTGCTGTTTTTTTCATATTTCCTCTGTTTCTGCTTTGTTACTAACATAGTTATTGAAATGGAAATCACATCCTATTTTATATGGGGTCTTCTTAGTGAGTAGATTTGTCTTGTGGTCTTAACCTAATCAATACTTACATGAGAAAAAGGAGAGATAGCTGTAAGCAAAGTGATTTCCAAACTAGCATAAGGACCCGAGATTAATCCCCAAGAACCTACACAAAAAGCCAGGTAATGCTGGTTCATGCTTGTAATCTTGGTGCTGGGGAGGCAGAGAAGGGAGGCCAGCCAATCTAGGTGAGTTGCAAACTTTAGGTTCAGTGAAAGATCTTGTTTGGAAAAAAAATAAGGCAGAAAACAATTGAGAAAGACACACTCAATGTTAATCTTTGGGTTCTATAACCACGTGCACGCGTGCGCCTGCACGTGTAACCGTAGCCTGCAATCCTTTAATCTGAGCTGAGGTTTTGAGACAGCTGTTATTGCAGTTTAGTGGAGGGATGGTACATGTGTTGTACATTCAGAACAATAGTTGCAGTGATGTTGTGGGGTGGGACAAGGGTGGAGAATATTGTTTGCTTGTATTCATTCCTCACCTCTGGCTCCCAAGAGTTTTCTGTCCCCTCTTCCACAATAATCCCTGAGCCTTTGGAGAAGGGTGTGTGATATGTATGTTGAATTTAGGGGAAGCATTCCACAGTGTCTCATTCTCTACATTTTGACCAATTATAGGCCCCTGTATTAATCACCATCTACTGTCAACAAAAGCATGTCTGATGAGAGAAAGGCTTTTATCTATAGGTATAATGGTAGGCTCTTAAGGTGCAAGCTACTTGGCAGCCTATGTAAGGAGGATCATTTGAGCTCAGGAGATAGAGGCCAGTCTGGGTAACGTGGCAATAATACAGCTCTTTTAAAATTATAATTGCAAAAATACTATTTACAGTAATCTTACTAAAAACTTTGCATCCATTTGTTAATCCTGAATAATAAAACTAATGCTCAGAATAAAACTCACTTATCTTAAAGTAGCTATTATTTAGTAGCTTTTCCATATCTACCAGTGACTGTAGCATATACTTTAAATGGATTAAGTTTTTAAATTATAACATCATAAATTGAAAGGTAATATAATTTTCATTATTTAGTTTGAATAAGGAAAATGAGGTACAATAATACTTATTCCCGGCTAGTACAGATTTTCTTCTCTTAAATTTTTCTATATTCTTATTTTACAATTAGTGTGTATCTTTTTATAAAAATATGAAAGCCATTCTAGACAGGCTTTTAAATAAATAGTTGTGCAAACCTCCTGAAAGTCAGTGAGCAGTCCTCTTTTCTGGCTACTCTAAACTCTTTTTCTAAACCATGCCATTAACTTCCATAGCTTTCACCAGAGTAAATGGCTCCAAATTTGAATTTTTACTCCAGTAACTAGGTTATGGGCTCCAAATATCAATTAATAGAAACTAGTCATCCCTTCTTGGATACCTCAAAAATATTCAAATTAACAAGTTCTAACCACACTTATCATTTTCAGAAAAGTAGTCCTCCTCAGTGCTTCTTAATATCAATTAATGAATGTGCAAGCCAGATCTCTGTGACTTGTTCTTCACTCTTTCCTTTCTTGCCCTCTTTATCCAACCTACCACCAAGTATAAATTTCTCCTAAAATATAGGTCAAATCTGTCTACTTATCTCCTTTTTTAACACCATTTTTCCAGTTCAACCACTGGCATCTCTTTTGATGAGCTTTCTTAATGTTCTTCTCTCCTCATAATTTATTCTTTTTAAAGCACCCAGAGAGATTTTACTAAATATAAAGAGAATTCTGCTCAAATATCTATGACTCTACATTGTTCTTAGAATAAACGTTAAGCCTTTACCATGACTGTTAAGGCAGAAATTGCAGTTTTAATATCCAGTATGTTTCCCCAGTTTATAGAAAAACAGAATATTGTTAGGAATAGTAATAATGTGGGTAGAAAATAAAACCTCCTTACAGTATTATAGCTCAAGTGGCCATCCAACGCAGTTCTGGCCAACATAATAATAAAAAAGTCTGCAGGATAGCATTTCCAGGAAAACATTGCTTTCCTTTTTTTTTTTTTAAATTTATTTATTTTATGTATGTGAGTACACTGTCGCTGTCTTCAGACACCCCTGAAGAGTGCATCGGATCCCATTACAAATGGTTGTGAGCCACCATGTGGTTGCTGGGAATTGAACTCAGGACCTCTGGAAGAGCAGTCAGTGCTCTTAACCGCTGAGCCATCTCTCCAGCCCCAAAACATTGCTTTCCTGATGTAAAAAAACTGGCATATATTCTTGTTGACCCTTGCTATCCTTTTTCTCCTTTCCAGAGGTGAAGCCAAATTAGGAGATAATAATGGACGACATACTATTAGAATCACAGAATGGAAAGACAGAGGCTTCGATCCCTTACCTTTGAATCAGACCTGCACTGGACTCTCAGGAACTGCACTTGCTTGTACATTACTGAAACATAGATCTATCCTCTGTAACAGTGGCTGCCACATAGGGAACACTAAATAAACATGGACTATCAAAAGGCAAAACTACTGAAATATCACATCCTTTGTGCCATTTTCTTTGTCTCCTGAACCAGAATTTATTGTGACTCCTTCTAGGTTTCCGTGACATTTTGTTTTAACCCCTGTTTTAAATAAATCCCTTTGAACAAAAAGGTGTTACAAAGAATCTCAAACCTATTTATCAGTGAAGCATATAGAAACTACTTATAATACGGTATTCTGAGGGCAATCAATGGTTAAAACATCAGCAAGATACAAAGATAACACAAGGACAAGACTGATGAACACAATAAGGTGCTGGAGATAAGACAAAGGAAAGGCGTTCAGGAAGTGGTAAGATCTAAGCAACATTTTGAGGACTAACTGGAAATATTCCAGCTAAACAAAGAGTAAGGAAATACAGACAATGAGGGTAACATACAATGAGCTATGGTGTGGAAAAGCTGAGTATGTTTATCAACAGAGTATTAACTCTGACAGTGGCATCAGAGGTATTTTGAGTAACACGTTGAAGGAAACCATCTATTCTCATAAACATGGGTTCTCAATGGAAATGCTCTTATGATCTTTAAAAAAAAAAACTTAACCAAATAATTGCAGAGCAAACAGAATCATGATCTCTGTTTGGTTTGGTTTCATTCTTCGTAATTTGTATGATCAAGTTCAGGTATAATCCTGTCTGTAACAGAATTTATCTTCCTTTGAGACATTACCAGGAACAGTCACGTGCACCTGCTCCATTGTCCTGCACATCTAAGATCACAATCGTCTCTATGTCTGGAGGAAATTGTTCAGAACCGTGGCTAGAGATATAAACAAACCCAAGACCATAAAATCCATTCTGTGTCACCATTAGTGGCTAATCAAAGAACTTCAAGCAGAGGAGAGGTTGTCCTCAGATTTCTGTCATAAGTAAACTTTAAAGGCAACGGAAAATGTTAGAACTGGATTATAACAGTAAACATAACTATAGACCCTCAACTGAGCCAGTTTAGATTGAAAGTCTACACAGTAGAATTGTCAAGATAATCCAGAGCAAGGATTAATTAGATGTAATAATTGATTGGGCACAGGAATGACTCAAAAAGGAAGGGACCGTGAGCCACTGAAATGTGTGGTATAGAGTCCACTCATGGTGTCTTTAAAGTGAGGAAGATAATAGATAAGGAAGAGTATGATTCAGAAGAAGATACAGTCAATTCAGGTTGAGTGATGTGGCACTAAATGCATCCAAATGGAGGTACTCAGCTTGTCAAATGGGTATATGAGTCTGAAGAAAAAAAAAAAAAAAAAGAAGCACAAAGGTAAATAATCCCACAGAAGATAAAACTGTTATATGATCCAGCTGTGTGACTCCTAGTGACACACCCAAAGGAATCTAGGCGTCTACACGGACGCCTTACACATCTGAGTCTAATTCAGCACTAGTCACAACAACGAGATCGTAGAACAAGCTTAAATGCCCGTCAACACACATTAGTAGATAAAGAAAATGTGGTGTCTGTACACGATGAAGTTAGTTGTATGCACTCACAAAGAACAGACTGACTTCATTGTAGGAGAATTAATGAAACTGGAAAAAAAAAAAAAAAAAAAGAGGCTCTGCAAAAAAAAAAAAAAAAAAAAAAAAAAAAAAAAAAGAGGGCAGCCTAGATGAAAGACATAGTTGAGACTTGTCTGAGATGATGACAGTCTAACCCAGGGGCTCTCAACCTTCCTAATGCTGCGAATCTTTCATATGGTCCCTCGTCTTGTGGTGACCACCAAACATAAAATTATTTTTGTTGCTACTTCATAGTTATAAGTTTGCTACTTTTATGAATTGTGATGTAAATGTCTAATATACAACCCAAAAGGAGACCCGTGCAACTCACAGGTTGAGAAACACTGGTCTCAGCCAAGGTTTTGTCAGTGACTGTAGAAGTGCTGTTCAGTGAGGGAAGAACATGTGTTGAAAGGTGTAAGAATTTAAAGTACCTAACACTTAGTGACTAAGCAAATAAAATAGACAATTAAAGGTGATGTGGTTGAGTCAGGCAGTGGTGGCGCACGCCTTTAATCCCAGCACTTGGGAGGCAGAGGCAGATGGATTTCTGAGTTCGAGGCCAGCCTGGTCTACAGAGTGAGTTCCAGGACAGCCGGGCTACACAGAGAAACCCTGTCTCGAAAAACCAAAAAAAAAAAAAAAAAAAAAAAAACCAAACAAACAAACAAACAAACAAAAAGTGATGTGATTATAAGACAAACCTATGGCTTCTGGTTTGAAGACTGAGTTACTGCTCCACTGGTATGACTCAAGCTGGATCACTTCAAATTTCCTATGGAGAAGCCTTAATTCCAAGTATCTTAGAATTTAGATGTGTTTGAAAATATGATCCTCAAAAGGGTAAGTAAAGTGAAATAATGTTGCGCAGCTAACCCTTTATTCAATGTGACTGCTCTCTTTATAAGAGATCAGGAGCCTGCTGTGAGAGTGCTCATCTTTAATTCCAGCACTTGGGAGGCACAGGCAGGTAGATCTCTATTAATTTGAGGCAAGCTAGGACTACAAAGTGAGACCCTGGAGTTGACAGGGGAGGGCTGAGGAAGGAAGGAGGGGAGACTAGATTACAAACCCACCCAAAATACAAAGGCACCATGTGACCAACAAGATAACCACCCAGAAATGAAAGATAGCTCAAGAAACAAATAGGGATGGCCCTCTGGCAGCCAGAAGAGAAACACCCAAGTATCCCAAGCCACTTCCATGAATGAATATGCGATGGGGAGAAGGAAAAGAGGGAGTACTAGGTGGAGAAGTACGAGAGAGAGAGAGAGAGAGAGAGAGAGAGAGAAAGCCAAGTGGTTCATGCATTGTGGAGAGAGGTGGAAATGGAGACACACTGTGGCCTTCCCAGCCTTGAGCAGACCTTGAGCGCCTGCTACAATGGACCTTATCGACCTTGGTGGAGTCATCTGCCTTGGTTGCAAGTACAAGTTCCCACAGGAACTTAGAAGAATAAACTGCCCGCTAACCTTGCTTTACAACATAATCCAACTGATACAAACGATGGGTTCTGTGGGCTTTCCTTATATAAACGCAGTGCTGAATATTAAACTTGGAGCCTTGAAGCCTTGTCTTGACTTCATTCTTCTCTCGCTCTCCCCCCCCCCATCTCTTTTTCATTTCCAGCCCCTCTTTCAGGTAAACCCAGTTCATCCTTGGCTGCTGGATGGCTACCACACACAACAGTGAGGAACCAGTGGATATGAGGAACCTGAGCAACCACCTGGGGCTATGGTGATGTCTGGGCCCCAGCTGCAGCTGAGAGCCATGGTTCTGGTGCATCTGGGATCTGTATCAATGTCTGTGGCCTGAGTTACTACCAAAAGTCTATGTGGATATCAGTGGTCTGGGCTGCCACTTGAGACTATGTGGATGTCTGACGGCTGTGCTGCCACCAGGGGACATACTGATCTGAGTGACCTGTGCTGCCACCGGAGGACATGGTAACATCAGGACCCATGCTGCCACCAGGGGCCCTGTCTGAGTTCATGCTATGATCTGAGTCAGGAGCTGTGTTGAGGTCCAAGGCCCATGTTACTACTAAAGGCCAAGTGGATGTCCCCAGCCTAAGGCCATATTAATTTCCAAGCACTGTGGTAAGCTGTGACTCCTCTATCACCCTAAGGGTGAGCTGGCCCCACCCCTCATCTGCCCTGTGGTGGTGTGGGCACTGGAGAGATGAGTTCACACACACATACACACACACACACACACACACACACACACACACACACACACACATACACACACACACACACTTGTAGCAGGCTAGTGAGCTGGTACCACAGTCCTGAGAGAAGGGGAGCTGGCTATGCCTCTTGCCTGGGAGAAACAGGAGAGTTGGGCCTGGTGACACAGGCATAGATTTAGTAGGCTGACCAACTCAGCTTCCAACTAGGCCAAGATCCAAGGCTCTAAGTTGGCCCACCCAGACATCCATCTCATCTATGAACTGCTGAAGCATATGAATTGGTCAGTCCTGCAGATCCAAAGCTGTGGGATCTCCATGACACACAGCAACAGTGGGATGTCTAAGAAGGGTTTAAGGGTGTGGCAGAAGTTAGAGGCCTCGAACCAGACCAATGTACATTTGCAAGTAAAACTGTATGGGCAAAAGGGTGTACTTGGTGACACACTGTGATATACTATGGCTTCCACAATGAGATAAGGTGGTTTGGTTTTGGGGGGGGTGGTATGTATTGTTCTCTTTTGTGGGGGAGGTTGCAAGGGAAGGGGGTGAATATGAAGGGATGGGGAGTTGAGTGGGATTAGGGTGCATGATATAAAATTCACAAAGAATCAATAAAATATTTCAATTAAAAAAAGGAACCAACAAATATGGAGCAGGCAATGAAATTGTGAGAAGCAGAGGAGATAGATGAGAGCGTGGAAACAGCGTCTGCAAACACAACAGGACTGACACACACATGAGCTCCCAGAGACTACACCAGCACTCAGAGGGCCTGCAGGGGTCCAAACCGCATGCTGTCCCACCACTGAGACAGGGAAGCAGATGCAAATTCCCATCCCCCACCAAGAAGCTATCTCCCATGAACAGCCAGCCACTCATGAAAGAAAACTAAGCTTCTCCAAGGGACTCTCACTGGATATATAAAGCACACTTTAAGATCATGCCCCATGCCCAGCAGAGGACGGCCAAG
Organism: Uromys caudimaculatus; assembly: GCA_028551405.1. Lineage (NCBI taxonomy): Eukaryota > Metazoa > Chordata > Mammalia > Rodentia > Muridae > Uromys > Uromys caudimaculatus. The sequence continues at coordinate 70,620,946 of CM052722.1, forward strand.
CCAAAGTGAACTCAATGGTATTTTGGCAGATTCTTCTTTCTTTTTGGTCTCATACTGCTTTGTTTGGGCTTTTTTATAACCTCATTTTGTTTGGATCTTATGGTTTCCAATTTTGTGTTTTTATAGGGTTTGTTGATGTGTGGGTGTGTCTTTGCACACGTATGAGTTTCTCGTGCTTGTTCCTTCTTCCTTCCTTCCTTTTTTTGATTTTTAGTTTGTTCATTTTGTTTTAGCCCTGTTTGTCTTTTTTATTTGCCTGTCTGTTTTCTTAAGATAGGGAAGGGTGGGGAGGTGAAAGGATCTGGGAGATGAGGGAGGGAAACTAAGATCAAAATATAGTCTATGAAGATAACTTCATTTTCAATAAAAGTAAAATTAATAAAAAGCTAAATAAAATGTACAAAAGAAAGGAAGAAGGAAGGGAGGGAGAATATGAGAGAGAGAGAGAGAGAGAGAGAGAGAGAGAGAGAGAGAGAGAGAGAGCGCTGACACCTTGATCATGGACTGTAGCCTCCAGAAATGTAAGAACTATATTTTTTTAAGGAGTAGAGTTTTTCTATGCAAGTCAGTAATACTGCAGTGCTCTGTTATGGTAGGCTGAGCACTAACTGTAATCACCAATCAAGATGAGGATTAGTAAAAGGAGAGTAAGTTGGAGGAAGGAAGTGTTAACAGGAAAGCGTTTGCTAGGTAACATACTGAGTTTGCAGTTTCTGAGTTACAGCCAGATACAGAGGCTCGGGATACTCAAATGACTTTGAAAGTAAAAGACAGAACTGGGTTACGGGCACGGAATTGAGTTGCATTGCTATATAAGTGATATATTAAGTCCCGGACTGGATAAAATCATTTAAGCATTATATGCTAAAGTGAGAAAAGCATGAAGAAACATAATAAATACTAGCATTGAGGGATCAACTAAAGGAGAGAAAACCAATCAGAGAGGTGGAATGAAGAGAGAAAGCTCACAATTGCTCTTCATTTTATCCTGGTTTCAATTATAATTAGTCAAATATATGTTGGTCTTGGCATTCAGAATACTTTTACATAGTGAGGCACGCTATCTTATTTATTTCTGACTCTCCAGCACCCCAGAAAGTACCTGATACTTAATCTTCCTACAATAAATACTTGTCTAATTGCATGGAAATTAAATTAGAACTTTGTCACCCCCCCCCCCCCAGTTTTGCTCTGTTTGCTTATTTCTGGAGTGCGCAGCATGTATTGCCACTGGTATTTTAAGTTCATAGTGAAAAATCATTTCAGTGTGTCCTAGGCTTGATCCCCTTCCAACCCAACCCCCAGGACAATAGTTTTCATTATAACCTTCTGTCTTTGCCATTCTGGATGGAATTTTGTGCACAGAAGTTATATACATATATGGGTATATCTATGTAACAAATCGTAGCACAGGAGCCCCCTGGGCTCCCTCCGGCTCTGGTATGACATATTTGAGCCATATAAATTCAGCTTCTCCTCTGGCATCTGTTAGCGGACTCACTTGCAACTCCACCTCAGCAGTGGTCTCTCAGTCCTCTCGAAGCAGGGAAAGAGCACTGTGTGCTGGGAGACCATGGCAAAGAATCCTCCAGAGAACTGTGAGGGCTGTCACATTCTAAATGTAAGTTGATTCATATATTTTCCCTTTTGAGCAGAAGCATGGTTTTGCAGATTTATCGTATTGCAAAGTGAACATTAGAAAGTGAAATTGAAGGAGACGTTGAATTATGTCTTGCTATTTTGAGGATTATTGTACATTGTTTCATCCTTTCTGTTCTTTGCTTAGGCAGAAGCTCTGAAATCTAAGAAGATATGTAAATCACTGAAGATTTGTGGACTAGTGCTTGGTATCCTGGCCTTAACTCTAATTGTCCTGTTTTGGGGGAGCAAACACTTCTGGCCCGAGGTATCCAAGAAAGTAAGTAACAGAAACTTATCCAGTGTTTCTTTTCTGAGTTTGACTGAATTTAATTAGGGATTAACATGGAAATTAATTTGAAAATGAAAACTCTTTTCATTCTTTTTTATTCATTTGGGGGCACAGGAAATGAAATCAAGGTTTTTCTTTCATTTGCTTATTTAGGTGAGGAGAAATTGTCTTCTACATTTTTGTTAGTGGTGACAGGAGATAAATTTACCTACTCCTTTATGGTTGACTTTAAGGAGTTAAATCTCCTGGAAGCTTTTTTTTTTTAATGTAAGAAAGAAAAAAATACTTTCCATCTTTCTTTCCATTATCTGGGCAGAAAGTGATGGAAAAGTAACCAGACAGTCACATAAGAAGAAACCACCCGGAATGGCAGCAAATGATTTTCAGTGATTATGTTCTGACTTAACACATCTGCTGTGAGGACAGGCAGTAAGCTCCTTTTTCAAAGAAGCGATTCTCATACCTGAGTTCAGAATTATTTGTTGCTTAACCAGAAGAACTAGAGCCTTTCAGCTCCTCAGCAGTCACAACCATTGTCCTAGTGAGATACTAATGACCCAGGTAGATACAAGCAACTCTAAGTCATTAATCACAGAATGTCAGAAACCTTCTGACACTGACGACAGTTGGTGGAACTTGGTTGCCATTGTAATTTGTATTCTTGTGCTACCTTGTTATTGTTATTTTTTGGCTCACATGCAATGGACACACTTAGATGTGACCTAAATAAAATCATAGTCCTTTCTTGCTAACAATTAACATTTGAATGAAAATGAGATGAGCTGTAACCCATGAAGACGGGTTTCTGGCTTTGCCATATTCTTCTCTATTTGTAGGTCACTGCTGTTGCTGCAGCTCCTGCAGGTGTTGTAGTTAATTTTTTTTGTCATGAGATACTCATTTCTCCTTGGTAGCAGATGTAGGAAAGAAAAGGCACAGATCCTGGAGGGAAAATAAGACAAGAAGAAAATGGTTTGGCATGGACCATTAGGAGCCAAAGGAGCAATAGGAGCAAAGAGTTCATGGGGGAGGGCAGACAAAGGGGGAGAGAAAGAAAATAAGCTGGCTAAGTGTCCAACTGAAATCAAAAAGTAACCCTGGGATTCTCTACCTCTGTTGCAATACCTGTTTGCATTTAGTCTCAAAGGATACCTTATAAAGTTTAAGTGGGAGGGAGAGCAAGCAAGCCTATTTATTTGTTTCCCTTTTTACTTACATCATGTTCCAGAAAGGTTTTCAGGCATCACTTACTCCTATTAGCCCACCCCTACTGCCCTGCTGCTTTTGAACTATTTATTATTCAGATGTCTTTCTAAGGAAGCCAACTATGTTAAGGCTAGCAAGGTGTGCAAAGAAACCACCATCAGAAAACGAATCGAGAGCCAACATTCATTCCAGCACAATGACTTACTACAGTACCACTCAGCTAATTCCTAAAGTGATATGCTACCCCAAAAGTTGGATCAGTGGTTCTCTTGGAAATTTGTATGAGGACCATAGTTATATATAGGACCATAAATCATTTTAGTTGCTGCAAGTATAATGCCTTCACTGGATGTGGTAGGCAGCTAATCTTGACCATTCATAGATACCTGTCTGAACAGAGAGCACATAGCCTTTCTTATTTTCTTGTATTCATTGTCAGTATAAATGTCGTTCTAACAGTATTAATGTGTTTTTCTAATCTTACAATGGTGTTTGCCTCAGTGCGGTAATAAATGCCTAGGGAGTGACTCAGGAGATCTTGCCTTTATCTTGTAAGAATTCACACTCCCTAGCTGAGTTCATGATCTCCCCTATTTTCCAATTATGCTACCTTTGTTTCCAATTCCAGTTCTTTTAAATATGATTTCCAAAAAGTAACTCTGTCATTCCTGAAACCAAACAAAAAACTCAGGCAGTGCATACATAAAAAAGGTGGTGTGTGCTACTGATTAAAGTTTATTTAAAAAGAAAAAAATGAAAGCTCTCATGAAGTAATTCATCTTAGGATATATAATTTTCACCAAAAGGAGTGTAAAGAAAGGACCAAAGTTATTAAGAAGTGCAGATCAAAGACATTATGTATCTCCTAGGATAAGTTTTTCTACCATGAATAAGTACTATTTATTTTCTATTCCAATAAGGAATTGCAATATAACTATTTTTCTTATATAAGTCCTGGCCTTCACTACAAAATTAGGTTGGGATCTCTGTAAATCAGGAGACCAGGTAGCAGCATGCATTCTGAATTCACTCAACTATTTCCTTCTAAGTCCCAGGCCAAGAGCTTAGGACACCAGCCATGTACCTCCTAGTGACGACTCTGACTAGACCTGCATCTGAGTGGTTAAGAATCCAGGGAAAATAAAAGCAGTCAGATTAGTCTGGGAAGAATATTTCTAGAGGAAAACGATCCAAGCGTCTTGTACAAATTTAAGACTGTTTCTGCTTAAGAGTATGGGCTTGGAATGAAAGGCTGATTAACAAAGTAAAATCCATAGTCTTCTGCCTGTGGGATTTAGGAGGATTGTATGGCCTATGGTAGAGAGAACTATTGATGCTTTTCTGTTCAATGGCTGTAGTGATACCTTTGTTGTCCTGGAGCTTTCTCCAAGTTCTCGGTGTTTGCTTTTCCAGGCCCCACAACACTCCTTGTTTTCTCTTTCAACATCTGTTTATAATAAACAGTGTTTATTTAACATCCTACATCTGGTGCTGACATTGCCGTGCTAAGTCTTTCTTTTCCCTCCCACTTTCATATGCACAAAAGATCTTGACTCCAATCTCAAAAAGGAGTAAGCAATATTTGACCCCTAGTATACCTCAGTCACCCATGTGAGTACACACACACACACACACACACACACACACACACACACAAACACACACTTATCCAGGAGAAAAATGTAAAAGTTAAGAAGAATTAACTCTGAGTGAGCCGCTGTACTTTTTTCCAGGCCCTAGGCTTCCTGAGCCACAGCCATACCTAGGAGATTTGAAGAGACTTGAGGAAAGCCAAGTTCATAAGGCTCTGTGTTCAGCTTTCCTAACCAAGCAGGGGAAACATATTCAGTTCCAGAGATTTCTCAAGGGCACCATATTGAGGATCTACTTCTAAGCAATAACTTCCTTAAGATCCATGAAGTAGACTTATTGGGGAAAAATATGCTTACTTAAAGCTCCCTGTGTTCCACATTAAACTTAAAAGAATTAGAAGCCAACTCCTCAACTAATCAAAGCAACATGGATGAAACAAACCAAAAAGGGTGTAGCTCTTAAACCAGCAGTTTATAAACACAGTACAGATTTTGTAGCCCATTCTTCAAAACCTTTGTGGAATGAGACATAAACATAATAAGTTATGTGAAAGAAATGTTATGTGTTTTTTCTGCCATACATCAGAACTATGTGGCGATTTTTAGTGCTGCTGGGAGGTGGTCACCCACTCCCCAACAATCAGCATATTCTTGGAGATTCTCCTAAAAGTCCCACATTCTAGTTGAATGAGATGAGAGGTCATGGGTCATGAAGATAAGGTCATGCAACCTCAATTGCAGAAGATCCCTGAAACAGTCTCATTCATGTTTCACACCCAAGATCATTCTAGGCTGAAAATCCTTGCACAAAAGAAACACTTCCTTGCCAAGTGTAAGCCCAGCTTCCCTTGTGACTTTTTCTTACTACCAGCTTTAGCTCCAGACCAAGTCTCTTCAGTCATCTCTAGGCACACAATGGACAACTTTTCTCTCTAGATTACCTAGGCTTTTAACAACGGTCTGAAGGTTGAAACAAGGAACTGGAGAAGCAATTAAAACCTCAAGGGAAAAGCTGTAGCTGGAATCTCTTAAGCAGAGAACTGAGTTTCACCAGATGCCGCCACATCAGCATTTTGGAAAAGAGAGCATCTCTTCGTTTTCTTTTCTTTGCAAGATCCAAATCTTACCCTTGTATAACAATCTTATTGGACGAGTTGCTACTTTGGACTATTCAGGTCTAGCTCTTACAATTTCCATGATGCTAGGTTCTGATTGCTCTAAGTATACCCTTACTCCTTATTCCTGTATTTGTTGTATTTGTTTAACAAGTACTTTAATGTGGCATAAGCAAGTATTGTCTCCAAACAGAGCTATCATGAATGGTCAAAATGGAGAAGAAGCCCAGGTGAGCAACAGGTAGTTGCAATCCACCAAGAAACCTGACATGAACCAGACCAAAATTGAGAAAAATTGGATTTGCCAACAATTCAACATTGCAACTAGAGAGAGGATGCGGATAGGGACTGAACCTTTAGAAGCATTCAGTTACTTGTCCAAAGTCACACAGCGTGTAGGTGAAAGAACTAACATTAAAACTAGAACCGTTTCTGGGAATTTTTTCCTGTTTTCCAACTGAATTTGGGAATTAGAGAGAGGATTGTGGATACAGGAAAACTTTGCTAGTAGCACAATTCTGTAGATGGAAGAAATGGCCTTTTCTTTCTTTCTTTCTTTCTTTCTTTCTTTCTTTCTTTCTTTCTTTCTTTCTTCCTTCCTTCCTTCCTTCCTTTCTTCCTTCCTTCCTTCCTTCTTTCCTTCCTTTTAAAAAGGAATGTCTGGCTGCTTATGCCAATTTTTTCAGGGCTGAGAACTGGTGATTGAAGATGCAGAAGCCCAACTATGCATAAGAAATAATCTGTCGGCACTGTGTTGGTAGAGAAATACCCAGGGGCCCTTTTATTCTCACAGACTAGATTGGTAATAATATGGTACAGTGCTTCCCCTTCCCTTCCCTTTCTTCCAGCCTAACACCTGCTAGCCAGCTATTCTGAGCATGTATTTCATTTTTGGAGAGTGTACCTCATAAACAGACAGTAAAGGATGGAGGTAGAAAAAAAGAGCAGCTAGATTAATCACAGGTTTCAGAAAAACCAACCTAAGCCAAATGTCCTCAAATCCCTGTCAGGACAGGCTACAGCTACCTGCCCCCAAGCCAATCTGTCACACTAAGGTGTGAGTCAGCTTTACTCTTTATAAAAACCTTTCTTTTCTGATCTCAGAGACTGTCACCAACAGAAACAAGAAAACAGGAAAAAGTGTTCACATTGCAAGAGGAAGTCAGGGCTTATTGACTACCCAAATGGAAGATTTAACTGGACTGGGGACAGAGAATAAAAATGGATTTGTATTTGCCCCATACTTTGTCAGTGTGGTCTTCATACGCATTGCCTGAGTTTGCCCATACACCCACTATCCCACTGGCCTTTCTGTCCTATTCCAACATTCTGACTCTCATAAGGCCACTAAGAACCCATTTGGATTGTGTTGGAAAGATGCCTTTAGCACCTCTCCCCATATCTCCTGCTCCTGGTGTCACAGTACCTAAAATGCACCATTGCATCCCCATTCCTTTGAGTGGAGCATTGCATTCCATTTTTCACATTGACAAATGTCTTCTCTGCTGCTAATATCTAAATGTGAAATCATTTGTCAGATCGGTTTCTTCTCTTCCATAAGATCCCTAAAGCACCGGCAGATTCCTGGTTGTCTAGACAGGAGAAAAAGGGACAGATGGAAATGAGAAAAACATGGAAAAAAAGGCTATGAAGATGCAAAGTGGACAGGGTATGGAGATACCAGAAAGGGGGCCCATTCCATGTCATATGCTGTCCTTGCTCTGCCTCTCCCGGAATAAAGTTAAGTTGTGGGCAAAGTCTGAGGAGGGGTGCATGGAGGCCCAGTCACACCTTTCTAAGGTCAGCCATCCTGTCTCTGCTTTAGTTTGTTCCTGGACAAGGCAAAGCCATTTAATTCTTCATCTCCAGAAGGCACTTCAACCCAGGAGCCAAAGGAACTTAGTAGACAGCAAAGTCTGTTTGATGCCAAAGGCATGAGCTCAGTCGTCATATGGGCCAGTGAAGCTCACATAGCCATTACCCAAGCAGTGAGCTCCACAGGGACCTGAGTGAGACAGTATGTCTGGACTTACTCAAACCCATCCCCACACAGTCCAAAGTAAGTCGCTGGCATCATCCTCCTAGACAAAGGACAGTCTGTTTCAAAAGGACACCTTTGATAGCAGAATTCCATCTGGGTGAAAATGTAGCTCCCTACTCCTGCACCCTCCCACACACTAAGGATTCAGACACAAATGAAGTCATTCTGATCTCACTCTATTTAAGAAGCTACCATTGCTAATACAAAATCAACATGCTGATTAACAGGTACAATAAACATGGATGCCTCTTCCCTCACCAAATAACAAAAAACAAACAAACAAAAACAAAAAAACAAAAACAATTCTTTGCAGAAATGTTGAAAATAATGAAGATCTGCTGAGCTTGGCAGTTTCCAATAGTACTCATCCAGAAAGTGTCCAAGTAAAGTGCATTGCCAACAGTGCAGGAAAACTCATTCCACAGAAGTACACTGAAATTTTAAATGTCACCAGCACAGTCCCATAGTCTTCTACTGATGATTGAAAATGCAGTCTGTATTTTCTCTTTCTTTTGCCTAGGTAGGCCACAGTCCAATATCCCCTAGTCTCTAACCCAATTTTTCCATGCAATAATCCATCAGTCGTGCTACTGATGAAACAAACACTCCAGTCCAGCCCCTGGTGGCTAGCACTGTCAACATTTGTCTCCACAATGGATAGTATTTCTAAAGAAACTACCCCCTACTGGGAAGCCTGACAAGACTGTGTCTGAAGTGGTTGCCTCTGTCCTTTGCTTAAGTCAGCCAACTGACTGTGAGCTTTTTTTTTTTTTTTCCATACCTAGAAGTTTCTCTTCTCTAGCTGGCTCCAAAGCTGAAACTGGGAGGATATTTAGAAGCAGAAGCAAATAACAAGCCTAAAGGAGTTTTCTACCTTCCACAAACAAGGCTGGCCTTCCCAAGTTAACTCTGCAGTTGCTGGATAGTTTTTGATACTCCTTTTCTTGCCTTTAAAAAAACACCTTGACAATCTTCAATACATTCCTTGGGAAAGAGGAGAGTGTGTCACTGGCGACAATACTTAATCAACAAATAATCACTATCTATATCTAAGGCACTCCAGGGCACAGGGAGGTAAAATAGCTTTGCCTCTGTTTTTCTTTTCAGTGGCTCCATCAGACTTTTCATGCTTGAAGTAACACTTGTTTCTACAAGCCCATCCAACTTGTTTTTCTACTTGAGCTGGGAAATTTTTGACCAGGTTAAAACTAGCATGCTGTCACAGACATCAGCAGACACTAAAACCAACCCAACCCAATGGAAACTGAAGGGGTAGGGTGCTGCCCGGAACTGTGTTATTAGAAAGCTACACTGGCTCTGTAGGCAACTTGCTTCTTCAGAAGGACAAGTGAATGTGCAGAAACCTAACAGGCAAAGGCTTCCAGGCCACGGGGGAGACGATAGGCTTGCAAATGGCACCATCAACTCTGGCATGCTTCCCAACAAAGATCAGACTCCTCTGGAGTTCATACTTGCTTCTAGCCCCAAATATTTCCCAAGTTATAAGTTGCACGCTCAATCCCGAAATAGAATAATACATCAAGAGAGAATTGTCTCTCTGAGAGAGCAGAAGGAAGTTTGGGGATTTGTTTCAGCCACTCAAGAAAGGCTTGATAAACAGCCTTTCAGAAGCACTCTCCTTGGAAGATTCTGTTTAACTTATGGCACCTCACCCTGTCACCAAAGGCTATCTATCCAGAGGAATCTACAGATGTTGAAAACAATAGAATCAAGTTTTTAAAACATAACCCAGTAATAACCTGAGTGGGGATGGTTATCCTATAAAATAGAAGACTAAGAGAATGCAGGTGACTGCTAGATTTTTAAAAACAAAGAGAAATAAATCAGTACAAGATAAGACTATGAGTTAATATCGGCTAATAACATCTTCATGTTCTTAAAGGGGCAAATATAATACTATTAAGACACTACTAAAATCCAGATAGATATGGGAATAGAGAGCAGTGCCTAACCACTCTAATTGGTTTCACAACTCTTTCTAAGATGTAATGGATTTCATGGAAGGGATGGGGAGAGTAATCACAGGACACTTAGAAAAGGAAGCAGCCACTCCAGGAAGCGGCATAGGCTTGAGGTGATCCCTAGGCTTAACACAAGGGGAAAATACCTTACAGGCTGGTTTGCAGAATATCATTTGCTACTTAGCCAAGGTTGCCAAGAAAACCGTGGGAATGCTTCATAATTAGCTCAGCTACTTGGCTTAAATACAAAACACTGACTCTGAAGGGATTCCCTGAACACCAAAAAGCATCACACTTTAATCATAAATTTTAGAGCTGACCCCTCAGTACAAAGGTTCTAGAAAGAGAAGGTGGCCCAGGAATTTCCCCAGTTAAAGCATTTTCTTAAAGGGCACCCAGACTATCTTAGAGCGTGCCTTCCTTCCTCTGTTTCCCAGACCTATGACATGGAGCACACTTTCTACAGCAATGGTGAGAAGAAGAAGATTTACATGGAAATCGATCCCGTAACCAGAACAGAAATATTCAGAAGTGGAAATGGCACCGATGAAACATTGGAAGTCCATGACTTTAAAAACGTGAGCCGACTGTTTCTCCTGAAGCTTTTCACTTAAAATATTACGATAATTGAATCTCGTTATATAAAAAAAAAAGCCTTTAACCTTCATTTCATTTACGACAAAGCTTTCTCTTTGAATTCAAAGTTTGCTAGTCTGGGATTCTGATGGGTCATGGAACTCATTAATTAAAACAATCACAGGAAATTAATTAATTGTATTATTGCTTTGTTTTATAGGGATACACTGGCATCTACTTTGTAGGTCTTCAAAAATGCTTTATTAAAACTCAAATCAAAGTGATTCCTGAATTTTCTGAACCAGAGGAGGAAATAGATGAGGTACGTGAGAACAATGATTGTACTAAAAGCTATCATTTCCTGGCTGGTCACTGGACTAAGTGCTCGATTCTCATTAAATCTTCAAACAGTCTTATAAATAGGATTATTATTATCCCCGTGTTCAGATATAAGATCTGAGGTTTAGAACCAAAGAGTGACTTGCTGAAAGTACACATCTAGTGAATAACAAATTGTGGTCTTTAACTGAGGCCCTTTAAGAAAATGAAGTTTGTGGGTTTGGGTTTAACACTATACTTTTATACCCAAATACCTATTAAAAAATCAAAACTATAAAAAACTGTATACTTTTTGTTCCTGAACCAATAATGTCTAGTGAGAGGAACAAAATTAATCATGAATATGAGAAAGACTTGAAGAAAATTATTTCAAGGATGGAGACATGGCTCAGGGATCCTTAATTCAATTCCCAGTACTCATAGCTCACAACTGTCTATAACTCCAGCTCTAGGGGATCGAGCACATCTAGCCTCCAAAGACAACTTCATTCTTATGCACACATATATCCCAACAAAGATACACAGGCATATCCAAAACTAAAAATATAATCAAAAAAATTAGGGACTGGAGGTCTGGCTCAGAGCTTACGAGTACTGGCTAACTATTCCAAAGGACCCACATTTTCAATTCTCAGCACCCATATGGTGGCTCACAACCATCTGTAACTCTAGTTACAGAAGATCCAATGCCTTCTTCTGGTAAAGCAGACATACATGCATACATACACCTAAAATACTTTTTCAATAAATAATAAAAATAAATTGTGCTTAAGGTGGGGAATTGGTCCCCAGGCTACAGGAAGCTCCCAGCACTTCCGTCATGCTCCAACATTCACCTTTAAAGGTTCTGTTTGTTCACTTTATACTGAGCTGCTGGTTTGATAATCCTCAGCTCGCCTCAGAAGAAGCCAAAACAAAGGCAAAAACTTCAACCTAAGATGAATTCTCTGGATCCACTAACACACTGGGATGACTTTAGGGAGCCATGATCTCAGGAAGCCATGGGAGATGGGTCATCACCTGCCTAAAATACATCAATCCTCATCTTCTTTGAGGTTCTTTTAGGTTAATTTTGCTTGGTTTTGTGTTTAAAACTGGAAAATCTGAAGTGGGACTGTGGCAGTAGTATAATGAACTCTATAGACCCTGGAATGTCATTCTCCTCTGGATCCCATGTTCTTTGTCACGATCTTCCAACTGGTCACCTACATGTTTATCTCTGTCTTTTCCTTTCCTTTTATGGGAAGTGCTGGGGGATTATACTATTTTTCCACACCCAAGACTCCTCAGAGCTGTTGTTACTTCCCATGTTACTGTTCTGCCTGTGGATAGAAAAGTTACAGAGCCCTATTCCTAGAATTCCCCCTCAAAATAAGAAAGTATCTCCAGATAGGATGCTTTGTTGCTGAGGCCAATAGTAGTGAAAGATTTTGCAGAGTTTCATTTTGTTTCTAATTAGCTTAGATCTGACGCTTATGAAAAGCAGATCGATTTCCAAGAAATTAGGAAGGAGCATGAAAGCAATGATAACATGAAAGAAGATTAGGATTTAAATGATACTATAGAGCTAGAGAGAAGAGTCAGCAGGTGAAGGCACCTCTAGCCAAGCCTCATGACCCAAGTTCAAGTCCCATGATCTGCATAAATCAAGGAGAATCAGTTCCTGTAGAGTGGTCCTCTGTCCTCCACATGTGCACTGTCACATGTACCCTGCTTCTACAACACACAATAGATTAAAGTATTTTAAAAGCTACTATATAAAAAATCATATGAAAATGTTTACAGAAAACATTTTTCTGTTCTGTACAGACAGGCAACAATGAGAGCCTAAAGCGATATAATAGGATTTTTCTGGAGTGATATAGAAACAATGGTACATATCTTCTCTGGGCCCTAATTTTTTCTTCAGTTAATTTGGTGAGATCTTTTAAATAATCTACATATTCACCTCGTGATAGTAAAATCATCTTGTCTCCAAGAAGTCACACACACACTACAGGTCTCTTTTAGTGCGACAAATTTGTGGTTGGAAAATTACAAAAGCCCTCTTATCCTGGACTTCCCTCAGCACAGTGTCCATGGCATGCACCTGGAAAACATGCAGAGTCAGTATCTAAACAGCCCCAAGTTTGCTAGCAAAGCAAGGGAGCACATCAACCTCATTTTCTGAAATCCCTTTCAATGTGTTCCAAGGTCTTTACAGACTCAAGGGTGAAAGAGCCAGGACTTGAAAGCTGTGAATGGTTCAGAGAAAAATTGCACAAAGACATATTTTGGTGAATAAATAAACACACTGAAAACTCATAAAGCCAGGAAGAAACAAAAGAGGGGAGAAAAGGCCTGATTAAGAGCAGGGGTAAATCAATGAAGCCTCATTGACAAGTTGGGTATTCGAGTCAACTACTCCCAGCCCTAGAAAGGGAAGAGAAGGTATTTTTAACAAAACTTCAAAGTACTGTAAACCAGAGCCCTCTGTGAGATAAATGTTAAACATCTAGACTGAATGGGATTAATGAGTTCGCTTTCCATAAGTGGAAGACTTTAAAATATGAAAAGACAAATTTCTTGTAAATCCAAAAGGATAGGTTAATTGGCTATTTAACGGATCTCACTAGTTTAGATTTTAAGAGGTTTTTTTGTTTTGTTTTATTTTGTTTTTTTCCATCTTGAGGCAAAATCCTGTGTTCAACCTGAGCTACACTAGTAAAACATGGCAGGTATTCATTCACCCATTTAAAGGGGAAACATATAAATCACTCACAGTACAAGCGCAAATCAAGGCTTGTGTGGCCAGGGAGTGCCCAGAGCACCATGAAAAGTCTTTCAAGGGTAATGATGGCAGGCAAAGCCCTTATTTTAGTGAGTAGCCTTGCAGCCAGGCCCAGAAGGAAGCCTTGCAGCCAGACCCAGAAGGAAAGGATCGGTCGTTAGCTCTTCTACGTGCACCTACTTTAAGCATGGCATGGAGACAGCTCATGAGCTGCCAACCCTAGCATTGCATCTCAGGTTCAAAACATACTGGTTTCAGTACTCCATATCATCTAACTGGCCACAGTAATTGCTCTACAGTCCTAACCCTGACCTACTTTCATCTTTCAGAATGAAGAAATTACTACAACTTTCTTTGAACAGTCAGTGATTTGGGTTCCTGCAGAAAAGCCTATTGAAAACAGAGACTTCCTGAAAAATTCTAAAATTCTGGAGATTTGCGATAATGTGACCATGTACTGGATCAATCCCACTCTAATAGCGGGTATGGGTATCCTATCACTGATCTGTTCCTTTCGATGATGGTAACATGCTAGTCATGGTGATACACATCTGAATTCCCAGTACCCAGGAGTCTGAGGTAGGAAGATTTTGAGTTCGAGGCCAATCTAAGCTACAGAGCAATATACTATCTCAAAAAAAAAAAAAAAAAAAAAAAGACTGTAAAGGTTAATGTTTCCAGCACTGAAAGATCACATTTCTATGAAAACAAATGATCAGTTTATACCTTCTTGGAAGAAACTGTATATGCTGACTGTGGTGAAGAGGGAAGTTTTCACAGCCAAGTTATAAATCAGATAAATTAATGCTGACAGGCTTTTAAAATATCTCAGGAAAGGTAACACCACCGTAATGTGACCAGTGATAGCAAAAAGCTAATCTATCTTTCTTTGTACATCTATATTCATTGCAGCAGGGATACCAGACAATTCCTCAAAACCACAATGGGCCCAACCCAAGAACTGGAGGGAGAAGAGACCAAACAGTGTACCACTGTCTCAAGAATTCTCATGTCAAATGGCACTTTCCCCAATATAGGACAATAGTGTGTGTGGGTGTGTGTGCGCACGCGCGTGTGCGTGAGCGTGCATGCGTGTGCATGCGTGCGTGTGTGCGTGCGTGCGTGTGCATGCGTGCGTGTGTGTGTGCATGTGTATGTGTGTGTGTGTATGTGTTTGAAGAATCATGATAAATTAGATTGAAGGTTAGAGGTTCCAAGCAGAAAAGCATAACCTTCAATTCAAGAAGATGAAGGTCCCTAGACACGTTATTCTGTCTAGGTGTCACGGACTTTGGCCTCTCTCATTCTGCACAAAGTCTACTATATTACTCAAGACAGGACAGTCCCAACAATGCAAGCCTCTATTGGTATTATTTGGAGTTGTTTGTTTGTTTGTTTGTGGGGGTTTTGTTGTTTGTTTTTAAAGGTGACAAATGCAATCTGGTATCCTAGACTTGGATGCTGCAAAACAAAGAACAAGGATGGAGATATTGATGACTAGTCTGTAGCTTAGTTAATGACAATGAACCAATGCTTACTTATTAGTTTTGACAGTTGGACCACAATTGTGGGGGGGGCGTGCAGTGGTAGAGTGATTTCTCAGTGGTTAAGCACACTGATTGATTTTGCAGAGGACCTAGGTTCAATTCCCAGTACCCACATAGTGATTCACAACCATTTTGAACCCCAGTTCTAGGTTATCTGATACCCTGTTCTGCTTTCTGTGGACACTATATGTGTGTGGTGCATGGACATACATGCTGGCAAAACATCCATAGATAAAAAAAAAAATCAACCTATAAAAATGAGAAACAAAAGAGAATTGATGGGAGGGTAGCTAACACCACATCAAATCAGACAATCAAGAAATATTTTTTTGATCACTTGCAACTAAAAACCATTGAGGGAGACAGAAGTCCCTCATCTTGTCAATAAACTCTATTACTAAGAAAAGGAGTAAATGTTTGATGCCAAGCAAGCAATGAGGTTGGTGAGAAGCCAAATAGTCTCTGAACTATTCACTTAAACAGCTAGGAAATGCAGCCCATGTGTGCCTAAATTATTCCAGTCAAAGGGCAAACAAAAATAGCTCTCTTCAACTTTTGTCCTCCTAACCCCTCCTCCCAGAAATGCTTGCAAAGTGATGGCATCCCAATTTTGTATTTCTTTTCTTAGTTTCAGAATTACAGGACTTTGAAGAGGATGGTGAAGATCTTAACTTTCCTACCAGCGAAAAAAAGGGGATTGACCAGAATGAGCAATGGGTGGTCCCGCAAGTGAAGGTGGAGAAGACCCGCCACACCAGACAAGCAAGCGAGGAAGACCTTCCCATAAACGACTATGTGAGTGCTGCCCACTGCACTCACGTTCAGGGCAGAAACAAAAGAACTCTCATAAAACTTACTACATCTCAAAGCTCTTGGAAAAATTATCACGGGTTTAACAAACACTTAAACTCTCCAGGGAGTGTGTTCAAAACCAATCTTGATGGCATAGCTATATCTCCATGATTTGGCTAAGACATTTAATTTCTCATCAGCCCCCAACTCAGAGTCACACAGTCTGCTCTTGCTTGGTGGAACCTTCTCCTAAAGAGTCTTCCATCCAACACTGTCTTCTTCTTCTTCTTCTTCTTCTTCTTCTTCTTCTTCTTCTTGCAGACTGAAAATGGAATCGAATTTGACCCCATGCTGGATGAGAGAGGTTACTGTTGTATTTACTGTCGTCGAGGCAACCGCTACTGCCGCCGCGTCTGTGAACCTTTACTAGGTTACTACCCATACCCCTACTGCTACCAAGGAGGTCGAGTCATCTGTCGTGTCATCATGCCTTGCAACTGGTGGGTGGCCCGCATGCTTGGGAGAGTCTGATAGGAAGTTTGAGTTCAAATGCTTAGCCTTCTGTTAGCCAACATATAATTAATGCATGCTACTCCATGAATTTCTGCCTATGAAGCATTTGCCTCCAAGTAGCCTATCCTCCAGAATTACTTGTAGGATATTCCTCTCTTCATGTTCTAATAAACTTCTACATCATCATCAATGGCCTTGTTGCTGCTAAACACAATGGGGAAGTGTTTGCTGAGAATACGCCTGGCAATTGGAATGGACTAGACCTGCCAAGGATATATGGCAAAAATGCCAGTTTGAACTACATCACCAGGCTTGGGTAGAGCCTAATAGTTCCCAAATGCCCTATTTTTACTGTGCTGTTTTGACAAAGTAAAAATGAAGGGGTGATGGCAAAATGTCCCCAGAAGCAATGAAGAAAAGCATAAACTTGTGTGCATAGTCCCAGTACTTAATTACCTGAAAGGCATGCTGTGGACTTAAGTGTCTATAAAGCTGCTGGTCAGGCAGTGAGTCACAGCAGGCCAACACTTAAATATTCTAACTGTTCCAACTCAGCAAAGGAGAAAGCTAACTTAGCAAAAGGGGTCCTGGGTTTCCCTCGACTCTGGACAAATTCAACATTTTAGAATCTTCACATCTGACTTTTCTTTACATCAGTGTCTGGCTGCATAACGTTCCAAAGCAATTCTCTGACACATGAAGACCCATAAATAAAATCCACAGAAACAGACATATGAAATTTCTGGGGTGAAAAATCAAATGGACTTTTTCCTCCCAGACTCCAGGGAACTAGCCATTTGCTACTTAAAGGAACGGTAAGACCCAATTCCCCCATATTTTCCTTAGGAATAAGAAAGAGTACAAAAATGAAAGAAAAAAATGGTTAGAAGGTAACGTTAACTTTGATGTCCCTGCAAGGTCAAGTTTCCTGCTCTGCCAATATGTCACACCCCTTGTAGGTTCATTTGAAGATAACATCCTGCATTGTTCAACTAAACATTATTGTGTCATGACAATAAATGTCTGGAGATTTCCATTAAATAAAACCCTCACCTGGTTCACTTCTGTGGACCAGGAAGTCATATTCTCCCACTTCACCGTTGAGAAAATACATAGAAACAGCTATAACCAAGACTGACGTAGGATTAGCAAGTTACTAATTAACAGCATACATGCTGTACATAGATTATTAATAGTCACAAAATGAAAGTACAATCAAATATATCTAGCAATGTTCCTTCTATTATTAATTACTTAAAAGGTCCCAGACTTTTTGGATTACTCCAATTATAATAGGAATTAATTTATGTTTGAAATAGAAAAATGTGAAAGATAGATCAATTTGAGGCTGTATGAACTTAGTGGTGTTAGCTATCATTTTTTAAATAAATTACTCTTTTTAACACTGTTCCCAATGATTAGCCAGTAACTTTAAGTTATGGAGACACTAAAAATTGAATACTCTCTAGGATACTATATGTACCTTGCTCTGTGGAGGATACAAATACGCTAAGAACGACAACCAGCAATACATTATTGCAAATACAGGAACATATAGAAAAATAACTACAGTTGTGTTTCCTAGATATATGTGCATACATGCACACCTATACACACCCACATATATTAGGAAGCATGGAGTGTTCTATGCAACAGTTTTGGAATCAGGATTCCTGTTCGCATTTTCCCCTCCTTTCTTTCCTTACTCCCTGGCCCTTCTCTGTCTCCATTCTGGAACATGAACCCAGAGTCTTGAGCATGTGAGACACAGAAGGCATCTCTTATTCCAATAACATACCTCAACCTGCAAGTAATTTCACAGTGGCAAAGTCCGAGTCCTTTACTGAAGCAGACTGTCAATCCAAACCGGGAAAGAAAAGAGCATGTTTAAGTAGCATTCAAACCATCTCTTGGTTTACTGGGAAGAGCTCAGGTACAAGCCAGAGCTTTTTGCCTTGGAGTCCCATGTAAAGCCTCACCACTGTATACCTTCTGCCACACTAAGAGCAACTCAATTGGAGGTAGAGCAGCCTCACTTACTCCTGCCTCTCTATCCTATGCCAACTTCCCAATCCCAAGGAGCAATACCAAAGAACCTCAGTTCCCATGTGTATGTTTCATCTGTGTATGAATGCCTACACGCATGCCTTGTTCCCTCAGAGGCCTGAAGAGGGCACAAGATCCTCTTGAAAATGGAGCTAAAGGCAGCTATAAACCACTGTGTGTGCACTGAGAACCCAGTCCCAGTCCCCTGCAAGAATAGCAGGTGCTTTTAACTACTAAGCCTTCTCTTCTTCCCCCTGTATTCGATATTTTAAGTATCTCTCCATGTTTTAAGGTATCTCTGTCCTCTATGCCAGGCTCTTACCAAATGCTCCGACTCTCCTTCCTAAATCACCCCTCAATTGTGTTTATGGTCTAGTTTACACTCTTTTAAAAAATTGGATATTTTCTTTATTTACATTTCAAATGTTATCCCCTTTCCCAGTTTCCCCCCTCCCCCTGCTTCTATGAGGATGTTCCTCCACCCACCCACTCACCCACCCACTAGCCTTAATGGGGACCACCTGTCCTTGATGAAACTCCCATACTGTAGATTGAAGTTAACTTAAATGCTTTCACATGAAGTTTGCTTTTCACATATAGATTTTATTCATGTCATTTCCTTACCTAACTGACTAGTCTATAATAGCTACTTACTACATCAAAGATCCGGTGTAACTTACATAGAAGACACCATTAGCCAAACTACTCAATGGCTGCCTCCAATCGCCCTCCCTTGGCAGTCCTCAAGCACCTTAGCTTCATGATCTGCTTGCCCAGTCAACCCATCCTCTTTTCCCTCTTGCCCACCCAGGAAATCTAAATCTTCTGGATTTCTAGATTTCAATATAGGGTCTAAAGTATACAGGACTCTTGTAATTATATATTTTTTGAAGGCAATGAGATAGAAGAGGAGAAAGAAGGTAGGACAGCTATAAAAGATCACAACTACGAAGCCCTAGGAATCCTACAAAGTTAATCCTGAGCTCTGTTCAAACTGGGCTGAATTATCTTATCTAATTTAAATCCACTTCTGTATTCATCATCTTCTGACAATTACAACACTGAGGAATGCATCTTATCCCAGAATGATTGAACGTTTCCATGACTGCCCACAGCCCAGGCATCTATTTCCATTAGAAAACTGCAGCCTTTTGCATTTTCATCTCGAGTTTCAATGATTCTAAGTATAAGGGGGTGGGGTGCAAAAGACATAACTTCAGTGAAATCACAAGAAATACCATATTACCTTCCAGATTTTTTGGGGATCTCAATTCCAATTAAGAAAAGTCAGGTGAGGGGAAGCCATCCATTGTTCCTACTCAGCAGAAGGACACATGCATTAGTGTGCTCAGCGCCTTCCTGCACACCTAAAATGGCTCTTTGGCAGGACTAGGGGCAAAGAAAAATCTATTTTGAGTTTTTATATATAAGGCTCACTGTCTGGCTGAGTCCAAAACTGTCACTTTGGCTCCTAAAGTCTAACGCTGAAAGCTTACTGAGATAAATATGGACCTTCTCATTTGGGCTGTCAGGAAATGCGTGGATCTATTTTATTTATACCCTTAAAAATGATTTCATTTTGGCTTTCCGTTTTTGAAGAAGTTTCATCTAGGGCTTAATTTTGCTGACAGCATGCTGTTCCCTAACAAGAAAGAAAAGTGACTCCATATTCAAAACCAGGTATGAGTGTATGACCAACAATTATTGTCACTGGCACACAGAAGTCCTGCTTCTACATCTCCTAGAGTATTTTAAATCAATTTCCATGAAAACTCCTTATCCAATAGCTGCACTTGCGATTTCTTTAGATGAATATTCTGCTTTGGTATTTACAGACTAAGAAGTAAATAGTCACTCGTCTACTTGCTGCTTTGGGATTTGGTTCTTTTGTCTCTATTTTCCTCTACTTTCTTAACATCATACTCATGCCCTTTGTCCTTGGTGGAAGAGCTTTAAAAGACAGGCATATTGAATCAAAGGAAACAGATGAAGCCACAAGAAATTCTTCAACCAAAACAAATGGCAGCACCAACGAAAAGATTCCAGACATTTCATAGTGCTGAGCTGATCCATATCTGACAGTGATATTAATATACTGTTTACATTTATCCTTTCCTAATTGATGCTATCGTCTGCCATTCTGAATTTTCCACTGACAGCAGTATTTCTGCTGCTCTTCCAGAGATATTGGCTACTAAAATACTTCTCCTGCTTACACCCTCATCAGTCTTCACTGAGTCAAGGGCAAGGAACTTTAGGGGACAGGCCCTAGCTATAGTGGAGCAAAGAAGCAGCAGCAGGGTAAGTGCCAAGAGATAGGAGATGGCGTTTGAGCTTGTTTATTTTACAAAGGAGCCCAGACCACTTGCCACTGCACAAACTCACTGTGCCACCTGACATCCATTTCTTGGTGTGAAGGTTGCCTATTATACAGCAACATTGGATAGCTGTGTATATCTAGCGAGCCACTGTGCTGTAACCTGACCCCACTTCACCCAAGAACAGTCTTAGTCATGCTAAACCATATTATGTTGAAATCAGAATGGTTTGTGGTTGACCTTTTCTATTTCTAGTTCTTCAAAATTACTTCTCCTTTTAAGAGTGTCTTCCTCTAGGAGCATACCAACCTAGGACAACAGCCACACTAATACCACCATCATCATAGGAACATTGTACTTGACAATGAGAATAAGGTGCCTTCCTTGTTTTATAGCATTTATAAAATATTTGGCATGATGCAATCTACATACTTTAAACAACTAAGAAAGTATAATATAGCTTTTGTTAAAGGATCCAAGAAAGCAAAAATTTCTTCAGATACTCTCAGAAAACAAAAATTTCTTTCAAAAGACAACCATTGATTTGCTTTGAGCTACATTACCAAGTGTTCTGCGGTGGGCTTTGTAAACCTTTATTTCCAGAAAATATTTCTACTTCTACTGTGTCATTAGGATCAAGTTTGTCTGTTCATACCAGTAACCCCTTCAAAACATGTAACATTTTAAAAAGTCAATCCAGTTTATCCAATTAAATGACCTGTGAACCTGTTCCCCCATCCTGATTATGTAGTTTTTATCTTCAAGTTTACCTCATGATCTAAGACAATTCTAAGAGCTGTCAATTCTATCTGCACTCTATATTATATCCAGACTGGCATCAGATAGAAGGCAGACAGGATAAAATGCCATCCTATCTTTTGCGTAGTCGTACATTTAGATACTCTAAGCTTAAATGTAATCATATAGCCAAATAGAGTTCTGAAAGAGAATTGTTTAATAAAGCTTATGATTACCTCGAGAGAAATCAAGATTGTGTTAGTGATAGATAATTGGTAGAAAGGGTAACTGACAACTTGTCAGCAAATCTATAGCTTCTACTACTGAAAAGTCTCTGCTTTGGTGCTCCTGTGCTAGCTTTCAAAATCCCTGTTCAACTCAATTATATTTCTTGTAAAGGGATAAAAGTCACCAACAAACTCTGACCTGTTCTTAAATGTTCACAAACAAGCCAGATTAACTTTAGCTCTGAAAAACGAAAGCAAAAGGAAAGCAACAGCACCCGGAAGCAACAGCAGCTCTGCTCATAGACAGTGTGAGGTCAAAGCACTACACAAGGCAAGCTGAGGGCAGGAAGACAACCAAAACTGTTTTTGCTGGCTCTTGCTTTGCTGCAGATTCATCCCACATCTGGGCTAATGCAGCGGTATGAAATTGCTACGATTGTACAGCTTACACCAAAAGACAGAACACAAATTGAACAATTCCTGTATTATCATTTGCAAGGTTTTAACTTGTGGCAAAGGAGGGAGGATGAAAAGACTTAGAATGGGAAGGGGAAGCCCTTTAAACAGTCCTCACTGGAACAAGACCATGGTGTTATTTTGGA
The DNA here is from genome assembly GCA_028551405.1 of Uromys caudimaculatus. Taxonomy (NCBI): domain Eukaryota; kingdom Metazoa; phylum Chordata; class Mammalia; order Rodentia; family Muridae; genus Uromys; species Uromys caudimaculatus. Next base: position 70,643,280 of record CM052722.1, read on the forward strand.
GAAAACTTGGGGTACAGGTTTTGCTTCTCAAACTCATTAGATTTTGGATTAAGACCTTCACAAGATGATAGTATTCATTAAAGAGGTTTTATTTTGATGTTAAATTGACTAGAGAAAATGTTGTGTTCTCCATGATGGAGAATCAAAACCTGTCTAAAAGAAGAAACTAAATCTCATGACACATTATGCACAGAGCAGATGTGAAAGGTTGAAGCTGGGGGAGAGGAGTTATATTTTACTGTCATTCAGGGAAATCCCTCTTTTCTATCAAACAGCCAATAATCCACACGTATCTTTAATATCTTCAAATCTTTTGTTCCATCAGTTCATCAGTCATCCCAATGAATGTGGGTTTGAAGATATAAAAGACTGTGACCAATTTATATGCTAATCCCAAGAGTAGAAACCTTTATATTCAGAGAATAAAATAAAATTATTAGTTTGAAACCTCCTCAGTCTTGGGGCCAACCAACAGAAACAGATTCTCTGCCAGCACACTCATTGTGGATACTCAATAAATATTAACCAACATCATGCAGCGGAACCAGTATTATACTTAGGTATGTGAAGAATGAAGACTGTCCAAGTACTGAGAAATGGTTGCATAGAAATTCTATTTGTCTTACATTCAATATATTTTTATTCTAAAACGTGTTTTTCTGATTGACTGCATTTTCTTAATGAGCCATTCCTTCTCTATGAGTTTATGAGAAGTTATACAGAAAACACAGAGACTGGTTTTCATTTAAAGCTAGTAGTATGTTGGTCTCATATATTTTATTTTTGTGGGAGTTGGGAAAGGGGGAGAGAAAGTTGAGAGTCATTTTAGCTTATTCCCAGAGCCTCAAACCATTCACATCCAGCATTCTTTATAGATCAAAATTAAGCAAGTTTTGGTAGCTGAGAGGGGAAAACAAACACACAATTCCAATCAGAATACTTTCATCGGGATTCACAGATTTTCCTCTAAGTGTCTAATTACACATAACAAAGTACATTGTTTTCAAAAGTTTAGTAATTCAGCATCTCCTGATTGTTCTTACACATTTCTCAACTTTTCACACTCCATTTTTAAGTACTCAATTAGAGCCTGCATTATCCATGAAAGGAGACATCCCTTATCATCGCATAAAGTGACATATGTAGGACATCTTTTCCTATGTTTTTATAGAGGTATTCCACAGATTTCACTCTATGCCATATTTGAAAAATGAATACCACAATCTAGAAAGACACATTTCTGTACTCACGTAGAACTGGCTCTTGTCTCTTACTATCCAAGCAGAAGGAAAAGATACTAAAAGAAAGAAAATAAACATCTCAGAGTTCTTTGTTTTCACAAAGCATAAGATCAACAGACTTACTATGCTCCCTACTGGTAAAATTGAGAGCTACAGCAGTATCAAACACTTACTTTAGAAAAGCTTCATAGAGCTGGCATTAGCAATTACTTTACAGTGCCCAGAAAGCCGTTATGTTGCTGCTGAGTTCAAAAATTACAAGACAACGTTAGCTGGAGAGCAAATTCAGAGCAGCTCCAGGGTCAAAGTGAATATGTACTCATATAACAGTATCACTTGAGATCATGGTCACTATCACCAGCTGTTCCTGCATGCTAGACAAACCACATCTAAATATACCTCAACTCAATGGTTCTCACACTGTAGTCTGTATCAGAAGTTACTGGGATGCTTGTTCAAAGTATGCAGTCTCAGCCCCATGGTCCAGGGATTCAGCAGCTTTGAGACAAGACTCTACAAATTTGCATTCTATCAATTCTTCCCTCTACTGGTGATTCTGACACATATAGCTTGGGAATTTTTTCAAATTATTTTTATTTTATGTATCTAGATGTTTTGTTTGCATTGATGCATGCACACTGTGTGCATACCTGGTGCTCATGGAGGCCAGATGAGGGCATCAGATGCCCTGGAACTGAAGTGACAAATGGTTGTGAGCCTCCATGTGAATGCTGCAAACCAAACCTGGGTTCTCTCCAAAAGTAGCCAGTGCACTTAACTGAGCCATCTCCCTAGCCCCAACCATGAATACATTTGCATGACACTGATACATTTTACAAAACATCCTGATAGTATCATTAGCTAAATATAGTTAGCTATATAATCAGAAAAAATTGACTCATTGTTTTTGAAATCACAGTCACGCCTCAAAGATAAACATTTAACTTAAGACATCACTTCAGAGGAGGGTGTTTTCTTCACAGCCAGTATAATAAATCTCTCTCTGAACCTCCCCTAGCATTTGGGGCATGCTACATCTGCAAGTGCAGACCTTTCATTTCTTCTCCTTGTATCCTTCCTTTAAACCACTGAGACAAGGGACTGAGGTGCATATTTTACAGATCAAAGCAGACCTGGCCTCCAGGTTCTCCCAGCATCCTTCAGTCCCTACCTAGCACACCTGTCCCCAACCCTGAACTTTCCAGCAAGGTGGAGGTAGGGTGGGCTACCATACTCCCAGAGGCTCTTCCCTACATAATCTAGATATTTTGGTCTTTCTTGCTCTCTCTTCTTCTCCTCTTCTCTCTCTGAATGCGCACGTGCCCTTTCTCTTCATCCACCCTCCTCTCCCCATGGCGACTCCCCTGGCCTCAATCCTTGGGGCCAGTGAACTCATTGGCAAGCAGTTTCTCAATAAGCCTGCCTTTAACATAATCTAATCAGGTTTGAATTGGCTCATTTCACTGGCGGTGGAGAAATAACCTATCAGTGTTCTCTAAATAAACTACTTTTAGACACAATGGTTTTCTTCTCTGAGCTTCTACCAAAAAAAATTGTGAGCTCAAGACATATGCAATTCTTTCTAGATGTGACTATGAATGCAAAAGGTGACCAGGAAATATCCAAAATGTTCCCAAGAAATTATATGTTCCATTCGGAGTTTATCAGAGTCTGAGAGCAATTTATAAAAGGGAACTGAGTTTAATTTTTTTTGCATTTATTTATTTAACATGGTGAGTGTGTACATGTGGGAGTCAGATGACAACTTAAGGGAGTTGATTCTCTCCTTCAACCATGTGGGTTGAACTCTGGCTGTCAGGTTTGGGAGCAAGCATCTTTACCCAATGAACCATCCACTGGCCTGGGAGCTGCACCTCCCCACTCTGGAACAGTAAATAAGTGAGACATGACTTCTTTTCTCAGTTTTGTTTTTCTTTTATTTAGTGATGTCAGGACTAATTCTATAAGGTTTATGTTACCTATACTATAAGGCAGTATGTTTCTGCTCAGTTTAGTAATAAGCTAATGATTTATCAGGTAATTCCTGCAATGGATTAAAATACTTTCTCCACCATTTGCTAGCAATGAAGCCCCTGTCATCGGGGGGCACACCTTCACTGTTCCCAATTTTCAACTCTGCCCTAGACTTTACTCTGGCTTTGCCATAACCTTGAGGTTTGTCCAAGGTGGGCTGAGATGGCTGTTCCCTCCAGTTCTTCCTGGGAAGAACTCTTGCACATGCAGGGAGCTTTCCAGATCCTTTGAAATAGATCGATGCTGTTTAAAGTCCATTCTTAACACGGAGATCTTTCTTTCAGGCGGTTGGCCGCTTCATATAGAAGCCATATGGGAGTCAGTTTGACAACTGCACTACAGATGGGGTCTCTCTCAAGGAGAAAGCTTTGAGTCAGGTGAAATAAAGAAAATGCTTTGTAAACAGGGTTTCCCCGGGGAGCCACGAGATAGCTCAGAGAGTCACATACTCTTGATGGAATTTTGTGAGAAGCTCCAAACAATCATCAGCCCACACTGAGCCCTGGAAAAGGGCTGTTTGTCACAGGTGCTGCAGTTACAGTCCTACAGGTCTTCAAGGTTACCAAAGATTGAGGCGAGGGACATGGAAATAGGCCAGGCTCAAATGCCATGAAGTATTCTGATAGAAATGCAGCTCTTTTTTTCCAAAATAAATAATCTTCAGAATAGTCCTTTGATTAATTCCCAGATTTTTGGAAAAGTTAGTTTGTATCATTTCTACTTATATTATTGCTCTGTGGAGGATTAGATTTACATAGCATCTCACTCTGCCCTCCTTGGCATACTACCTCATTGGCTATTGTTTTCTTTTGGAAACTATCTGTAAGATGGTTTCTTTCTCCATCCCTATTTGACCACTTCTTTTGAAGGTGCTTTACACCAGGTCATGCCTATCTTATGTAGTGTTTCAGAGTAAACATGGAATATAATTTATTTAGCTATGGTTAAAATCCAGGTGCTGGGTCTGTGAAGGGGGAAGATAAGGTACTGAGTTTATCTAAAATATCCACTTTCAACAACTCTAGGAAAGTTCAGATGTAAAGACTAAAAAAAAAAAAAAAAAGCTTCTATAAATGCATCCAAAAACTAAAAGAAACTGTGACTTTAAAATTTCTAAGAAGAGACATATGACAATGATATTCGATCATCAAACACAGAATGTCAACAAAAGTCAAGGTTTTTAAATACGCAGATAGGCGTTCTAAAGGAAGTGTGGACCGCAGATAGGCGTTCTAAAGGAAGTGTGGACCGCAGATAGGCGTTCTAAAGGAAGTGTGGACAGGCAGAGTAGTTGTAGCACTTGGGAGGCAGAGGCAAGAAAGCAGGAGGATAGCAAGTTAAAAAAAACAAGTCTGAGTTACAAAAGAACAAAATAGATGAGACGTGGTAAAGGAGGGGGGAGGGTGGAAATGTGGGAAAACAGGAGAAGCAGGGAAAGGGGTTCTAAAGTTAAAAGGTACAGTGACGAAGGATTTCTCTAGAAGCTTTCAACAGCAAATCCCAGTATCAAAGCATCAGAGAACTCAAAATCAGATCAAGATAGATTGTACAGAATGTGTAACAGAAAGTAAAACTGGTAAAACAAAAGAACAGACCCTCAGAGACCTACAGTACACACCAAACATAACCCATGTAAACATAAGTCCCTAAAGGAGAAGTGGAAGGGACTGGGGAGTAAAAAGAACATTTGAAGAAATAATGACCACTATGAAGAACTTTGACCCATATAGACTCAAATGGTGTGTGTGTGTGTGTGTGTGTGTGTGTGTGTATTCAGATAGATCATAGCCAAAATGCTAAAAGACTCTTGAGGGCATCAAGAGGCAGCCAACTCATTACATACAAGGGATCCTCAGTAAGAGTAACAGCGTCACTCTCATCAGAAACCACAGCAGCCACAGTGCATTGAGAAGACATGTTCAGAGCAAAAGGAAAAAAACTGTCTATCAAATTCTACATTTGATACTGAAGCTATGTCTCGGTGTTTATGAGCACTTGGTGCTCTTGCAGAGGACCTAGCATCAGTTCTCAGGACCCACATGAGGGTTCACAGCCATCTGTACCTCCAGTTCCAGGGGATCGGATTCCCTCTTCTGATCACCCTGTTGTCAGGCACACATGTGATGCACATACATACATCCCAGCAGAACATGCATACATTTAAAATAAAATCAATCTAAAATAAGTAACAATAATTTTAAATTTGACAAAACTTTTTCAAAACAAAAATATTTGATGCATTCCCAAATGAACAAAACACAAAGTATTTTCACTAATAAGCTTGAAACATAATAGATGTGAAAAGCTGTCCTTCAGTCTGAAATGAAAATACTAAGCAGTAACTCAAATCTATACAATGACATAAACACGAATAATGGTGCTTCCCAGGTAAACAAGGACAATATAAATGCTTGCTAGAACTTTTAGCTTCCTGATCCTACTTAAAGGATAGCAAATGAATGCAATAGATAAGAATACATGTAATATGCCCACACAAAGACTTCTCTGGAAATGCATTCTTCTTAGTTGCCCCAAACTCCAAACAAAGTAACTGTGCACCCCCTGGAAAGGGGATGTGATAGAACCACACAACCAAACACTGCTCAGCAGGAACAATGGGGGGGGTCTTACAGTCTGTGGTGTAAATGTGTTCAACCCAAAAAGACTATTGAATAATTCTGTTTACATGAAATGTCTAGAACGGAAAAGCAGGTTGATGATTGTATACAGTTGAAGGCCAAAACAGTGTTTAACTGAAAACAAAAAACAAGGAATTTCATAGAGATCAGAAATGTAAAATCAATTTATGGGGGTGACTACACCACACAGTAATATTAGTAAATACTGAATTGTACCGTTGAAATGACTGGATTTTATGGTAAGGAAAATATATTTCTATAAACTCCTTGTAAGCATTAGAAATGATAGGCAATTTGTATGTATTAGACACTATTTTAAGTACTTAGCATACAGTAATTCATTGATTCTTCACAACAGCCTTATGAAGTAGAAAATATCATTTATTCCCCTTTCACTAATGAGGAAACTATGGTACAAAGAAAATAAATTATTAATGTGTCACAAAGCACACAGAGATTGAACACAAGCCCCACTGGCTTGGCTCTATAATTTGTGATCTATTCTAAACCATGACTCTATTTATAGAGGGGGAACAGGAATGCATAGATGTATGGCTTGTTATATGACAGTGTATGGAAGAAATTACAGGGTTTTCTCATTAGCAACTCCCTAGGGAACAGGAATGCGTGGGCCTGAACGGGACCCTTCTACATATCATTCTCTGAACTCTGAGATCCTACACACTTTATAATAATTCATGTATTCTTTTTGTAGATGACACATCTATTTTTACATCAAAGTACTGGTTATCTTCATTTGTTAGAACACACATTTTTTTTCCTCTGACCATTTTTTAAATCTTTTCCCAGTTCTTTGGGAGTATGTTTTCTTTCTTTCTTTCTTTCTTTCTTTCTTTCTTTCTTTCTTTCTTTCTTTCTTTCTTTCTTTCTTTCTTCTTCTTTTTTTTTTTTGTTTGTTTGTTTGTTTTTCGAGACAGGGTTTCTCTGTGTAGCCCTGGCTGTCCTGGAACTCACTCTGTAGACCAGGCTGGCCTCGAACTCAGAAATCCACCTGCCTCTGCCTTCCAAGTGCTGGGGTTAAAGGCATGCGCCCCCACTGCCCAGCAGGAGTATGTTTTCAAGAGGTCAGATTCTCCATTAATTACAATGACATACTTTCTGCTACATTTCATCCTTCCTATGTCCAAGCCCCAGGGTGCTCTTGTGGCCTAGCTAAACAGGGCTGAGACACACTTCATAAAAGAAGGGCCTAGCTGTTTGTGCTACCTAATTGGATTGGATTCAGGCCCACAGTAAGCTATGCTTTGAAGTTCCCAATCTCCAGAACATCCTAAGTTTCAACAGAGGTGCTAGCTGCCTGAAACATTACTGATGACCGATAGAGGAAGAAAATCTCAATACACATGTTCAAACAAGAAAAGAAGCCCATTTAATGAAACTATCTGGATTTCTGCCTATATGGTGAGAGTGATTATGCCTCTGGCATATGTATGTCTGTGCAGAAGAGGATAACCTATTTATCTGGCTTTCCTTTCTGCTCAAAACATTCACATGGGACTAGACTATTAAAACAATCAAGAGATGGGGAATATCTTTACTAACACAGGAAATAATAGCTTGTAACCTTTTAGTTATGCAACAGGATGCATAAAATTAGTGTTTAATGTGTAAAGTATAATAAACATTTTGTGATCATTGCCTTGATTTGGTAATTTTGAGGGGACCAGGGTTGGTTGGTTGGTACTAATGTACTTATTGTATACTAACACCTTTCAAGGGCATGCCATGAGAAAACAGGATGCCCTTTTCACATTTATTAAAGACTGATGGAAAATATGTGGGAGAGGGAGGGTTTTGTTTTTGTTTTTTTCTGTGTGCTAGCAATAGGCTGTGCTGCGGGACCTCCTTTGATACAAAGATGCAACAAAATCAAAACAAAATATTATATAAGGTTGGCAGTGTGGGGCTCAATGGAAAGACACTTTCCTAGCCTGAACTCAAGGCCTCGAGTTCAGCTCCTTGTCATACACACACACACACACACACACACACACACACACACACACACACCCCACAAACAAGATACTGTACAATCCTATGAAAGAAGCATAGGTTCAAAATATGATTTATATTCAAATTCCAGATCTGCCACTGCCAACTATATGACCTTGGACAAACTGGATCCCCAAATCTTTTTTTTTTTTTTTTTTAAGGTGGGAAAAGGGATCACACTACCACCCTACCCGTGGTAGTCAATTAATTGGAGCAACTAGTGAGATGTCAGGGAACAACAGTCCCGTCTCCCCTCCGGAGATGAAATTGAGTTAGGAAAGAAAATCCTTTGGGCCAATTGCCTACTTTCTCTTAATGTGCCATTTCTCTGCTAAGAAAGCCATGGCTTTTCCAGGCAGTGAAAAGGCATACAACCATCCCGCTTTCGAATTTTCCTATGCTGTACCCAGGTGTATTCCCAGAATTCTACACAATAGAGCTACTCTACAGGCTCCATCTCTACATGACCAACTAGCTGTTCTATCCACTCTGCACGGGGTGCATATACTTCCCTATCACACCAAATCCTTTGGACATACTTCGGGGTATTGCTTTCAGACTTGTATTTTCCCAGAAACGGTGGTGAAAAGCTTCTGTTCTGACCCAGAAAAGTCCTTCCAAGTAACCAGATCAATTTTCTTAAACAAAACTTTTGACAATATAGTTATGATACCACCACCAAACCTCATACCATGTATGGCAATCCTATCTAAAGAATTCGTGGTGGCCTGATAAATGTATATGACAGAGCTAGTGATGACCAACATTGGCAGCAGCTAGTGACAGGGTCAATTTGGTGAACACCATATGTCTACCTGTTATTGGCCATGGATGGGACATCATAGAAAGATGTTAGGGAATGCGTATGTGCGTGTTCAGAGTGCTAAGTCTCTAGGTATTAGAGGGTGAGGGGAACTCAAATAGGTATCTATGACCAACACAACACAGAAGTATGTAAGAGAAAGCATTGTCCATCATTTATATTTAATTTCTCAAAGTAAGGTAAGCATAAAAGAAGAAAGGGAAAGGAATGCAAGCCCTCAAAAGGACAGCAGGAAAGAGGAAGTGCCAGGAAACTAGAAAGATCTGTGGAAAGAAAGAAAATCAGCCTCTCACAGTCAAAACCAAAACAAAACCCAAAACCTGTGAGTGGCATCAAAGCCAGCAAAGGATTGAAGAAGGAGAAGCAGCAGGAAGTGATCTGACCAGAAGGAAGCTGACAGTGGTTTCTGAGGTTAAGTGCTTTCTGGGGAGGTAGGCGGTTTCTAGTATATAAATGCCGCTGTGTATAGAACCAGGATAGTTTAGATCAGCATCATGGTTTCCTCAGAACATTACTTATTATAATTAGACTCATTCATTCACTCATTTATTCCACTAGCATTTGTGTGATCTCATAAGCGCCAAACTGCACTAAGCTCCATGGGGTAGGGCACCTCCAAGGAAAGCAATAATTAAATCACAAGCTCCTTTCTTAGGAGCAATCTGGGCAAAGTTTTAAACTAGAAACATCTTCAAAATGAAAGGCTTACTTCCCTATAGCTAGTTTCAATTTACACATTCTTTTCTAATAGAGTAGCTGGTTGTTTTCCTTTTTGTTTTGGTTTGGGAGTTTGGGTTTTAAATTAGGAAGATTAGGTTTGCTGATCTACAACCAGGGGCACCAAACTGAAAAAAAAAAAAAAAAGTAAGATCAGAATTCTGTGAGGAAAGCCAGGAATGGTATTTTTATCTTGTGTTAGATTTTACCCAACAAACACAGAAGCCTACACAACACAGCCCAAAGGAACCAAACTTTCTTCTGCTTCACACACACAAATGCTTATACTGCCTTGCATCTCATAGTTTAACACATTTGTTTGGCCACATCACTGGCAAAGTACTAAGTTGGATGCCAACAGGAGGTTAAAAAGAGCAAGTCTCAAAGAATCTTGTGTGAGCTCTGAGGGAAAACAGAAATGGTATTTATACCTTGTATTAGCTATGTATGTCCACAACTTTGATGCCTAAAACATAAACCAACCTCCCACATGGAACAGGCCATGGAAAACTACCAAGCATCCCACAGTTTCAGAAAATATGCCTACAGAGCTCGGTGTCTCTACGTGGAGCCCAGAGGCCCCTTGCAGTGCAAAATCTGGAAGCTGATGGTAATACAGCTCACTGGATGCATTCAACACATCAAAGATGAATAATAATTTTAAATTTAAACCTGGGTATGATAGAGAAAAATAGGAAAGTTTGCCAGAGTTTTATAAAAACAAAACAAAGCTTCAAAGGATTTTTTTATGAAGACTCAAATGCAAGTCTGTATCACAGAAAAAGAAAGAAAAAATTCATCGAGCTATTATGGGTGTCAGCCAGGGAAGGGGCAGATAGATTTGGCCCAGTGGAAAATGTACAAGCTTGGCTTACATATCACCATAGCCCCTCACTCTCTAATCTGCAAAGGTGTGACAAAGTTTTCACTGCTCAGGTAGACCCTGAGCAAGCCAGGGCACTCATTAGCATCAGAATTAAGGTTTATCATCCAATATGCACAAACATATGGCAGCTTTATAAGTGGCCTTTTGTATTTTGCCATCCAAAATAAGCCTGACTCAAAACTCACCAAGCCATTCAGATGTGTAGTGAGAGGTTGTTTCGTTTGTTTTTTTCTAATTATTATTATTATTAATTATTATTATATTAATTATATCCTTTCTTAACAGTCCAGTCATTATCCCCCTTCCAGTCGTTTATTTTCTACTTCCAATATTTTAACTTCCTTCAGTTGTTTTCAGTGAGGAAAAAAACACTTTTTACAGAAACTGAAGAAAACCTTGAAAGGTTTTTCAAGATCAACCATGTCTTTGATGTACAGTGAAGAGGGAGGAACCTGGAGGTCTCAGACCCCCACCTTCTCCCCATCTCACCCTACAAAGTCCAAAAGGAAAGAATGACAGCCTGAAGAGGAGGCCATCAAGAGAACTACAGAGGGGGGCGGGGAGGGAGATGCTGAGGTGTGGCTCACCACAGTTGATGACTCTGCCTGGGGTGCAGGTGGAGAAAGTCCCAGCCACTGGGAGTTTGACCATGTTCCAGTAAGTATATGGACAACACAAAATGGACTTTTTCTCTTTTTCTGGGGGGGGGGGGAGAGATCACAGGAAGGGGAGGCAGACATAAGAGAGTGTGATCAGAGTGCATGATATGAGATTTCCAGATAATCAGTCAAAAAACCAAAATGTGAATATTTTATAATAATAGAAATGTCTTTGAAAATGGCTGGGGTGGGGCCTGGAGAGATGGCTCCATGGTTGAGAGCACTGGCTGCTCTTCCACAGAAAGGTTCAATTCCCAACACCTACATGGCAGCTCACAACTGTCTATAACTCCAGTTCTAGGGGATTTGACACCCTCATACAGACATGCAAGCAGGCCACACACCAGTGCACATTTTAAAAGTAATAAATTATTAAAATGAGAAGAAACATTGCTGTGCTGACCTTCAGATACTTGACTCTCTACCATCACTACTCCATATACCTAGAAATCAGATTTATCGCTTTTGGGGTGTTTTCATGTTTGTATTGTTGCCACTCTTATGTCAAACATAAGCCACACCTATCAAAAGTTTAAGGCTATCCCTTTTTAACACAACTCCAAGCATTTCTACCCACGTACCCGAAATTCATTAACTAGGTTTTTGTTGTTTTTAGCATATACTAATTGCACAAAATGGGTTTCATTATGAAAATTTGTGTTTATGCACGTGTGTTCATGAGGGAGTGTAGATGGAAACACCTTAAGTGTTGTTCCTCAGGCACCGTCGGTCTTTTTTTCCTCCCTTTCTTGAGACAGAGTTCACCAAGTAGTCTATGCTGCCTAGCCAGCAAGCTCCCAAGGAGCTACTTGTCTCTACCTGCCCAGCACTGGAATCCCAAGCATACAACACCTTACCTGGCTGTTCTCAGGTGGGTTCCAGCCACAGTACTCAGGTCTTTGTGCTTTCAAGCCAAGGCAAGCAGTGTAACTACGCTAGCTCCTCAGCATCATAGTTTGTTTTGGCTTCGGCTTTGTCTCAGTATCTCCCTCCCTCCATCCCTCCCTCCCTCCCTCTCTCTCTCAGGACTAAGAACTAGGGGGCCAGGCAAGTGCTTTACCCCTAGCTCCCAGCCCTAGCCTGTCATTACAACATTTTAATGCATGCATATAAAGTACTCAGACCTTACTCTGCTCACTAACCTCTCTTGTACCCTCTTCCCCTCCAACTGGTCCCCTTTCTCATCAACTGGGTTGGCTTTGTCCATTTTATTGATGTGTTTGACTCCTTACCACAAAATCAGGGACTATATGATAAAACAGGGTTCACTATTGGATGCATAGATTCATCATCAAAGTAATTATTTCATTATCCTACAGATACAGGTCATATGATCTCTTATGCAACTTTTCAATGCTAACTACACTACTACAAAAAACTGACCTTTTAAGAAAATGGTTTCCATGACCTTGTTCTCTCCTTAAGTTGGTCTGACTTGTGTTTCCTCTTACAGTCAAGGACGATTCTAGCATTTTCTCTGTCTCTGTAGCAGCGGTGCTGGTCCAGTAGGAATCTTCATGCTGAACTCCTCATTCTTGTCAGTTTTTTACAGAGGTCCCTTTGCCAGTGAACCTGTAAGATCCTATCTAATAGCCCTCTTCACCTCAAATGCTGTTGTTACTCTCCCACCTCAGGTTGTCCTCAGTACTGAACGCTACCTAAACTAATATTTGGAATGTCTTTTTTTTATTTTAATTTTTTGATACTTTATTTACATTTCAAATGTTTCCGCCTTTCCAGGTCTCCACTTTGGAAATCCCCTATCCCTTCCCCATTCCCCGCCTCTATGAGGGTATTCCCCCACCCACTCCCGTCTTCCCACCCTGGCATTCCCCTTTACTGGGGCATCTAACACTCTCAGGCCTAAGGGCCTCTCCTCCCCCTGATGGCCAACAAGGCCTTCCTCTGCCACATATGTGGTCCGAACCATGGGTCCCTCCATGTATATTCTACAACAGAATTCCTAACATATAAGAATTTATAGGGAATAGAAAAAACAGTGGCCCCCTTGGTTTCCATGGGATTGTCTCCAGGACACTAGCAGACACTGAGATCCGCAGATACTCAAGTCTGTTATGTAAAATTCTGTAGTATTTGTATATAGCCTATATATACTTGAAATCATGTCTAGATTGTTTACAACAGCTAATACACTTTAAATGTTAAAGTTGTTTTACTTCATTATGTATGGAGAATTGGAATAAGAAAAATATCTACATTTTCATGCAAAAAAAAGAAAGAAAATTGTAAACACATGCTATTTAATGACTTGGAATGTGATATTATCATAGAGAATGCTATTTTCAACAGGGGTACTTAACAACAGAGTCATGGCCTTGGCCTTACCTTTCATCCCTAAAAATGGGATTCCATGTTGAAATGTAGGGTTTCACTTTCTCAGAAGAAAAAAAAAAACATTCCAATAGATTTTCTAAAAATTAAAACGATTCTTTTAGAGGAAATGCAATATTTATTGTGTAAAGGATTTGTATTTATTAATCAAGGATACAAAACAAAACGAACACTATTAAAATGAACCAAAATGTTGGCAGTTGAGATGAAGTATTTGCTTGGTGAGGAAAATCTACCTAAAGTTAATCAAGTAAGTTCCAGTAAATTCATAAGGAAAACACAAAAGTTCTGAAGCCATTAAAGTAATTATAACCTTTAAAATAACAAAGTATAATCAGCATAAATGCCTTAGTTTGGAGACAAAAGTACATACATTGTGTGCTGAAAGCTGATGTATCACAGAATATGGGTAGTGGCTCTTAGTCTCCATCCTTCGTACCCAAAGACTGAGACTGGTACCACCACCCAGGGATGCCAAAGATGAGCACCGTCTGATGACTAGCTGGGATCAAATTCTACAATGCAACCCTGCATGTCAGCAGAGACTAAGGAAACATTTTCCTTTTTGGTGCAGATTATACAATCAAGCCAGAGAATCTTGACTAGTACGAGGCCCACTCAAGGAGGCCAATTTTCTATCACAACAACAAATCTACATCAACAGCAAATTCATAGGGGTTAAACTTCTCTTGGTGACACTGTTATGAGAATAGCAAATTCGCAGCGCTTCTCACAATTCCCACACTGAGAAATAAAATCCAAGGGAGACATGGTATTATTTCATTTACAATTTACTAGCTCTTCCAGTGTTTCAGAGATACAGGGGTGTAGGATTAGGACAGAAAGTGGACATAGAACACAATACACAAGTATCTTGATTGAATCAGCCTACTCATGTAGCTTTTCAGGCTAAGAAGATGTCAGTCTCCATCCAGGCGCTGTTATAACTCACAAAGGTAACCTTGGTGTCCAAAAATTAAAGAAACATGGTTAATTGAGTTGTTGCCTGAATTTCATCATCTGTATTTGCCTGCATTCTGGTCTATTCCCACTAGTGAAGCCCCCCCCCCATGCTCCCAGGTCATGCCCCAGTTAAAATATGACAGGTACCCTGGAGATTAATTCAGCCAATAACAATTGTTCCCCACATCTGGTTTCTGGTTTAGGACAGGTGAACTTTAACTCATTGAAATCTAGTTTACCAAAACTTATCTTTTTACCAAGAAAGCAACACTATTAGGCACTAAGGCTGTATGGATGACAATTAAGATCTAGGGGAAACGCTAACACCAGTCAAGAGCAGGACATATTTTCCTTAACACTTTATGAATTAAAGAACATAAAGGTCAAGGTTAAATTCTGTATCTCTCTTCCCTCTAGGTCAAAATACATGAGAAAGGAGACCTCTTAGGACCTTTAGGTTGAGAAGCGTATGCAAATTCTTAAATCCAGAAATGCTGTTTTATTGCACAAATGTTTAAAAAGCAACCACAGATTAGCTACATAAATACTTTCTGGCCAGCCTTGCAGATAGAAATCTGACCCGCCTAAACAGTGCTTATACACCAAAAAGGTTTAAATAAGCTACTGGAGAAGACCTTGGGAAACTTAATACATAATTAATATGTAAATTTTTATATCACATAAATATCAACATAAACAGCATTAAGAACCAAAATGAACGCACCTTAAAATTGAGGAGATATAAGCCCGTGTGATTATACTATCTCATACTGATTATTCGTTATGGCTCGAGAGAGGCAGTAGGCGAGAAAGATTCCAATTAACTGAAGAGAAAATATGAACAAAATTACACATTTATACACACAAACTTGCAGATTTGTAGAAGCTGAAGAGCTCAGGATAGGGATGTATTCTCATTTTATTTGTAATTCACCAGTAATTTCGTTTCTTGAGTTTTCTTGATTACATTAGCTACGTCTGCAGTGCCGAGGTCACAAAGATTCTAAAAAGCCTCACTACTAACAGTGATCCAGAACTTCACAAAGGACAGTCAGGGGAAATTCAGGAGTCCTAGGATTTAGAGAAGCCCTCAGCTACCAAAAAGAAAAAGATGGTATGGTGTAGAATAAGCATTTTATCAAGTAAAATCCCAACTGATGTGGACAAGTCATTTTTTTTTTTGGATGTACCTGTGCTGTTCAATACAACAGACATTAGCCTCGTGTGGTTACTGAGGACTTAAATCAAAACTGAGGTTTTAATTTTGTCTAATAATTAGAATGAAGGAGGCTAATGGCTGTTACATTGGTGCAGATTTAAGATGTTAAGATATGCACCTTGATAAATATATTAGGACTAGCCTTGCATTAGCCTTACTTCTATAATTCTAAATGTGTAAGGGAAAAAAAAGCTTTCAAAATTCATTGCAAATCACAATACCAAACTTTTCATGCTGTAGTGATCAGCACAACTTGGGAAACAATTCAATCTATAAAATAACCAAATAACAGGAACAAAGGAAATAGAGGCTTGTATGATCGATAAACAACCCACCAGGCAGTTGCAGCCCACGAAAGGAAGACCTAATAAAGTTTTAGAACCCTGACTGATCAGAGAGTAAAAAGAGTCCTAGCAATCCATGATTTGATCAACTGTGAGGGTATTGAGTCTTCCCACAGTTAACTGCTTTCAGAAAAGATGGACTGGGCTGGGATGTGGCTCAGTGCTAGAGTGCTTGTATCTATTCATAAGGCTCTTAATTCAAGACACACACATGTATGTATGTATGCTATATGCTTATTGCTAGGATTGAATTCTAGGTCTTTTATAGATTCAAAGCATGATTAGCTATGACAATGTGAATTAAAATTTACAGGGGTTTTTGTCTTTTGGGGAGGGGATTTTCAAGACAAGGTTTCCTGTGCAGTCCTGGCTGTCCTGGAACTTGTTCAATAGACCAGGCTGGGCTTGAACTCGGAGAGCTGCCTGTGTCAGCTTCTGGAGCGCTGGGATTAATGGCATGTGCCACCATCACCCAACCAAAATTACAGTTATTTGTTGTTGTGTAAAACGCAGGATTCAGGAAATCCTCCACTTAAAGAAAGAAATGAGTCAATGATAAACAAGATCAGTAATATACATCCAACGTTAGGTCCCATGACTTCACCATAAGAAAACCTATCCTGTGATGGGTAATTGACTGCTTTGGGAAACCTAAGATTTTTCTTACATTGTCTTCAGTATCCCGCCCCCTGAAGTAAAACCTTCAGCATGTCTCAAAAGTGAAACCCAGCTGGGTATGGTGGCATATGTCTTTAATAGCATCCCTTGAGTTGACAGAAGCAGGTAGATCTTCAGATCTTGAGTTCTAGGACAGCCTGGTCTACATCCTGAGTTCCACACCAAAAGCAAAACAAAACAGCAGCAACAACAACAACAACAACAAAAACTTCTCTTATACCTATAAGAATAAGACATTTCCCGAAGAACAAAGAAAACCTACCTGAAAGCAAGCAACTCCAAAAGAAATCCCAGCAACGACTCCCATTTCTGACTCGATAGTTGTCATTACCTTTATGAAACAACCCTAACGGGAGAGGGAAAAGGACATTATGTACAAAACAAGAAAGCTGTGCTTTTCTTCCTGGTCAGAACTACTTTGATCATCCAACTGTCCACAGAAGATGGTCTTGAGCTATCATTAGCCTTTGATTACCACGTCACTGACATCTAGCCTGTCTCACCCGTCCTCAGTCTCAGCTGGTTCCACCTTTTGGATCATGCATTGGACAGTCACTTGCTACTTGTATGAAATGAAGTACCAACTTCCCTGTAAGCTTCAGATTATGTATACTTGTGTGGGTAAAAATCGAGTCCATTTTGTATTCCATGAAATCCTCAAATACTGTCAAATAAAAAGTCCTGAAAGGACACTTACCTCTTCGTTGACTTTATCTGCATCTCTCTGTGGATTACAGCTCTCCAGTTTACAGCAGCTCTTGGGAAATCCTGTTTCTGAGTAATAATTTGTACCTTTCCAATCTCTGTAATTGGTGACACCACAGCAATGCAACTGAGAAAGAAATGTAAAAAGCATTGGCTCCTATGACTGGTTTGCAGCCAACCATTTAGCCTATTGCAATATGTGCTCAAAACAGTATGTACTATACTCAGTGATCTCTCTTCTTGATTTATTTAAGAGACTGGCACTTGATTCTTACAATAAGCATCGGCTTTAGACAGCCTTTATGGCTCCGTCGTAGTTGGCCCTAACAGTATTTGTCTATGACGTCAGTGGAAAGGAAGAGAACAAGAACACGTTCTGGTATCATCCCACACTGCCTTTCCATACCAGTGGGAAACACCCAGCAGCCTAGATAAGGACTGTGTTTCCCTCTTGAAAACACACCAGCTCTAACCACTCACCGTACTTTGGATCTTGTCGACAGCTTCACTTCTATAGTCTCTTGTGGAGTTGTACTCCTTCAGAGCGTTTTCATAGTTACTTTTAAAGCTGTTCTTAATCTGGATCCAGAAAAAAAAAACAAATGTCAATAAACAAATATTCTAAAACATACTTTGGGTTTCAACTAAGAAATTCTCATGTCTGGCCAATCATTCTATCTTTGATATGTGGTAATTAACTTCCATGGTCTGATTATAACTACTAAGGAATATACTTTGAGCTGAAAGGCCAACAAGCAAAATATTACAATATAATACCTACAAGTTCAAGGTGCTACAAGAGCATATACCTATCCAAAGGCCGCTGTGCACTGCCTTTCCACCTCTCAGCCTAAATCTTTCTCCAAGTACAAGTTGGACCCCTACAGAATGAACCTGCACTAACAGTTCAAATAGAACTTGATGCACCTTCCCTACTTGATAAACGACTTCTCAACAGTGCTGTGTTTACTTGATGTTAATATATGAATATTAAGCCTTTGATGATTTGCATTAATCATGCCTTTTCAAAATGTGACTTACGGAAAGGTATTAATTTTCTGCCACAAACTTTGTATTTTACTTTTCTATTAGTAAAGCTATAAAACTCTACTTTAATAAGTACTTATACACCAAATTACAACTAGAAATTAGTGTGATTATGGCACCATTTTCTTCTAGTGATTATCATCCTACCAGTTTTTACCAGAAAGCCACTCTTGTCAGCTGCAGGTTGAAACGCTTAGCTGGAAATACAGCTCCAAATGGTTTTTAAAATATTTAAATCTGTCAAACTGGGCTACTTACTGAATCTATTTCTCTAAGACAAAAGGATCAATTTTAACATATTATGATTGTCTAATTCAGGCTTACCTCATGTCTGAAAACAAATCCTACGATGGCAGCAACTAGTTCGACCAAAAAAATGAGTGTCAGAAACATCGCATACTGTGGGGGTAAAAAGTTTTTAAAAAGTTCAAGTTAGTACAAACAAGACTCAGATGAAAGACTCAGATCATAGATGAAAAGAGAGAAGTGGCTGGAATTCTGAGCAATCAATTGAACATATTTTTATCCAAAAGGGCAGGGAAGGCAGTATCAAAAGGTCTATTTAAATATGAAAGCTGGCAGTGGGACTGTTAGTCTGTTTTTTGTTTTGTTTTGTTTTTTTTCCATAAGGAATGGGAAAAGTGTAAACAGCTACAGCCAGTTCCAAGCAACAAAGACGTTATAGAACATACAAGAATTTCCTAGGAAACCAAGTCTAAAGAAATCAAGGACTCACCAGTTTCAGCATCCAGGCAGAGGCTCGGCAGGTAGCAAAACAACCAAAGGTGCCCAAGAGAATAATCACAGTGCCTGTGCCAATGAGCACAAATGGCACATTGGTGGCCTTCTCATTTAAGAGGGAAAAATAATTTTCCAGGCTCACCTTGCCCCAAATGCCAACGGAAAGAAGGATAACACCAGTGATCTATGTGAGAAATCAGAGAAAGGAACAATCAGGCACCATACAAGCTTGAGTCTTCGATCACAA
Source organism: Uromys caudimaculatus (assembly GCA_028551405.1). Classification (NCBI taxonomy): domain Eukaryota; kingdom Metazoa; phylum Chordata; class Mammalia; order Rodentia; family Muridae; genus Uromys; species Uromys caudimaculatus. Next base: position 70,662,588 of record CM052722.1, read on the forward strand.
ACCCAGGAAGTGTCTAAGATACGATGCCTATGAGAATTGATTAACAGTCCAGTTGCCACAGCACGGTGGCTAGGATATGGGGGGATGGGGTGGGTAAATATGGAAGAGGTTGGAAAGGGTTCTGGAAAAAAAATAAAAAGGCAGGTTGTGGACAAGGCACCATCTCAAAACTGCATAAGTTTATCTGTTTCATTGTGTAAAATACATTCCCCACGGCATACGTGTCTAGAAAACATCCTCAGGCAATTTACTCCAGTCGGAGAAAGAAAACTGTCTTGTAAGCGGGGAGGGTTAAAAGCGTTTCTGGATTCCAGAAACTTCTCGAATCCCCCATCCCCAATTTTGGGATGGCCATAGGATACAAAGGGATAGTACACAAAAGAAAACCCAAGGAGAGACTGGCAGGAAAAGATTCACACCATACTTACCTGTGAAAAATTCCCCTCTTATGAAGCAGTGAAAAGAGAGATACTATTATGCAAAAGACCCCTCAAAGGAAAGGCTCAGGGACACCTCGTGTGCTCCAGGGGCCTTAACTCCTTTCTTCATCTCCCGCTCCGACCTCGATCTCCTGAGACATCTGGGTCCTACTTGAACCAGTCATCTCACATCAAGACCCCAGCGCCAACGGTGTGCCGCCCACCCCAGCTCCAATCTAGGGGACCCGCCACTGCAGCCTAGGCCAACTCGTGGCCAAGGCTGGGGTCTCTGGAACCAAAGCCGCCCAAAGCTCATCCCACTCCAGACCTGAGGTTCTCTGCTCCCAGTCACACCCACCACCTAAGTCAGGGTTCCCCAGCCGTTCCCGTGTCTCACCCAAAAGATGAAAGTGTAGATCAAGAGAACGCTTTTGAAACAAGTAATGACCGGCTTAGTCTGAAGCCTCCGAGATGGGGACGCCATGACTACCCCAAGACCCTGAGCCTCTGCACCGGGCGATCGGCTCGAGCCAAGCAGGCGCGAGAGTTCCCGAGTTTCCCCGGAAACTGCCGAAAGCTCACGAGTATCTGCTACTGAGAAGAACCGGAAACAGGAGACGATTTTCTAGAGGGTCATTCTTAGGAGGCTGTCTGGAAAGTTGCGACAATTTCGGAGCGCCCCCTGCTGATCGTGTTGTAGTGGAGCTTCCTTCAGCATGTTTTTTTTTTCTTTTTGTTGGTGGTGGGTTTTTTGTTATTATTGTTGTTCCTCTATGGAATCTTTCCCGTCTCCCACCCACCCCTCTCCCCTGAGTCTTTTTTACTGCATCTTAAGTCGTCTATCACTGCCCGCAGTGCAAGAAGGTCCAGCCTCCCAGGTCCCTAGTGCCCTAAAAGAAAAGAATAAAATCAAAAATCAGATTGCTCCACGTGAATACGATCTTTGCTTCTCATGAGAACAACAGCATAAGGATATTTTCTTCTTCTAATCATATTCACAGTTCTTATGTAAAATGTACATAAATACAGATAAATGAATGAAGTGATGCCGAGATGGTTAAGTGTGTGGTATTGCTACAGGTTTAGAAGGCAACATCTGCCTGGTAATCAATAGACTTTACAGCCAGGTTCTGTATCATGAAGAGATCCCCCCCAGTTTTTTCTACTTGGAAATTGGCTTGAAACATATGCTACTACAGAAGCAGAGAACAAGAAAGCTCCATTGACTTGATCAGGCAGAGCTTTCCTGTGGTTTAAATATTGACCTAGGACCAGTTCCTATAACATCCAACCAGACATCTGCAGTCCAAGAAAACAACATTCGGAAAATGAGTTACTTCAATGCAGGGCTTTATACTAAGTTTTATCCCCTAAGTACAAAAGTGCAATATTAAAATGTATGGAAAATGGAGTGTTTCTCTCTTTCTCTCTCTCATCTCTGTGTGTGCACACATATGTGCTCTGGGGAGAATATACTCCTATAAATACTTTGAGGTAAAGTCATCAGGAAACAGACCTTCAGCTCTTAGAATATATTTACCACAGCTACAGTCAGGCAGCTGGAGCAATGCAGCTTTAAGCATATGCAAAGTTTCCTTCTGAAGCTAACTGACCCTATCTGAGGATTCGTGTATTAAAAACAACATCCATCAAGGGAAGTCTTGCTAACTCCTCATCATCCTAATCAGAAGGTTTCCTCTGAAATTTAGATTCGTTCCATGGCTTTGAAATAATTTTCATTGTAAGCCTAAGAGCAAGGTAATATTTATGTGGCTGAAGAAAAAAAATAGCTAAAGCTCAAAGGCACATCTTATTTCCAAGAATGTGTGTTGACTTTCCTTCTCTCCCTTCCTCTGCCACTCACAACACTGCTTTGTTTGAGGGACAGTCAGTGCCAAACTAAACCGAAAGCAGACTTGGAAATTAATATTCCTATGGCCACAACACCTTGTACCCCTCCTGCCTTGCTGGGCCAGCTTTCCCCCTGCCGTGCCAACAAATCCAAAAGTTCAATTTAGTTAAAATGTAGGCTCAGGTCTGGATCCCAAACCAAACCAAAAGGACAGTTTATCCCTTCTAAAGCAACTTCGTATATGTTTCTCTGGACCATAAGATCAATTTCTTCTTTCAAGTATTACTAGTGACGGCCATGCTGAGCACCATGTACCAACCACTGCTGCTAAGTCCTTGATACCTCTTACCTCGTACCTACATCACAAAAAAGTCTTATTATGAGCTCAGGTCTACTACCCTCCTCATTTTACAGATGGAAAACCAGGCTCAAAGAGCCTAAGTACCTTGCCTAAGACTAAGCCCAGCATACCTCTCTTTCCTGAACCAGACGTGGGGCACTCTTTGCAGGGAGACATGACTAATATAAAAACAAACCCCTATCTTGACTCAGATGGAGCCAAGATTGTTGCTGCTTAGACTCTGAATCACAAATAGGGGCTCTGCAGACTCCCCTGAAGGGCCCGCTGCCACCAGTTCCTCCTTGCTCTTAGGGAGGGGACAGTTCAGTTTTGCTTTTGCCTTTGCTCCAACAGTCCAGTCACCCAGGTAGTAACACAGTCTCAGAGTAGGGAGACAGAGCATCCAATTTTTTTTTCCTTTTTCTAGTTTAATCGGTTATTTTCTCCGCATTTTGGGCAACAATACACGCGATGCCAAAAAATGTAAGAAAATATTTTCCTTAAATCTTTTGCTACTTTGTTACATTCGACATTGAGTGGGGGATTTGTGTCTCTTTCCTATCGAATTCCTTTAACTTTCAAGATTAGGTTTAAATGGTTTTCTTTGGCGCACATCAGGTATGGGAAGCATCAGAAACAAGAGCTTGCTTTTAAGTCAGATCTCCAATCCCCACCCACCAAGCTCTATTAAGCCCTCATTCCCTACTGCCTTGCCAACATGAATTGTCTACTCCACACTAAGCCAATAAGATTATCCTCTGAACAAGGCTTGTTTCCTGTTCCCTGCCAACCTTTGAAAATGAAAGCTATTTCCTGTTCTCAAAGTCCCCCCCATCACCCCCATCCCAGTAACAATGTCTCCCTCCCACATCCCAGACCTCTGACATTAGTTAGTTCTTGTAGTCTGACCACACTCTGATATTAATTTAGACCGTTAGTCACTTACTGTAGTATCTACTCACCTACTCTACATCCTGCTACCTATATGTCCAGAAACTACAGAAGAGCTTGTGGGGCAGGGCCACTGTGCCTCCTTTTAAACCCTCTGAGCACCTAGGACACAATCCTCCATTAATGACCTCATCCAGTTTTCAGCCAATCCCTGTTCAGCACATGGCTCAGTAAGATCATGGCTGGTCTAGAAGTAACAGCATATTAGTTACTCAAGGATGATTTAACTTAAATAAATAAATAAATAAATAAATAGAACGTCTCAACCATCCCAGTGTTTCACTGTCACAAACAGGGAAATTAATTTGAGCTGCTACATACTGTCTTCAGGCATTCCTATTCTGTCTTTGAAACCAGAAAAGGTCAGAGTTCATTTTACCTTTTGTTCACATAACCTAGCATTTTTACTTCCTTATCTCTTTTCTTACATACTCCCACTTTCCCTTGGCTAAATACATAGGATAAAATTTAAAAGCATCTCCTAGTTATTTTCTTAACATTTAAAATTGGCTGTTACACCATCTTATACATTATAACTTCATCAATTGCTCAACATAGATGGTGTTAAAACTTACTTTCCTGAATGGCTATATCTTTTTATTCACTATTATCTCTTGGAACATCTCACTATTTCTTCTTTAGTTGTCTGTTCTCTGTCTATTTTTTTCTATTCACTTGTTACTTATGGAGACAGGGCTCACTATGTAACCCTAGATGGCCTGCTATGCAGATCAAAATGGCTTCAGACTAGTAGAGATCGACCTGCCTCTGCCTTTTGAGTGCTGGGATCAATGGTGTGTGCCATCACTCCTGGCTTCATTTATTTTTACTTGTGTGAATGTTTAGCTTGCATATATGTAGCTCCATGAAGCTTCACTGAGATCACAAGTAACTTTAATATTTTAAAGAGAATAACCCTTATTGAATGTTTAGAGGCTTCATGTTAACATTCTTAAGTTGAAAATGATACTGGATATTTTGTCTGTATTCTCATCTTATCTTTCTAACCAAGCACAAAGAGAAGTGGTTTTGTTTAAGTGGTTACTCCAAAGTATCTAGCATAGTATTTTCCACACAGAGTGGGTACTACAGAAGTTGGGGGGGGGGGGGTTAACCCCAGGTGCTCTGGCTCAGGCATAATACTCATCCTTGTGCTTCATGGGAATGCTATCCCCTCTCATGTGCCCTTATTTTCATGAGGCCTTCTGGAACATCCTCATCCTAGACTGTGCCAAGCTCTCTGTTGGGTGCTGGAAATATAAAGAGGAGTGGAGATGAGAACCTGGCCCACTAGGCCCTGACAGTCTATTAGGGATCAGACATAAGTCAAGAACAATGGCAATGACTGTGAGGAGTATAAAATTATTGAGATGTTTACAAATCATGCTGTGGAAGGACAAAGAAGGAAAGGGAATTCCCTCTGACTGGCTGAGCTGGAGCTTCTCAGCAGGCGAAGAATAGAGGGAGGGGCTTTGTGTGTGCAAAATCATAACAGTGTTAATGGGAATGATCAAAACTCAGTGTGTTGGGAAGGAGATGAGTAACGAGAAGAATTCCCCACACTAGGCTGAAGACAGCTGTGCACTTGTTTACGGAGGGACAGTGTGGCCTGTTAGGTCATACCAGAGACTCAGACTGTTCCCTATGCCAAGGCAGAGGCAGAGCCAGGGCCAGCGAAGGAGTCATTTTAGAAAGCAAACAATCTGCTTAAAATTATTATTCCTTTCCCCCACCCCTACACACACACACACACACAGAGAGAGAGAGAGAGAGAGAGAGAGAGAGAGAGACAGAGACAGAGACAGAGACAGAGACAGAGACAGAGAGACAGAGAGAGAGACAGAGAGAGAGATCATATATTCACTTTTCCTAGTCATGACTTTAGATCTTCTGACTCTCACCTATGTATTCAACTCTCTTTAATGTCACTCACCTGAACCATCTTACCCATCAACCCTCTATAACCTAAGAGTGGACATCAGTTTATGTCATTTCCTTTGCCTGAGAATACACCAAAGTCTCTTACCACCCCCCAGCTCCGCACTTCTGGCCTCTGCCTAGAGTCCACAGAAACTACACTCAAGTTTTTGGTACTTTATTACTATTGGTGTTGTATTGTTTTCTAATTGTCTGAGCCACCCTTCTCTCTGATACTCACATAAATTCTCTGGGAGCTGAATGCAAGTCCTATAAGATTAAAGAAACCGTATTCTTTGCTCAACACCATTTCATTGATGCTTACCTTATTTGATCTGAGCAACATAAATTCCCTAAGCACATTCAGTGGTCATTAAGCACATTTTTCTTTGATGTGATTGTTTTCTTTTTGTTTCACTGAAGTTTTTCAAGTGTCTAGAGAAATATGTGGCACATAATAGATGCTCAATATATATTTGTTGAATTAATTATAAATGAATATCAAGATATCAGGGATTTTATCTGTCTTATTTGCCATTCTTCCCACCACTCTTTCACATTTTATTAAATATTTGTTTATTGTTTATATATAAATTTATTAAATGAATAAATTATAAATAATTTATAAGGTAATATTTGATTAAATAATTTGGAAAAATTATGCCTTTTACTTTTTGATATTGTGCCATAGTTTTGAACCCATGCTAGATATTCAATACATATATGTAACTGTTGATTTGGAAATGAAATCGATTTCATGCTTACTATTGAACTTTCTAGAACTATAGACCCAATTCTTCTCTTGAAGATCAAGAAGCTGTTAGCAATGTACTTTCATACATGGAGCAAAAAAAAATTTTTCCTACAACTGCTGATTTTTATCTCTTGAAAGACTACAGATTCTTAGTCAGGCATGGTAGCACACAATTTAATCCCTGCACTTAGGAGGCAGAGGTAGGCAGATCTCTGAGTTCGAGGCCAACCTGGTCTATGTAGTGAGTTTCAGGACAGCCAGGGCTACATAGATAAACATTGTCCTGAAAAAAAAAAAAACAAGCAACAACAACAACAAAACCCTGATTCTTTCACAATTGTATACAGATCTTAAAACTGTTCTTTGTTACACACATATTTACATATAACCTACAGACACCATTTAATGTTGATCGTGTGCATACATTTGGTGCTGAACACTTAGGATTGAATATGAGGTTATGAATATGAGAGGAAGCTGCAAGGGAGTGCAAGAGAGGGAAGGGAGGAGTGGGTTATGTAAACATGGGGGCTCTTGTATAAAATTTTCAAAAGGAAAACTAATTTTTAAAGGAAAGGGGTGTGTTTTGATCATATCCCCTTCTCTTATCACCCCATCTACCCCTGACCCCCAACACATACCAAATTCCTTTCTGTTCTCAACAAATCCCCACTCAACTTTCAAGCCTTTTTTGTGATTGGGTGCATTTAATTAGGGTTGCCTGCATGAGCATGAGTGGGGAGCTATTTACAAATCAGAGCAACTTGCCAGTGCCTACAACACTGAAGAATATGACTTCCTCTCCCCGGAGACCATTAAGTGCCTCTTTAGGGTATGTGGTGGGTGGGACATAACAACCCCCTTCCCTATCTATGATGGGATGTCAATGAGCCCACTCTCATGCGGTCTTGTGCACATAGCCACTGCTGCTGTTAATTCATGAGTACAATAGCAATATTACATCCAAAAGATAGTATTTCACAGAAACCACTGATTTTTTTTAAAGACATAATCTAACCTATCTATCCCAAGCTAGCCGTCAATATACTCTGTAGTTTAGGCTAATCTGGAACTCACAATTCCCGTACGTCAGACTCCTAAGTGCTGGAATATTAGGGCTATAGCACCAGAGCCACCTAAACTGACTTTTCAAGAGATAGAAATGTTAACTATGAGTAGGTCAAGGGTATAAAGTAGTCTATACTATGTAAGAATAATGTTATTACCAGACGAAAAGACAAAGAAAGCTTGCTCCCCGTGATGAATAGCCCTCCATCCAAGACCACTGAAAAACAGCTTAGCAATAGATATCACCTTGCTCTGAATTTAGATTTACTTAAAGAGCCTTTCAGAAAAGCCTCCCTAGGCATACTTTCCTGTCATTAATGGTATGGGAAATTAATCTTAATTCTTCAGGGCAAGTACTTGGTAAGGAAGGGGTATGCCTCAGTGGTCGAATGCTCACCTGGCATGCAAAAAGCACCAGTTTTGATGCCCTACACCTTACACATGCACATGAATGATAATTTTTTTGGTAAACATAATCTTATCAGAAAATTATAACCAAATAGAGAGAAAAACGTTGGGTGGGTAGAAAGGTGGGTAGGATCTGAGAGGAACTGGAGGAGGGGAAAATATGATCATCATGTATTATATGAAAAAACACTCTAAAAGATCTAAAACCAAAACTTAAGTCACTAATGGGAAGATTTCCAAGTGCGTCTGACCCTGTATCATACACTGACAACGCAATTGTGAATCTGAGAGGATCAAAGGAAGCATTGGGGAAAGCTAAAGTCAGCTACATGTATCCCCTCTCTGGAGCTGGTGAAATTCCCTTTCTTTCAATCCCGATGTCATGCTGAGTCATAAAAAGTAGTGTTTCTCAGAACACATCTCTGGAAGTCCTATGCTAGTCATCACTCCACCCAGAGCTTGAGACCAGTGACATTCACACTTCCCCTCTTCTGCAGCAGACAGCACCAGCTCCTCTAATCCTCCTGCTTCTCCCTCCCCCAAACTCTTTTCTTGGGTAACAACTATAGCTTTGAGGATAATATAGCTTTAAGACGACTTTTGGCAAATGTAAATGTCCTACCATCTGGGCAGTGTTACCAGAATCCCGGAGGCCCTGACAGACCAGGAGCCACTGGTTCTAGGAATGTTAAAGTAGAGGGCTTCCCCCCACCCCCGACTGATGAGAGGAGCAGAGAGCAAGGAGAAAGAGGAGAGATGAACGAGACCACAAAAATCATAAAATAAAAAGCAGGTAAGTGCACTTCATCCCTCAAACTGAACTGTCCCACTTCACAGCTGTGGAGAGGTCAAAAGACTCGGGACTTAGATGATAGAGCTGGAGGTGGGGGGAAGAGGTTTTTTTTAATGAAATTGGATCATATGCTGTTTTCATTTGTGCTGGCTGCAGATGCATGCTCCTGCTTTTTTCTCAGCTTCCAGTAGAAGGATGGCTCCCTCCGGTGAGTCAAATTTTCAGTCTGAGCTTGGGGAGGAGGTGGGCAGGAGAGACATCAAAGGCTCAAAAAGAGTATGGGGGCTGACACCGGAAAACCTTTAGTCCACTGCAAAGGCGTTGCTTTGAGGCTGGAGACGGGAGGGTCAGCGATGAGCTCACTTCCCTGGCTCTTTTTAAACTCTTTCTGTTGCCACTTGGTGCTTTAGCTCATCTGTTTCCTTTATCTCCATCAGAGTTTCTTCTCACAGTAGCATCTACAGCTTTCCACTTTCTCAACCCTCATTCCTCACTCTCACTTTTCTCCCTCTCTCCGACTTTATAGACACTCTAGATCTCAAATCAAGAAGTAATGACTTGGAAAATGAATTTCTGACTCTATCTGATGTCCCTTTAAGGACTCTGCCCAGAACCTGCCATCGGGGTTTGTTTTGTTTTGTTTTGTTTTGTTTTGTTTTGTTTTGTTTTGTTTTGAATGTTTCCATGTCTGAGATTAACTCCCTCTCTGAGCATGGCATTTCTTGGGAAACATTTGGATGAATGGATGCTTGCTGAAAGATCCAGTGGCTGTTGTACATTCATGGACAGCAAGTTGTAGCAGTGCTACTTAAGGTGTGCTTGTCCAGTAGCATTACAGAATTCTCTCATCTCATCTCATTGCTGTGAAGATTTCCCCAGAAAGGAAAATGAGATAGCAATGGAACTTGGTTATATTCTCCTGGGGGCTCATTAGGTGGGTCCTCTTCAACCTCTCTGTCTTCCTCCTAGCTCAGCAGGGCAAAGCTGGAGGCTGGACTTAATAGCTAGAAGTAACTATCAAACCACTAAGCCTCAAAAGCCAGAGCTAAAAAGAGAGCAGTGCTATAGTTACTGCTTACGAGGCTAGAGAAGGCAAGCACCCTGTCTTGTCTAATATATAGCAATAATAATGTCAAACACTGATTTTTCCATCTGTGGCAGGCAGTAATGTACGTAACTATTTTTCTTGTTGTATAGGTGAAGTACAGAGGCCTAGAGAAGTTACCTAACTTGCTAATTTGTCACAGCATATCCAGATCTGCCTCACTCTGGGGCTGAAGGTCTTAAGCCATATATGTTAATGCTTCTCCAGATTTGTGGTTAAGAAATGCTGAGTGGACATAATTCTTAAGTAGCAGCCTTTAGATTCCCAGATTCCCTTCTAGTTCTATGTGACTTCATGTTAGTATTTTCCTGGTCTTGGAACGTCAGTGTCCCTCCTGTGACTTGGACCATGCAATATTTGCACTGATGGCCCCAGAGTACATTGAGGATTAGTTGCCTAATACCCTCCTCTGCCTGCTGGGAGAAATGGGGACCATAAATCCAAAGAAGTCTTATTATGCTTTGAAGCAGGAAAGGTTTATGGTCCAGATAACACGACTGGAATTGATGAATGTTAAAATCTTCTTCCTCACAGATCCCTTATGCCTGCATCCTCTCACTTTTGGGAGTTCATAGCTGGGTCTGCTCTGAAAGTCATTCCCCCTTATCCTGGTACTTCTGGCCAAATAGCCCTAGTCTTGTCTTCTGAAGCTTCCCTCTCAAGGATGATGACTGGTCCACTGACTCAAAGAGGTGCTCTCTCACTGCTGTTCCTCCTAACACCTGCAGTGACACCAACATGGTATGCAGGTAAGTTCTGTGAGCTGTTGTCCATTCCTTCTAGGGAGGTCAAGAACAATACCAAAACTTAGAAGAGGGAAGAATGAGATGACAGTGAGAGATCCTTCACTTAGGCCCAGAGAAAAACTGATAGGTGGCAATGAACATGACCAACTGTTAGAAGGGGATGCCAATCAAGGCCCATGCAGCATCCTAGCAAGAGCTACTTGATAATAGGCCATAGCACACAAGTGAAAGAGGGAGACAGCGTGGCCTTTGATGTGATGCTTCCTAGTGTCTTTCTTGCTTTTTTTTTTTCAGTTGCCCTTTTCTCTTTTTTATTTTATTTTTTTGATACTTTATTTACATTTCCAATGTTTCCCCTTTTCTGGGTCTCCTCTTTGGAAACCCCCTATCCCCTCCCCCTCCCTGCCTCTATGGGGGAATTCCACCTCCCACCCACCCGCCCACCCATCCCCATATTCCCACCTTGACATTCCCCTTTACTGGGGCCTCTAGCACCCTCAGGCCCAAGGGCCTCTCCTCTCTCCCTGATGGCCATCGAGGTCATCCTCTGCCACATATGTGGTCCAAACCACCATGGGTCCATAGACGTGTAGTCTTTGGTTGGTGGTCCAAACTCCAGGATGACGGGGGGGGGGGGGTGTGTCAGGCCCATTGATGCTCTTGCTCCCTTCATGGGGCTGCCAATTCCCTCAGCTTGCCCTTTTCTCTTAACTTCCCGACAACAGTGGGGATTTTAGGTTTGACTGTGTATTTGGCTAGTTTGTTACATGTTTGCTTTCTACACATGGGATTGAATTGAAGAGTCTCACAAATGCTACCCAAGTTCTCTACTGCTAAACTCTATCCACAGTCCACTGAAAACTCTTTAGAAGATTTTTTTTTAATAAACCAAAGCTATATTAATTCTTTCCTGAGTCAAATACCCTTGTGGAGACCACAAAATAGGACTCAGACCATGTATCTCTTTTGGAAAAAAATAGGGGAGACAGGCAGTCTACTAAGAAGGAACATGAATTCACCAGACCCTTTCTTTCTCTCTTCCTCCCAGGGTTTATCTACAGGATTTGTATAGCTGGTTTTGGCCAACAGGGTCAATGACAGTACAGATTACATTCTTTGAATTAGGAATCCCCCAGTGTCTTCTGGCTCATTCCTTATTTCAGAAAGGATGTAGCTTTCTGGATTCTTGAATGTTTCACGCCTCACCCCTGGGAGACAGAGGGATCTGACAAGAGTGGACCAAGGAGGAGAGGCAGGTAGAATGCAATGGGGGGGACAAGGAAAGAATACTGAATCACCATACAGAGGTTTTTGATTGGGCTCCAGTGGCATTTCAAGTGCTAAGAATATTCTGTGGCCTGCAGTGTCTGCCCTCATAAGGGCTGGAGAGAGTGGGGGAATGAGACAGTCCCAACCAACGGGGTTAGGAAAATATCCAGAGATGAGTAAATAACAAACTGCAACCACCACAGCCACAGTCATTGCAGCTAAAATTTTCCACATACCCCCGATCCTGGTAGAGGCCTTTGGCAGCAGTTCTGTTTGTCTGGAACAGCTGCATCCAGCTTTCAAACAAGTATGCGAGCTTCTTCCCCTCTTGGGCTTAACCTGGCTTTGTAAGGGGTAAAGCACAAGGGCTGACATTCAGCTGAAGAAATTCAAATGAAGCCCTTGGCAGAGCTCACACTGTTTGGGGTTAAAAGAGCCCAAGTCTTCTGGAGATAAATATGCAGCTGTTCTCCCCAAACACCCGCTGGCTTCTAATCAAGTACAGAAGACCAAAATCTACTCAAAAGACCACAGACCTAAGGGAGTGGAGACCCGAGGTTCAAACCCCAGTTTTGAACACCTGTATGAAACTCGTTAAAGCCAGGGATGTTTTTCAGACAAAGCATTAAAAACTTCATGGGGGTTCTCAGAAGGCTGTTTGGAAATCAGGCACTCCCCAGTTCTACATCAATTACCCCCAGTCTACTTGGGAGGAGCCCAGGCTGCTAAGGTTGCTGGCAGCCCTGCGAGCCTTCTTAGAAGGCTGCATGATGGGAGATATTTGGAGTTTTCATGATTTTCTCCTTCCATGCTAGCTCACCCTGGGCTTGTGTCCATTTGCCCATTCATTTGTTTGTTCATTCAACAATTAAGTGTTAAACATTGCCTATACCTCAAGGACTGTTTTGTTCTTTGTTGCCTTTGTTCTCAAATGGGAATGGCACAAAGAAAGCAGCTAAGTGTGGACTCCAGGAAAGTGAGAAAATGTGTCCAGGAATAACAGAGAGTAAGAAAATGTTAGGGAGTATACATGAAGCTGAGTGGGTTAAAAATGTGTACTGGAATATCTGCATATTTCAGGGACTCACACTGTATTTGTCATCAGAGGGCCGGCATTAATGTGACTCTTAACATCATCTTCAATTTTCAAATATCTTTCCAACCATACATCCATAAGGTTTGGACTTAAAGGGTCCCACTTGGCTGTGGAATTTGAAGGAACCCAGTAACAGACCACACAGTAAATAAACCACTGATTGATGCAAAGGTACTGAAAATTGTTGCTCAGGAAAATGGAATGAGACAGAGGTTATGTCCTTCTTCCCTATACCCCGCTTCAGTATTCCAACATGTGCATAAACTAGTCAAAAGTAGGAAACTAGGTGGCATGGGAAAGTTTAAGTTGTTACGTAGTCAAGCCCGTTCCTGGTACAAAAGAAACCTAGCACTGGTTTAGCTACCTCTGCACTCTGGTGGACACTATAATTATGTGATTGAGTCTTCCCCTCAGTTTTCCCACATTCCCTGTAATTCTGGAATGGTATAAAATGCACAGTGGTCTATGGTCTCCTCACCCCACCCCATTGCCACGGTGGGAAAAAAACTAGATTGCAAGACAGATTTTGGTTCTTGTGAAGAGCTAACTGTCCCGTCCCACCGGGGGGGGGGGGGCCTCTCCCGGGAGGGACTATCGACCAGGGTCCGAAGTGTCCTGCCTGCAGGACTTTCAGTTGCTGAGGAGGGAGCTGCGGATAATGGAAAGACACAACAGGAGACAAAAATTGCCTGGGAGCAAGTCGATATGTCCGATCAAGCTCCCGAATAATCTTTATTTCTGGGTCATATATAAGCACTTAGGGCGGGAAAGTGGCAGAGGAAGGGGGATTCCTTAAGGTAACCAGATGTCACACATAGCTGTAAATCAGGATGACAGCCATTGTTGTCTTGAAGCTGCAGGCTACTTCAAACAGGATGTCTTATCGCTTGCTTGCTGGAGGCAGTGGGAATGGGAAGGAATCAAAGGAATGCCTGCTGTGGAGCCAGGGACACTTCGACTTGCTAAATAAGCCAAGGCCTTAGGCCTAATTAAGCCAAGGCCTTTTGGTCTCCAACAGGTTCTTTATCCCTTCTCAACATAGTCAAAACACTGCCTTTATTACCATTTGAATTTTAGTATTTGAGTCCATAGGGTTCAAACAGACCTGGGCTGAGAGGTCTGTCTGCAATGTATTATCTAGGAGGCCGTGGGTAACTCCTTCTATTCCTCTGAGTCAGCTTCTGTGTGTCTATGTAGGAGAGCATTAATGTTGTGTACCCAGTCGAGATGTTTGGCAACATAATGAGCTAGCATATGCTCTACAGATTAAGAGCTAAGTTGTCATTGTCATTACTTTATCCAGACATAGGCCTGTGACACCCTTCCTTCTCTTCTGGTGAACAGCTGTTTGTTCCCTGATGAGCATTTCCTCACAAGCTAGCTCTGCAATAACAACGGGGAGACCCAATACTCTAAGGAACCAAGCACATCTGGTCCCCTGTTTAAGGGAGCTATGAGGGATTTAGACTAAGACTAAATTGAAACAGCTGACAAGGATTCCATGCTGCACAAACAAACCTCCCATGTGGGAAAAAGAACAAGACGGGACCTAGGGAAGAATAAAAGGAAGTCAGAGAAAACTGGTAGGTGAAAAGGGCAAAACTGAAGAGAAAAGGGAAACCTATTCCTTTGGAATGAGGGCAAACCAAGGAGGACATGATTTCATAAAGCAAACCTGCAATTTGATTCATCACCGAGTTGAACTAGCACCACCACCACCACCACCACCACCACCACCACCACCACCATCCTGTCCAGGACACACTCACACTCTCTCCCTCTCTCCCTCTCCCTCTCCTTCTCCCTCTCCCTCTCCCTCTCCCTCTCCCTCTCCCTCTCCCTCTCCCTCTCCCTCTCC
>CM052722.1:70677263-70767284 GCA_028551405.1 Uromys caudimaculatus
GCTCCAGCTTTAAAGCCCAGCCCTGTCCTGTAGGCACGCCTTCTCCTGGAACTGGAGAGTTATCTTCAGACTACAACTAGGCTGGCTGCCATCTTCCTGCACTTGCAGGAGAGCTCAGTGGCATTAAAGAAGGTCTCCAGGAAACTTTGCTATGGAAAGAACTAAATTGTTTTACAATTAGTTCATACTCATGACCGATTTCCTGCGTCTGGTGGAACACACTGTTTAGTCTCCCAGACAGCCGCAGACCTGCCACCACGAGGGACTGTACCACTTCACTGAATGGAAGAAGATAGACTGGGAATGTTTTCTAGTTCAGCAGCTCAGTGCTAAAGCGGTTCCTGACAGGAAGGAGAGGAAATTATCCACTGCACTACATGTGTGAGGCCCTAGGTTCAATCAGTAGCACTGAGGAGGAAAAAACAAAACCAAAACCAACCAAACAAACAAAAACCTTACTCTGACTTCTCTTTTTATTCCAAGCCAGAATAAGGTGCTTAAGAGAGCGTTCTCGTTCCCCTTTGCCATCTGTCTGTCTTGGTATGCCTCCCTAGCAATTACAATCAGGTGCTTAATATGCCCTGTAGGCTTGTGGGAACTTGAAATATTTTTTCCCTATGAAAACTGTGTGCAATGTCTGTCACTGGAGAAGACACTTAGGTGCTATTATTTCCTCAGAGCTGGGACAACAGTCCATCCCCAGAGCTTGGCTACTCACTAAGTCGGTGCGTGAGCTGCAGCAAGGGAATTGGGTGGTTTATAGTCAAGATTGGCAGAATTGATAAGTGGTTAAGAAGTTCAATTATTTTTGTTTTGAAAGTCTTCTAGTACAACCTGTCAGCCCCCACCACACCTCACCCCTGTGAGGTTGCTCTCTGTGTACTTCCTATGATCAGGGTCATCCACAGTCATTCTGCAGCTTTACAAATTACTTGGCGGCTCTATCATGAAGTGTCAGATCCTGAGAAAAAGACAAGGGTGAGGGTACTGGGAAGTACTTGAGTGAGAAACCAATATATGTCTATATTTTCTTCCTCATTCTAGGCTCAGGTTACTCTCCAGATGAAAGCTACAATGAAGTATATGCAGAAGAGGTCCCCACTGCCCGTGCCCTGGACTACAGAGGTGATTCTCATTGTTTCTTAAGCTCAGGAAGGATGTTTTCTGGCCTAAAATCTGGACCTTCCCAGAAACATCCTCGCCCATGCTTAGCTCGTATGTGTCAGAACTGAGCTCAGAGAAACATCAAGATCTATGATTTTCTTTGCCATTGTTTCGATTTTCATTTTGTTTGCTTTTAGGCATGTGCTCTAGCACTGAGCCTGAGCTCTCTTGTTTTATTCATTTCTTTCTTGAGACAGGGTCCCACTATGCATCCCTGGACAGCTTTGAACTCAAGGTCCTTCTGCCTCAGACTCTTCAGTGCTGGCATTACAGGTGTGCACCTCCACACCCAGCAGATGTGCTATGATTTCTAATTACAAATTTGGTTACTGACTTGCTATGTGGTTTTACCTCCCTAGCCTGAAGGAGTCATTAAGCATGGACGAGTATCTGCTCTCTGCCTATTTCTGTGCAGTGTAAGCCTGTGGGAAATACACAGGATACAGCAGGGATTTGCCCCCTCAAGGAGCTTGCACTCTGCTGGTTGTGAAGTAAGAATTAAACTAACACATGTAGAGGGAGTAAGTGTGAAACTGTGTGGCAGCCATGAAAGATGACATCCAGGATAGATCTTAAAAATGGGCAGCTTGTTATGAACTGGAAAAGGTTATAGACATTGGCCAAAGCAGATGGTCAAAGATATCAAGGTAAACCAAATTTACTGTGCTAAGAGACTAAGAAGAAATCCCACTGACTTGAAGGGACAGAATATGGGTAGAGTAGCAGAGAAGAGACTTGAATATAAAGAGTGAAGTAGGAAAGGTCCCATGACTTAGGGGTCCTTCCAAGGAGAGTCAGAAAGAATGCTGAGTAGTATTTCCTGAATTGATAGCAAGTTAGGTCAGGTGATATCTAATATGACATTAATTTATAATTCTCTCTGCCCATGCTTTTATGGGCCCACAGAAGAGTTTATCTGTTATGCTAGGAGCTCTAAAGAGTGGTCATGTGTTTTTTTTTTTTTTAACAAGGCAGTGACAATGTAAAAGATATTTCAGAACACTAGGTTATCTTGTTTAGAAAATAAGGGGTAGAAGAATGAGAGTCTGAGTTGGGGAGACTCTCCAGGAATCAGTTACAGCAATGTTATGTAGAAATATTTGAGTCTGGGGGCAAATAAATGTAGAGTAAGGATGGACCCCAGACAGGCTAAATGTGTAGCCCAATAACAGAGTGAATTCATGGAGTGTAGAAGGCTCTCCTGTCTTTGATTCCCAGTGCCGCAATAAAAGGATATATTCCACAGATGTTGTAAAGCAGATGATAAGATTGGGTGCACTAATACCTGGAATAATCCATTCTGAATACCAAGGAGGCCTCTAAAAAGCATTTCAGAAAGACAAACTTTAAAAAGTACAATAGGAGCCAGCAAGATGGCTCAACTGGTAAGAGGGCCTGCTGCCAAATCGGACAACCTAAGTTCAATCCCCAGCACCACTTGTGAGCACATGCATGTCTGCATGTACACACACACACACACACACACACACACACACACACACACACACACACACACACATCTGGAAGTCTGTTGGGCAAATGGTTGGAAGAGAAAGTTTTGTGAAGAATACTCAGCTTAAATGAAAAGGCTCTCTGAAGAGAGAACCAAGGTCAAGCCTTGGAAGACATTGCTAGATATATGTAGAAGAGAAAGATATATCAGCAAACGAGAGTTAGTGGTCAGTGTAGAAGAAGACTGCCTATTGAGAATATTACAAAAGCAACAGATGAAAATTTTGAAATCTGGAAAGTGTATGGGATCAAATACATCAAGTACTGCAGAAAGATCAAACCGAATGATAGGAAATATCTTAGTTGCTGAGGTGGTAAAGGTGATCTTTGAGAAAGTAGTTCCAGTAGAGAAATGATTCAAACATGGGGTTCTTCTATCTTTCAAGCTATTCTTTCTTGTCTTCTTTTTACTGCTAATGGTGCACAACTGCTACTTCTGACTCTAAGTTCCCTGCAGCCTGTTGCCCCATCTACCCACATATCTCCAGTTGACACACCACATCTTGAAAATGATAGTTGTCTCTTGATCTCCAAATCATATGGCCTTGAGTTTCAGTCTCCCTGGTCTCTCAAGCAGGAGTAAGCACATCCTTTTCTTCCTGGTTTTCCTTCCTTGGATCCCATAGTAATTTTCTATTCTGATCACAGTTGAAGCCAAGATAGGAAATGAGGTGTGGGTAGTGATCAGAGAGAGAAGGCTGGGATCTGACTTTTGGGCATCTCTGACATAGGTCCAGAGCTCCAGGACTGCATCTCTAACACTGCTAGACACCCAGTTAGAGATGCCTAAAAGAGAATTCTTTTTTCTTATCTGATAAAAAGCTCTACTGTAACCTGGCTGTCCTACATCTACTTTTTGATAATCCTACCACCACCCTCTTAGTGACTCAGACCTCCAAGTGCCCTAGCGTCATTTCTAATAACTCCCAGCACGTTTAATTAACCCCCTTTCCTCGTCATTTCTTTTTAGTCATTCACCAAGACCTATCATTTCTTTAATACATGAGATTTAGAATTATTATTGTTCATACATGGATAAAAGCTATTGTTTCCTAATTAGATTTCCAGGCTCAAGTTTCTGCATTCCCCTAATGTAATGACCTAGTAAACCCATTTTTAAACCATGGTCTGGCCCTGGGTCCTAGTCTGACCACTTTTTAAAAATCTTTTATTTGCTTATTTATTTACACTCCAGATTTTATTCCCCCGTCCACCCTCCAACTGTTCCACACACCATACCTCCTCCCTGCCCAGTCTCCAGGAGAATGTCCCCACCCCCTACCCCCTACCCCACCTGACCTCTAAACTCCCTGTGGCCTCCAGTCTCTTGAGGGTTAGGTGCACCATCTCTGATTGAACACAGACCTGGCAATCCTCTGCTGTATATGTGTCAGGGGCCTCCTATCAGTTGGTGAATGCTGCCTGGTTGGTGGTCCAGTTTTTGAGAGATCTCAGGGGTCTGACCACTTTTTAAACCATTTCCCCACATGAAATCTGTGTTCTAGCTAGAGTGGTATACTGGTTTTCTCCCCACAGTTGATTTAGTACACTGGGCCTTCCCCCATCAACTCATTCTCCTTTTTTCTATTTAATGTATCCATTTACTTAGAGGGAGTGTGCTACAGCACATGTGTGGATGTCAGAGGACAACTTGCCATGGAGCTGGTTCTCTCCATCTACCACATGGGTCCTGTGGATCAAACCCAGGGTGTCAGACTTGTTTGCAAGTACATTTACCGCCTCAGCCATCTCGCTGGTCCACGTTATTTAACTATCTACTATGTACCTCTTCTGAAATTAATGTTCGGGGTTTTTTTTTTTTTTTTTTTTTTTTTCTGAGACAACTCACTCATCTGGCCTTCATTATATACTGTTTATTGCTCTGAACAGAATGGTTATTTAACAAAAGGAATAATGCATATCACTCCCACAGAAGCATATGAAAAGCAGGTGGTGAAGGTTAGCCTCCTGGGAACCCAAAATGAAAGAATCAGATACTAAAAAACACCAAATGTAAAAGGTATTTCTTTATGTGGTGTTGTGAATTAAACTCAGGGCCTCGTGCAAATGTTCTACCACCTGGCCATGCCTCCAGTCCCAGAAGTACTTTTGAAGGGTCTGGTATCCCCGTTATTACCCCTTACCTGCCTCACTGGTTATTTTTAAATGATCAAAAGGCCCTTTAAAAACCTATATGCCACACAATAGCATTTGCCTTGGTGTCAAGTGTCCAGTAGGTGTCTTTGGAACTTAGTCTCCAGGCCTAAAACAAACTAAACAAGGTTATCAATGATGCATAGAAAGGAGTGGCCAGGAAACGTACAACCCGAGGTCCTGGCCTCCCATGTAATCAATCCCTTTTGTGCCTCATTACCATTTTCTCTGCAACTGTACCATTTAAAAACTTCCTGCAGTTTAGAGGTGATAGCTCCAAACGGAAGTACTGGAAACAGACAGCACAGTGTATTGATGCTTGAAAGGAGGTGAGACAGTGGCTCCAACCCAGACACTGATTTCGAGAACACCATTCCAGAGAGGGAGCCTTTCATGTGTGCGATTCTATTCGCTTCTCACCACAGCCACATGGCGCTGCTTTATTATCTCCCATTTTGCAGACCAGACAACTAAGCTCTGGGAAGGCTTACAGTGACAGAAGGAAACGAGGCAGAATGAGCATTTAAATCGAGGTCTGTCTGATCAACATGCTTATTCCATGTCTTTCATTTAAAATGTAATTAATATTTTTTAAGATAAAAATAAGAGATAACAAAGGGAAAAACGTCCACATAGTTTGGTATTATTTTCACAAACCTTTCCCTTTCTGCCACTCCTTTATCAGGAAACCCGCATGGAGTCAGAACCCTTAGTCTGGAGGTGCAGCCTTCCACTGCTGAGTGGATAAGCAGCTGCCCCTCAGCTTGTCTCAGTTCTGAGCAAACTAGTAACTTCTCGATAAACTACTATTTTCCAGTGTGCCATTGTTTTTCTATTTCCCCAAGCAATTTCTAGTTCTGGTTTCTCTCCATTTTCTTTAGCACTCTGTGTTATCATTCCACACATTAGACACCCTAAGAGGTTTATCAATGACATTGCCCTGAGGTTTGACTTTGCATTTCTTTAGTGACTAACGGTGCAGAATATCTTTTCATATGTTTCTTAATCATTCATAGAGCCTCTTTAATAACATGTCTCTTTGTGTCTTTTGTCCACAGCTTTACTGGTGAGTTTTGAAAAGTCTTTCTATAGTCTATATTCTATTCACTAATCTTTTGCTGTGGATGTGATATGTGGTTTGCAAATATTTTCTCCCAGTGTTTGCATTTTCCTTGAACTTCTTCATAGAGTAAAAGTTTTACCCTTGAAAAGGTCCAATGTATTGATTTCCTCAATAATTTATGCTTCTGGTATCATTTCTAAAACTTCTTTGCTTATCTTTGAATCCCAGAGATTTTCTAATTTTCCATAAGCTCTGTTCCTTTTGTTTTCAATGTAAATCTAACATCCATTATGATGAAATTTTTGAGTAAGGTGTGAGATTCAGGTTCTAATTCTTTTCCTCCTCTGCTTTTTTTTTTTTGCATCTGAAAGTCCAATTTCTCTAGTGTCGTTTGTTTGGAAAACCTGTCTTTTCTCCATTGAATTGTTTTTGCACCTTTGTCCAAAATCATATTGATCTACTTAGGCCTGTTTTGGGGATCTCTATTCTGTTCCAATGAGTTCTGTTTCTTCCCTTTTGACGCCACCACACTGTTCTGCTGTTGTTGTTGTTTTGTAATTTTTTATTGATTTTTAGGTTGTGTTTTCATTACAACATTTCTCCCTTCCCTTTCCATATACCCCCTCTTCACTCTCCTTCAAATTTATGGCCTTTTTGTCCATCAATTGTTATTGTATGTATACATGTATTTGTATGTATACACACATGTGCTCATATGCATGCACATGTGCGCTCGCGAGCACACACACACACACACACACACACACACACACACACACACACATTCCTAAATATAAGCCTATTGAGTCCATATAATGTTACTCGCATGAATGTTTTCAGGACTGACCATTAAGGCAGTGGACAACAAATCAATATATTCTTCCTTGAGAAGGGCCACCTCTCCTACTCTTAGCTTTACTGAGTTGCCTATAGTTATTGTTTGTGTAAGATTGATTACTGTACTTCTAGCTTACTTTTCTTCTGCTACTACAGTCCCCCGATGGTGTTACACATTGAATATCCAGGATGGAGAAGCCACATGCTACTCACCAAGGGGAGGAAATTATCACAGTAGCCTAGGCACGCGTTGCGAGCTTTCCTGTGACCGGGGCTTTCGACTGATTGGACAGAAGTCGGTGCAATGTTTGCCAAGCCGGCGTTGGTCTGGAACTGCCTACTGCAGGCGTAAGTTGCATGTGAGCATTTATATACCAATATGTGTATGAGAGAGAAGTTAGCCTGCTGGCCATGGATGGTCTATACCTGGAAGTTTTACACTGTGAAAGTTGGTAACTTTCCATAGACCTCCAACAGAGCCTTTCCTCTTCCTGACATTGTGGTTTCTTTTTCTCTGTATGTGGTGGTTACTGTCCAAGTATTGTGGATATTTAAGTCACAGCCAGCCACTCTGACTCATAGAACCCAGAAATACATGTGGGAGGACAAGACTTAGCCATGAGGAACTAATCTAGGCCTGGGCCACCTCTTGGAGCTTCCAAGGATATATTCCAGACTCCTTGCCACTTGTGGTCAAGTGTCATAATCTTCCTAGCCTACGGCCTTAGAGGTCTTGCCAGTAATGCTGATGAGACATCTGCTAGTCTTCATTTTCTTCTTAAAGTAAAAAGAATCCCCAATAGCATGATATGGGAATACAAATCCATACATCTCTTGAATTCTGTCTCACTTCATCTCCTAACCCCCTACCTCTTACTCAAAGTGTTCAGCCTTTTGGCAGCAAGATTTGTCTTCCCATATGCGGTCAGCAAATACCATTTGAAGGATATCCGTGTGCAAGGGGTGCTTCAGGAGCTCACTCAGCTCCTCGGCTACGTTTGGGTTGTTAATAGGTTAATGGGATAGAAACTTAAATGTGTGCACATGCATATTGCACACCTGTATGTATATGTGCTGAGAATTCAGAGATAAATGAACTTGGTGAAAAAAGAAGCTATGGAGGAGAGAAGAAGGTGGGTGGCCAAAACGGAGTCACTACTGTGACCCTTCAGGCCATAAGTAAGTTGCTTTAGGACTTAAACCTCATCATTTCTAAAACGAATTTGAACCGTACTGACAAAGATATAAGGCTATGAATTATAAGCCTAAAGCTAGTCAAAAGCATAGAGATGTACCCATTTCCACGAGGTGGCTATTACAGTTGAGTCCTGTCTTTAGCTGGACTTTCCTCATGATTGAATCTACTGTTTTCACTTTCCCATAATACTGAGTAAATGGATCCATCTGAAGAGACCTAGCTTTCTTCTTGGCTCTGGTTTCAAAGGGGTCATTTTTGGGTGTGGTTTTTATATAACAAATGCAGGGGGAAAGAAAAGCAATCAGCTCAGCATCAAGCTTCATTTAGTCAAGAAGAAAAATGAACAGAGCCTATATAAAATTTTTTCTTAAAAGTCCTAACATTCAAATTCTATGTAGGACTTAGACAAGCTAAAGAAATGTGCATGGCTTATTTCTCTCAAATATCAGTTATCCCAAACAAGGCTAATGAGAGGCTCACAACTATTCTATGCTAACAGTCTTGAAGGCACACATATTCCGCTTTTATTAAATATCACCATGCCTTCCAGACAGTGGCCTGACTTGAGTGGACCAAAAGCCAGCTGACTGTGGCATCTAAGTGAGCCTTGGCTTAACAGTATGTACAGCCAAGGAACTTTGAACATGCTTTAGGGCATATAACAGTTGAAGAAGACCCAGCATCTAAGGAGCAAGGAACAAAAATCAACCGTAGCTGAGGCTTCCCTTAAATTGTCCTGTGAGGTAAATGTAGTTTATTGATTAAAAAAATCAAAACAGTAAGACTCAGAGAAATGAGGCAATGTGTCTAAGTCACAGAGTAAGAGGTGAAGGTAGGAAGCAAACTGAGGTCTTATCTTCATAATCATGCTCTCAGACAACTGATTTGCTTTTTTAGACCTCACTCTCCATCCCACTCAGATTGCTCTTTTACTTTGTAATACGAAAATAAAAAAAGACAATTTGAGCGAAAGGCAGTTTCATAAAAAATGTTAAGGGCAGGCTGTGTGAGATTTCTATATTCTCTGTTGAATACACACACACACACACACACACACACACACACACACACACACACACACACACACACTGTGGTAGATACTCGTGCATCACCTCCAGATAGTCCCACAGGGTAGTGAACTTGCTGTTTGGTTCTCTCCTAGAGATGAGGTGCCATGCACTGCCATTCATCACTAGTGGCACATACACCTGCACCAATGGAATGCTGCTTGACTCCCGCTGTGACTACAGCTGTTCTAGTGGCTACCACCTAGAAGGCGATCGCAGCCGCATCTGCATGGAAGATGGGCGGTGGAGTGGAGGAGAGCCTGTATGTGTAGGTAAATGCTCGTAGCTCCAGTTATTTGGTTACAAAAGGAGATCTGGCATTCTGTTCACAGAAGATGTGGAATTCTAATCACAGAATTATTTTTCACTATGACAATACAGAGTGGGCATAGCAGTATTGCCTATAGAGCCAGGCTCCTTTCCCCTCTTTCCTAGATAAAGGTGAACTTTTGTTCTTTTACCTACCCAGTAGTGTGTAATACTGCTTCCATGAGGGAAGGCAGGGGATCTATAAATCCACATTTGATTTTTGACCTCGACAGACATAGATCCACCCAAGATCCGCTGTCCTCACTCTCGTGAGAAAATGGCAGAGCCAGAGAAACTAACTGCTCGAGTATACTGGGACCCACCCTTAGTGAAAGATTCTGCTGATGGTACCATCACCAGGTGAGCTTGAGTCATGCATGCCTCGTGTCCCCAGTAGATTCTCCCAGTTCCCTAGTGTGGTTCTGTTGTCCACTTCTTCCCTCTGAGTGTCCAGCCACTGCTGTACACCAGGCGGGGAATGATGGAGCAAAGTCCCGAAAGGGTGAGTCAGCAGGATCCTGGTCCAGCAGTGAATTCCAGGGAGAGAAGATCTCCTTGGAGGATTTCAGTGTTACAGCTCATTCAGACAACGTTGAGTGAAACAGCTCTCTTAGACGGTATTCAATGAAACAGTTTGCATTCTTTATTTGGGGTCAACAAGGACTATATAAACCTCCGAAAGTGGGAAAGGGTTCTTCTCAGGGTGAAGGTTTATTGGCTGAGGCTTAAGGTTCTGGGACACCTCATTTGCATGAAGACACAATCCAGGAAGTTGAGCCTGTAATTTCACCAAGGATTAAGTGACATTTCTCAGGTAGACTGTGGGGGTTGGGCACCTCAGATGAGGAAGCCCTGCTGGGAAAGGGAGTTCTCCATTTTGCATGGCGCTCAGGGGAGCTATCTGACATGGTAGACTATGGCCTTTAAATAGCTGGATCTTCCAATACCCCACTGTGCTCACACAATCAGACAATACAGGCTGAGCCTGAAGAAAAGATGTGCCTCAGATCTCAATTCTAACTATCTTTCCCTTAGTTGCTCAGTAACTCCTTCACCCTGTCTCATGCAGGGTGACACTTCGGGGTCCAGAGCCTGGTTCTCACTTCCCTGAAGGAGAACATGTGATTCGTTATACTGCCTATGACCGAGCCTACAACCGGGCCAGCTGCAAGTTCATTGTAAAAGTACAAGGTCAGAAGGGGGGAAAAAACTCTTCATTGTATACACTGTTCAAATTCCTGCTCTGTCCTGACCTTAAGAAACCCACGATAGCTCTTTCCTCTTTTTTATATTGGGGAAAAACCAACGTTATCAAACAGACTTATTAAGAAAACCTATACTACATCAACATAAAATTGTTCTAGAAACCTTGATTCTCCAACAAGACGTTATCGTCCTTCTAAATCTAGATACAATTCACAAATAGTCTATATCCATTTCTTTCCTTAGTATTCAAAATAATCAATCTAATCAGTTGTTGCTGCATCTATCTACTGAAATGATAACTTGATGGCCTGCTGACCCCCTTCCTCTTTGCTTCTGGTCACATAGTTTCACTTTGTTTTTTTGTCATCTTTAAAATAATTCATGCTTATAACTAGACATTTGAAAAATAATTAAAAAAATAACCAGGTAGAGTAGCACATGCCTGTAATTCCAGCAGGTGTGGCAGAAAGAGCAAAGCAAGTTCAAGGTTAGCCTGGGCTAAGTAGCAGAATGCTGTCTCAAAACTAAAATTAAAGCAACACATAAACAGAATAATTTATTACACCCATCTTCCAGGGCTCATTGTTGGTAGGTGACATCTCAGTATTTTCTTTCTAGTCTTTTCTCTAAACATACTTACAGTGTATAATTTAAGCTCACTCTTTCTAACATAAGTAATATCCCCATGTTCTTTGATACTGCTTCCAGAAATATTTTTAAGTACAATATAATAATTCTGCTCTAAATCTGTATCATGATTGGTTTAAACAGTCTCTCGATCATGGACTCATTTAACTTATACACTATTAAAAGTAAGTGTGACCAAGTATGGTGGCACTTGGGAAGCTAAGGCAGATAGTGAGTTTGGGGCCTCTTGGGCCCCCCAGAGAATCCTTCTCAGTCTGTGCTATATTGATTGTGAGATCAGGTCTCAAAAGAAAGAAAGTCATTCTGCAAGTTGATCATATTTACACTGGTTATCTATAAAAGTCTACAAACATAGATGACAATATTCTCTTTTATACATTTACAGTCATCTGCCTGTGTGTGTGTGTGTGTGTGTGTGTGTGTGTGTGTGTGTGTGTGTGTGTGTGTGTGTGTTTATAAAGACTAGGAACCTGGGTTAGCATGTCAAATTTAATGCCTTAATGAAGAAAATTGTACCTCCATCTGGCTACTGAAAACACAGAAAATCTATTCATTCGGATCATCTCAAATCTCTTGTCCTAAAAAGCCTACAGTGGACCCTTTAGCCCTTCCTGACTATAAGAGATATCATAATCCCTAACTAGACCTTCTCCCTGGCAGTGAGACGCTGTCCCATTCTGAAACCACCACAGCACGGTTACCTCACCTGCAGCTCAGCAGGGGACAACTATGGTGCCATCTGTGAATACCACTGTGATGGTGGTTATGAACGCCAGGGGACCCCATCCCGAGTCTGCCAATCAAGTCGACAGTGGTCAGGATCACCACCTGTCTGTGCTCGTGAGTGAAATTCTGGAAGAACTCCTTCTATGGTCTAGTGGTCAAATATCAATGTGTGTGGTATGAGAAAAGAGATTCTGAGATAGGTCTATTTTAAGGGCCAGCATTCCCACAAAGAATACTTATACCTCAAAAAGAAAAGTATAAAATATTCAGGTTTCCTTCTGGAAATCACCTCAGGGAAAGGAGGGCAAGGATATACAAGACTGGAATGCCTTCAGGGGTGAAGAAGAACGGCGTGTTCCGACTGACCATCTGCTTCTGCCCTAGCTATGAAGATTAATGTCAATGTTAACTCAGCTGCTGGTCTCCTGGATCAGTTCTATGAGAAACAGCGACTGCTCATAGTCTCTGCTCCTGATCCCTCTAATCGATACTACAAAATGCAAATCTCTATGCTGCAGGTGAGACCTACTGCCTCAGGATGGCTTAGTAAAAAGTTTACTCTGAAAACCTACATATTCCTACTTTTTTGTGGATAGTATTTGATTCATTTTATCATTATGTATATTGGTCACATTTTCAAAAGTATTGTTTTTGTGGAAAAGTTAGTAACTACAGTATGTATGGAAAAGTCAGTAAGTATGGCGTGGTAGATGGATCTTGCAAGGAACTGGGTATAGACTGCGAATGGAATGTAGAGAGACCTGTAAAACAGCTGTGGGCAAATGTAAATATTAAGAATAACCTCCATGTGAGTTTCCAAGGAGCTTTACTTGTATAATAAGTGCTGGGTAAGTACCACATAATGACTGGCGTGCTTTTACACATATACAATTAATTCTCACAACAACCCCTACGATGTATGTATTAATTTTTGTCCCACTGAATACTCGAGGGAACTGAAACAGACAGATTCGGTGACTTGCCCAAGGTCACTAGCTAGTAAGTGGTAGAGCTGGAACTGAACCCGAGCTGTCTAGCTCCAAGTCTGTGCTGTCTGTCACTATCGCTACCTAAGTGCCACGATCGAAAAGGAAAGCAAGGAAGTTGCATGGTGAATTTACCTGATGAGTGGGAGAGATAGGGAGGGAGGTAAAAGACTGATTAAAAAAAAAAAAAAAAAAAAAAAAAAAAAAAAAAAAAAGACCAGACTAGGGGGCTGTCAAGAATTGTTTCTCTTTTCTATTCCACATTGCACAATATATTTCTGATGGTTAAGTAGAATAAAGGAAACACTTTTGTGAAGCCTGTACTTCAGGAATGAGAGGGAAGAGGTCGTACAGACCTCATAGTACTGTGATCACTTGATTCTGAGATTGTGTGATCACTGCAGAAACCCTTCCTTTCCCATGTTGCCTTAATGGAGTCCTTGGGTAGGGGGTTAGCCAAGCAGCCTAAGAATGTCAATACAAAAGGCTGTTCTATTTATGTTCTTTCTCTCTCTTTCTCCCAGCAATCCACCTGTGGACTGGACCTGCGGCATGTGACCATTATTGAGCTGGTGGGACAGCCACCTCAGGAGGTGGGGCGCATCCGGGAGCAACAACTATCAGCAGGCATCATTGAGGAGCTCAGGTGCAGGCTGTGAGGCTGCAGGGTGGGGATGGGCAAGAAGCTGATACAGGACACTAGCAACCAAGAGCAGGGCTGAGTCGCAGACATGAATTAGTGTCTTGGAGGCATTTCCTGTGTTTAAACTCTTATAGCTAAATAAGGACAGTGATTCTCAGTTCTAAAGGAACTGAACAGGGACTTAAAATACACATAACCAGGCTCTACCTCAAAGCACAGATCTGGGCTTTCATAAAGGCACCTAAGGTGACTTTGAAGAGCCACAACTGAGAGAGACACAAAGGATTCCACTCCAGACTAGAATTGCCAGGAAGCTTCTGATCTCATTGCCTATGAGCTCCTCTGTTTACTTCCAGTCTCCAAAGGAGAAAAAGGCATCTTTGGTCACAGAAATCTGAACCATATCTATCTGTCCCTCATGAAAGAGAAGGTTATAGGTAACAGGTGGTAGAAGTTGACTTTCCTCATTATCTGTCCATTATCAGCCTTACAGTTCCCCCAGTTATACTGAGGTCCAATAAAGGCATTGGTGTTCTCTGAGAAATAATACCTACCTCTAAAATTCAGTTTCAGTGGAATAGAACAATTCAGGGCAGTTAAAGAAACTAGGAAATACTGATGACTGAGACTTGCAGCTACAGATGGAAGAGTTAAGCACGATTTGCTAATCAATCTTATGGCTCCTAGGTATGATGTGCATGCAAGTCATAGATTCTCCAATTACATACCTCCTGAAGTTGCTCCATGCAGGCTGCATGCAGTATGCAATATTCATGCTTCAAGTGGAAAGCACAGTGAAGAAATAACAGGCTAGGCTTAGGAGGGAAAGATAGATATGCAAAGGCTACCAGGACTAGAAAAGAGCAGAAAAGAAGCAAAAAGGATTTGAGATGGGGGTGGCTGGGGTGGATCAAGGAGGGGCAGAGCTATAAAAGAGCAGAGGGGAGTGGTACAGTCTTGTGGGATTTGGACCAAGGTCTCACACCTCTCTGAACTGCTCTGTCTAGACAATTCCAGCGCCTCACTCGGTCCTACTTCAACATGGTGTTAATTGACAAGCAAGGTATTGACCGGGAACGCTACATGGAACCTGTCACCCCTGAGGAAATCTTCACATTCATCGATGACTACCTGCTGAGCAACCAGGAGCTGGCACGGAGAGTGGAGCAGAGGGACTTATGCGAGTGACCTTGAGCCAGGGTGTGGCTGAGGCAACTGTCCTAGAAAGCTTAAACTGAGGAGGAAATGTTTTCCCACACTGTTAGGAGCAGCCCCTCCGGTGGGGGTGAGGTTTGCCAAAGCTAGGACAGTTCCAGGCATCATTTTAGGGCAGAATATTCATTTCTCTAAACAAGTCTCCACTTCGGGTAGCACTGGAGGAGCCTCTGAAAGTAGGTAGGGACATGCCCGGGGCAGTGGGTTGTAGATAGAAGGTGTTCTTCACCTGACTGGAGCCTCTGCCTAGCTTACCAACGTCCTTCAGATTAAGTAAACCTAAATTCATTCCTTTACTGTGTTGTAAATGGTTCCTCTACCCTATGGTAACAGCAGAGGGCAGCATCTCGACAGACAAGCAAGATACTTTGACCAAGTATAAATAGATTTTCCTCACAGTTAATTATGTTAGGAGCAGGAGAGGGGGGGACTAGGATCTACAAAACATTCTTGTAGCTGCTTGTCATTTCCCTTTCCAGGATGCTGGGCTTAAAAACAATGTTCCTTGAACCATTTCTTCATCAAGAGTTAGAAAAAGATTTTCTCCAGAGGGAGTTTGGGAAGCATCATCTAGCCACAGCAGGACGTTCCTTCCTAGATGCTCCAACTAGCTTGTGGGCAAGAACTTCTGCTTACTGAGGCATTTAGTACCCTGGTGATGGCCCTTCGTTAGAGGATCCTGCAGTCTGTGAGCAAGATTACCTCTAAGAATTGGGGAGATGGCTCAGCTGGTGAAATGCTTCCCATCACGCATTGATAGCTGAGTTTGATCCCCAGAACCCATGTCAAATAGCCAGATGTAGCGGTTTACACTTGGAATCCTAGTAGAGAGGTAGAGATAAGCAGATCTGTGGGCATCGCTGCTCAGCAAGCGGAGTCTAATGGTGAGTACCAGGTCACATAAGAAATGCTATCTCAAAAAACATGGTAAATGGCTTAAGAAATAAAACCCAAGACACCTGTGTGTGATCTCTACACACAGGTACACATATGTGCATGTACATGTACACACACACACACACACACACACAAACACACACATGCCACCACCACCACCACCACATCACCAAACATAGCAGGAAAACAAAATGGATAACTTCATGCATTAACTTCCTCTGATACCCACTCTTAAGAAAAGAGCACAGTGCAGGTTGCTCCAGTAGGTCAAGGTGAGGAACAAGGTCTGAAAGTAAACTGTGCAGTTGGGCTTTTGGGAAATGGAGCCACACACAGCTCCTTGTTCTTCTGCTCTTCCTTTCTTTCTTTGCCATGCATCCTCTGTTCCCCCCCCACACACACACTCCATGCCCTTGTATGCTGGCCATTAAAGCCAGGATCTTCAGAATGTCAAGCACTGCTGCTGGGAGCACTTCTGGTGTCACACAGAGTGTTTCACTGGTGTCTGAAACAAAACCTTCTTCCCTTGCTTCTGAGAAAAGCCTTTTATATAATGGTGGGAGCCATAGTCACGGTCAAGACTCAGGTGCCCTATTCCTTCAGCCTTTTCCTGGGCATCACTGGCAACTAGAGACAGCAAACAGGCTGGCTGGGGAGGCAGAGATAACAATACTCTAGCACCTACTATGTGTCAAGTGTCATTGTGAAGACACTGTAAACAAGGAAAACCTATTGATTGAGTCAGAAGTCTTCACAAGAGCCCTAAGAGGTAGGTGCTGCTATTAGCTCCTATTTACTGGTGACGGAATTGAATCCCAGAGAGGCTAGGGAATATGCTAAGACCCTAACAACTAGTAAGTGGCAGTCAGGCATAAACAACAGCAAGCAAGCTCCACTATGCCATCTGAGGAGGAAGGAGCAAAATGAAAGGCTCTCAGCCCAGGAAAATTCCTCCTTAAAGCAGAGTGGTAAGACATAAATCACAAGCCCATAGCTTACGCACAGAGGCAGCAGTAAATCAGAGAGAAGCAATTTTAACTGGGGTTTTAGTGGAAGTCTCAGTTTTAAGAGGCAAGGCAGGCCCCATGGAGGGAGCAACAGTGTCAACTGGCCTGTTCCCCGGTGCTCCCGGAGACTGGACCACCAACTAAAGAATGCACATAGAGGGACCCATGGTGCTGGTCACATATGTGGCAGAGGAGGGCCTTGTTGGCCATCAGTGGGAGGAGAGGCCCTTGGGCCTGAGGGTGTTAGATGCCCCAGTATAGGGGATGCCAAGGAGGGAAGATGAGAGTGGGTCGGTGGGAGGTGGAGCACCCTCATAGAGGCAGGGGGAGGGGAATGGGATAGGGGGTTCCAAAGGGGAGACCTGGAAAGGGGGAAACATTGGAAATGTAAATAAAGTATCTCAAAAAAAAGCTAACATGAAAAAAAAAAAAAAGAGGCAAGGCAAGAAGTCAGCCAGTGGCCCAGTGGAGTAGAATATGGAAGAAATGATCAAACTGGGAAGAGGAGGGAAATGCCCTTCTCCATTGTCTCTTGAGAGAAACACTGGACCTTTGAAAGGCTAAAGGCAAATCATAGGCAGAAGGGGAAATACAGTGAGTTCATGTAGGAAATTTCTGCTCAGATAAGGTCTGTGATTCCAAAGGCAAAGATAAACCTTCCCCTTGTCTTTACACTAACACTTCAACTGGCAAGCCAGGACATGCTAGCAGATCAAAGGCCCAGAAGAGAATCCGGGCCCAGCTGCCTCCTACATAAAGTACCCAGCTCGGCCTGACCCATGAATGGAAATGTTCCAAGCAAGTGAACCTTAGAACAACTTTGGGCAGGGGGTTGTTTTGTTTCATTTTGAGTAGCCAAATCTTGGACTTCCTGAGGTAGGTCGCACCTTAACCTCCTTGGTAGTCCTTTATGGATTATGACTTAAGAAATCCAAGTAAGGGAGAGAGTCAGGAATAGAGTCAGGGCCACAGCTAGTCAGACACATGGGGACTGGCGGGAAAAGCGCCATTTAGTTCCTTCCCTTTCCCCTTCCCTCTCCTCCTGTTCCCTGTCCCTCTCTCCTGTTTGACACTCCCCTCCTTCCTCCTCCCTCTTCTTCTAATCTCTCTCACACATGCACACAGATACACAAGTTGCGTTGTCACTGTGCTGGTACACAAGTTGCGTTGTCACTGTGCTGGCTTGGTGACACCAAAAGCATTCTTATTGTCCTCCTTTGCCAATTACTTCCATTTCTCTATGGAATTTTTGAAGACATGGGCCACCCTTTTCCTTAATGCTTTGCCCTTAACATCCTTCTCACAGGAGGTGGCAATCTGGTAGTGTTAGACCTGAATTCAAAATCCAATACTGCCACATGACAAGGAGCTCATGTTTCTTCAGCTGCAAGAAGAGAAGGTTTCCTACTTCATAAGGTATTGGAAAGAGTAAGGCAATATTATGGCAAACCTTGAGTACAAGATATGTGTTTGCAGATATGCTTTTGCACAGAGACCAAGAATCACTTGAGCTAGAAACCGGCAGCCTTATCTCAAAGATGCGTTGTCTAGCATCTATGATTTAGCTCTCAAATCTAAATAATGGGGAGATGAGGAAAAATATCAACCTCCCAGAGAAACTGAATAACCTAGAAGGAAGTGCTGGTGGCATGGAGTGTGTCCACCCACACCCCGCATATCTCTTTTTGTCCTCCAGAGAGGGACAGTCTACAAAGCCAAAGGCCAGTTTCTACTGGTACCCAAGAGGGGAAAAGAGCAGTGCTACCTTAAGATTCCAATCATGTAAGACAAGGAATCTGGGCTCAGCAAAAGTATCAGGCAGCAGTGTGGGAAAAGGCAGGTGTTCTTCCAGTATAGTGAGGTGCATTCATTTCTCTGCTTCTGATCTTCAAGCTGTGAGTGACAGTGGCAACACTAAGTCAGGACATCAGAGACGAAAGCATCTGCAGAACTCACAAACATAAACACTCAGGTGAGAAAGCTTTATTGAAACACACATACATATTAAAGTAGAATACCAAAGAACAAGTCTGAGCCTGGACTCTCAGGTATGTTTCCATTACAGGATCAATCCATAGTGAAGGGATCTCTGAAAAACATTCTATGCAATTCACACCCATCATCTTAACCACTAGTGACCTTACAGGAACGTCAACTTGCAGCTGGCTCCATTGACAGGCATTTCTTCTCTGCTACACACACCTTCCATGTACACCTTTCTATAGATAGACTAAAAAGTCCAGTTCAGAAGAAGGAGTAGCAGGAAATGAAAGCTCACTAAAGCTTCTTTTATGTCTCAACACACACTACTCCCAAGTTACACCCAGGTCAAATTTAGGAAACAACCAAAGACAGGAACTGAAAATATATTGGGTGAAAAGTTAGAATAGCCAGGTGGTTCCATCCACATTTTCATGGGGTGGTAATAGTCCTCAACCTGGGGACAGTCTTTGGCTCTTGCAGCTGAAACAGAGGTATACAGACTATGTTCTATGTAGCAGCACACCCCAGACACAAACTTAGAGAAAGCTACAACACATGAGAGTGAACATGCCTCATCTTCCATGAGGGAAATAAGGATCTCTCTCTCCAACAACTGCTGTAACAGTTTAAAACAGAGAACCCAGCACGGGCTTTGAAAAACTTGATTCAGAGTCACTTGGACCTTGTGGGATCAGCTAGTAGGTC
The DNA here is from genome assembly GCA_028551405.1 of Uromys caudimaculatus. Lineage (NCBI taxonomy): Eukaryota > Metazoa > Chordata > Mammalia > Rodentia > Muridae > Uromys > Uromys caudimaculatus. The sequence continues at coordinate 70,696,584 of CM052722.1, forward strand.
TCACAGGACATGTTAATGTCTCAGTGAAAAGGCCATTATCTAATTAAAGTGATTTTTCTAAAGTGACTCTATTACCAGGACTCCCCAAAGGTCTCAGAAGGAGCTGGGGAATTTTCATTGCATTTCAAAGAAAAGCACTAGACTCAAGCAAGGTGGAAATTGCTTAAAACGGGAAAAGTTAAAAAGCAAGTTCTAGAAGTATATCAAGGTAGATGAGGAGATAAAATAGAAATTGGAGAGGAAGGACTGGCCGTTCACCCCTCTCCCATAGTCTAATAATATCTTTAACAACCAAACCTTGCTTCCAAGAGCTTTGGCCTATTATTAGGCATACCTAGACCCACATACTAGAACTAGTGCCAAAAGCAGCCACACTTCCAGGGAAAGTGTGAGCAAAGATAGCAAGATAGAAGGTAGAGAGTTGTTATAATATGGTTTTTAAAGTTAATTAAACCACACAGAAAGAGGCAACTATGTACTCAGAAAATATACTAAACTATATATAAATAAAAACCATTTGAAAGGGCCCTTATTCTTGGGCTGCTTTAACAGAAGGAACAAGCCTGTGTCACACTAGCTAGCGAAATAAGATCTGCTGAAATACACGTTTACACACACACACACACAAACACACACACACACGCACACACATTAAATTAGAAATCTTTCTTTGTGGTTGCTTTGCTTTCTTTTGACTTGGACTAACTAGGGCTGCACCTGCAGTTGAGAATAGGAACTCATACACCCAGCTTCTGCTTGACCATTGAGGAACGTAGCTGCAGAGTTCCTTCTGCCCAAGACCCTGGGTACTGTCGCATCTTCTGCCACAGGCTTACTTCTTCACCAGTCGAATCCATCCAGTCCACCACTTCGCCATTACTGATCCCTAAGAGAAAACACCAGAAGAGACTGAACAGAGTTCCACCACTAAACCCATCAGGGAGGACTGCTTATATGGCAAAGGAATCCAACCCAGAAAAGACATTGGGGTCAGCAAGCTGGCAAGCAGAGTCTACAAATACATGTGCTTCTGAGACAATAAGGAGAGTGTAGGTTGATGAAATGGGACTTGAGATGACATAATGTCAATAGAGGCTTGTTGCTTGGTGACCTTTTCAGAGCTCTGGTGTCTGCCACCCCATACCAGAACTGCTACCTTTCTGTCATTGGTAACTTGACTTGATTTTCAAAAATACAGTTGATTGCATATACTGTAAGAAGGCAGAGGGCTTGTTAGTAACTAGAGTAGTAGGCTATACATGGGTCCTTGACTTAACATTTTTTTAAAAATTGAACACCTCTCTCTCTCTCTCTCTCTCTCTCTCTCTCTCTCTCTCTCTCTCTCTCTCTCTCCTTATTACGGAGTCAGGATTTCACACGGAAACCTTGGCTACTCTCAAAGTGGTGGCAATCTTCCTGCCTCTGCCTGCCAAGTACTTAGACAATGGACATGCACAACTTCTAAATAGCCTTTTCTTTTATATTTTTGGTTGTGAGCCTAGCCTTTAATAGCTGAGCCATCTCTCCAGCCCTAAATACCTTTTTTTTATACCTGTAAATTCTAGGCCTACTGTTAGGATTATGTGATCCCACTCCTATTCTATTGTACAATAATTCATTCATTCAGTGGACATTTCCTGAGTGCCTACTACATGCCTGTTTGGAGATACTGTGATGAATACACAAAGAATGCCCCTGCCCTAGGCAGTTTACATGTGAATAGAAAACACAATCATTATAAAATCCCAAAATCGGAAGTAACTTGGTATATTTGGAGAGCAGAGTAAAAGTTATGATGGTTGTAACACAATAATACAGGGAAATGATACAGGAAAGATAAGGAAGAGTCAAGATTATATGAGGCCTGTGAACTTGGTAAGAATTTCTGAATGTGGAGAAAGACACTGAAGGGTTCAAACAGGGGACAGACATGAAGTAGCTTACATGTGCAAAAATATCATTGTAGATGCTTTGTTAGGTATTCATATACAAGTAGTATTCAAGGCCACAAGAATCCAGCAGACAACTCCAACTAGAACTTCATGGAGCTAAGTATAGCTATGAATGTGGTCCAACACAAAATCATAACTAATTAAAGCAATGATTTTTTTTTTTTTACTTTTTTGTGATTCTTGATAACTCAACTGCACAGTTCTTGAGTGTGAACATTATATTTGAAAATGTCATGATGACATGATGTCAAAAGGTTGGACAGGTTCGAATGAGCCTATAAAAAAAGAGAAAAAAAGAGCATCCAAGACAAAGCCAGAGAGCACCATCATTTAGAGTCTGAGTACAACATGAAGAACCCATGAAGGAAATTGCAAAGTGTTATGCAATAGAATCAAAGGGAGTAGAAGAAGGCAAACAATGGCAAACATTTCAAGACAAAGGAAGCAGTCTGCTCTGTTAAGTAGTGCCTGGGAATTCTAGTGAGATAATAGCCTCACTTTGCATGAGTAATCACTTTTAAGAGTTGAAGAATAGGCACCATATCACAGTGCACTGAGAACAGAAGGAAAGGCCAGGAAATAGAAGTCATTCTTTCTAGGGTGCCTGGACATGTGGTCAATGGAAAGTTTGCTCTTTATTTAATTCAATTAGGACTGAGCACATTGGCCCTTTTCTTGATCTGAGCACTTGGGAGATAGAGGTGAGAGGATCAAGAGTACCAGGCTAATCTGGGCTAATGAGACCCCATCTCAAACAAAGGAAGAAATGAACAGAGAGATTGGTGTCACCAGGGCATGTGCCCATCTCCCTTCAATAGTCAAATCAAATGAAATGGATCATACAGAACAGACAGAAATTACAGAAGCAGAACCATTGAGAAGTAGGAGGTAATCTAGAATCCTTGGAGAGCAAGGATGTGCGGGCAAGGACCCTTCTCATTATAACAAGATAGAAGACAGAAATCATAAGTCAGGTGTTAAGGTCGTTTTAGGCATTCTTTATAGGAGGAGGATGAAGTTCCCGGCCTTCAGGGTCACCTTTCTATACAAAGAACACTGTGTGAGTTCTACCTTCCCTTAGGCCTTGCAGGCAGCAGGCACTCAATAAGTACTTGTTGGATGTTTATATAAAGGAAGAAAATTGCTGTCAGAAAAGTTCTTTGTACATAGCGGTGGCTGAGAGCTGTGAAGAATAAGAGAGACAAGAAGCCTTTAAAACAAGTGATGATCAGATAGGGGAGAGAGTCTCACCAGTGCCAACACCCAGTCTGACCCCTCCCAGGAAGTCATTGCTGGCCAGGGGCTCCCGGTCCCAGACAGTCAGTTCCAGGCACACGTGTTGTAGATCTTCCAGCCTCACACCATTGTAGACAAATGTATGGTTGTAGTGGGGATTCAGGGTCTTCTTCATCACAGGAGTTTTACGCTTACTGGCCTTGTTCCTCATGGGAAGGAGGTATCTGGCAGAGGGCGGGGAGTCATCAACACCTCCTCAAGCTGACAATATGTTCCCCTTGCCCCTACCACAGGCCTAGCCCAGGATGGTAAGCCAAGTACACACAACCCTCCTTTGAATCTGCTGAGGCAGACTTCCCACTACTTCCACTAGATCATCTACTTCCTTTAACCTAAAGAGAAAAATGAAGACATTAGTCATGCTATGGCCTATACTCCAAGGCTGAGTTTAAATATGTGGTTCCACTTCTCTCACATGAGGTAAATGAAGCCATTACTTATATGTATAAGTTTAGTCAAACATGACTTCTTAGGGAGCTGAATGATCTCTAATATAGAGGAAGCTTACAGTCCATAATAAAAATTATGAAGCACACAGCATTGCACTATAAATGTGGACAGTTGTGGGACATGGATTTTCCACCTAGGCTTATGGCAGAGGACTAGTATGAGAAAGTCAGAGTCGAACTCTCTACCACCCTCCCCTGTGAAAGAGAGCACCAGAGTTGATGCCAACCTGATCTCAGACCAGTGCAGAGGTAGTGGAAGAGACTTTGCCATTACCTAATTTCAGAAACCAAGCTGCTGAGGGTGCTAGGAGGAGGGCAGAATCTACAGAGGAAGATTAAACTGGGTTCCCCATTAACTTGCTTGTCTTATAACTGCTTAGTTTGATGCTGGCCCAGGGACTCACCCCTTGACAAAGCTGTCTGATGTCCCTCCTGATTTGGCAGCCGTCAGGTTCTTGGCTTCTTTGATCCACACCTGGAGTTCTCCCCCTTCCCCACCTTTACCTGTAAGGGATGTCGGCCATTGCAAGTGAACTCCCATGCCACCAGTTGTATCCTGAACATTAACTATATAGAATGTCCTCTCCTTGTTTTGGAACACTGCAAACTCCCTAACTGAATTGTGCCTGCATCCTTTGTTCCAGCACAGTGCCCAGCATAAGCAGTAGGAACTCAACGGATCATACCAATAGCAACAAGCATTCATTAAAAACTTGCTATGAACCAAACACCACCTTAAGCATTTATTCTCTAAATAGTCCTATGAGATATGCACTATGATTGTCCTTATTTCATACATGAGATGACTGAAGCTAAAAGAAGCGGTTGCCTGTCATTTGCTAAGCAATTAAAACAGGAAGGAAGTCCTCTGCTGAGTTCTCGACCTCACCCTTTACTGCACAGAACTCACCAGAACACCATCAATTTCCACCCCCTCTCACCTACCATTGTGAATATGCCTTTCCCCAGACTGATCCTTTGCCCTCAGTCTGAACACTTGCTGATCAGTTTCTTTAAAAAAAAAAAAAAATCTATTTCAAAGAAAACTTCCTGTTCTTTGATCTGATTCTTTCAAAGCTGTTCTCTGTGCCTTTCTTTCCTTTCACGATCACCAATTACTCTGGCAAAGAAGTGACCATGCTCATCACCTCTGCTTCTCTAGATCAACCACTGAGTCTAGTTTCTTGTGAAATCAGAGTCCATTAATGCCCTCCAACCTAATTGTAACAAGCTGCATCTTCTCAGGCCTCATCTGGCCTGGCTGCTTGCAGCGTTTGGAGAGTGCCTTTCTGTGTCCTGATGGCCTGATGACCCTCTTTGACATTTTCCATCTCATCATCCTTTTTAAATGTTTCTGTTCCTAAAGGTTCCCTGTCTTTGTTTCTTTTCTAGTCATTCTGCATACAGTCCTTGCGACCTATTGATTCCTCAAACCTACATTGCACTTTCCTGAAGATATATGTGTGTATATGTATGTATGTGATATATATGATATATATGATTGAATATATATATATGAATGAATGAATTTGGGCTTCCTGTTGCCAGCAGATCAAGTCAAGCTCTTCATTAAAGGCCCTTTTCCTTTTTTATTTAATTTCTGCAGACTCGTCGCCAAGCCCAGCTTTACTCCTATACGACACACTCACATCCTAACTCCAGACCCTGGGAACATACTCCTGATCACTGACCTACAACCCCACATTTACCAGGCATACAGATTGAGCCTTTTTGAAAAACAAGGTCTCATGTAACCCATGCTAGCCTCAAATTCTCTATGTAGCTATGATTCCCTTCAATTCCTGAACCTCATGACTCCACCCCCCAAGTGCCAGTTTCTGACGTGCTCTGTGCCTATGACAGAGGCCTTTACACATGCTATGCAAGCACTCTATGAACTGAGCTGCATTCCCCACCTACATTTTAAATAATTATTTTGTTTTCCTTTTGTTTTAGATAGTCAATTTTTTTGAGATGGGGTCTCACTCTATAGCCAAGTCTGACCTGTAACCCAGTATAAAACATATCCAGCCTGAAAAATCATAGCAATCCTCCTGCCTCAGCGTCCCAAGTACTAGGATTCCAGGCATTCACCACCTTGGCCAAGTACCAATCTCTTTAAGAACCTGTGCTAGCACTGTCCGTTCTCCCAAAAACTGTCCCTCCCTTTCACCGTCCCTCGTTTTGTGCCTGGTATAATCTCAAGGTCCAGTTTCACTGTTACTTCCTCAGCAAAGCTCTCTCCATCACCCTCATAGGTGGGTGGCCTGGGCACATGATTACCTTTCTTTAAAAGTTGTCCTCAGAGGACAAGTATTATGTTTCTCTTATCTACATATCTACAGTCACCAGCACCGTGCTGGCCACGTTGACCGACTCAGCCTTGCACTTCCTACACCTCATGCCTCCCTACTCCTTCCAAGCACCCTTCCTGCTTTCTTCTGCATTCTTAGTAGCTTGACACAGATGGAACAAGACCAAATCACATTAACAGCCTAAAAGTCATCTAGAAGGAATGCCAGCAGTATGGCATTTCCTTCCAACTGAGAGACATAAAGGCTTCCTGAGAAAGAGACTCCTGCTTAGAAGATCCAGGAAACATCCCATTCTTTCCTAGCCAACAGTGCCAGCACCAATCTCTCACAGACCCTGTATAGAAGCCTAAGAGCTGAATCCAGGGCCCCCAAAGAAAACTCACTCTTTTTCCGGTCACCTCCAACAGGGAGTTTGGAGGCTGGGATGTATTTCAATGAAACCACCAACTCGCCTTTGTGTGCTGGCAAACCAGGCGAGGACTCAGTACTGATCTGAAACATAGAGAAACCCAACAAGTGAAATCAGGCCTCTCAGGAAACACTGGGACCTCACCCTGAGGATTATAAAGCTGTCCCCATAGGTGGGTAGCACGGTGATATATCTCCGTTATCCCAGCACTGGGGAGTCTGAAGAAAAAGAACCATGACTTGGAGGTCAGCCTCAAATACATAGCCAGACCCTATTACAAAAATAAAAGAAGAAATAGATACAATTACCCCAAGAACAGGTTCATGGCACAAGATGATCCATCTTTTATGGCTAAATGCCACAGCAGCTACGGTTTTCTTTGGCAGTCTCTTCAGGAGGAGATCCAGAAGAACCAGGGTACACTACTGTGTACTCTGGGGATCTGATTACTAGATTCCAAATGTTCCCAACGTATGCCAGCAAGATGGCCACACAGACTCACAAAGGAATCGAGGATATTTAATTAAGAATCTTGTTACCAGCATTGTTAGTAAGAGCCAAGAAGTGGAAGCAATCTGTCAGTGATCACAGGCCAGGTTAAGAGTGACTTTAATGCCTTCATGTGACATGTGGCATGAGGTTATCAGAAAGAACACAGGCTATCTCTGATAGCTCAAGTGCAAGCAAAGAAGGTCACTGCAGAAAAGAAACCATTCAGCTTTCCCCTTCTCAGTCATAACTTTAACATGGTCTTCCTCTTACAGTCTAGCTAGTTAAAATAGAACCTGACTAGAACACATAGTTATATACCTATAAAAATCTACCTTATACCTTTTGAGTAAAATAAACCTACATCTATGCTTTAATGTGATCATACTGAATTTACACTTTCTGGGAAGGGGACATACAAGAGAGATACTTATTGTTAAGTGAACAAAACAAGAAGTAGAAAAACAATCTCATATTAAATGTAAACATAAAAATATACTAAAACTATACCCATGAACTATATTGTATAATGTTTTTTTCACTCTATTATAGCACTTACTATTTGCCAGTAGTTATTAGTAGTATAAATATATCATTTGTTTAGTATGTAATCTCTATGAAATAGGTATCACCCTCATCTTGTGGACTATTTAATAAAGAAACAGAGAGGTTAAGTCATTTCCCCGCGACACCTTGGTTCCAGAGTCCATGCTTTTTACCACTTGACTGAATAAATCAATCCAAAAAATACAGAAGAATCTAACCCTAGGGTTAACAGTCTGGGAGAAGTAAAGAGACCTTTCACTACTTTCTATCATCTTCAGTAGTGTCCTGCTTGTGAAAAAGAGCCACATCAGCTTCTTCAAAGTCAAAAGGACTTTAAAAGGGGGATGGGGCTTGTACAGGTTTTAGGGAGAGGTAAAAGTTTGCTTCACAGATTTTAATACTTGACAGTTTCCTTGTTTGCTTCAGTGCCAGGTATCAAGCCCAGGGCCTCAGAGCAGCTAAGCACATACTCTACCTCTGCATTAGATCAGCCCCTGACTTAAACATGGTTTTAGCTAACGACTCTCTATCACTACAATCTGAGTGCCAGAGGACAAGAGTCAAGCTTACTTCTGTCCATCCCAGAAAGGCCAACATTTAGCATGGTACCAAGTTTACACAGATACCCCATGTTGACTGAATGGATATAACAGCGAAAGAACAGGAGTCCAGGACACAGAGCAGGCAGCTTTGGGCAGGGACTCCTTCCCTCTCTTAGCTCACTGGCTATCACTTTCTTTATGTTCCAGTTTTCCCCAGCACAAGCCTGCACAAACTAGAGGCGCCTTCACATTTCTTGAAGCTGAACTAAGCTATGTCCTCACAACTGAGGGTGCTAAGACTGGTAGGCTTAATCTTCTATATTTCAATAGACATATTGCATATCCAGAATACACAAACTTAGTCTGTAGGGAAGACAGAAAAGAAGGGGGGAAGAATGGTCAGCAAGAGAAAAGAAAATGGTAGCACATGGATTGTCGGGGGTGTGTGTGTGAAAAACCCCCAGAAACATTAAATATAGATTATTTTAATTTAAGAAGAAATGTATGATTTTTAAATTTTTAATTAAAAATTTAGTTTTTAGAAACCTTAGTGGGTGGGTGGGTGAAGGAACACCCTCATAGAAGCAGGGAGGGGGGATGGGATAGGGGGTTTCCAGGAGTGGGGAAAACCGGGAAATTTCAAATTTACATTTGAAATGTAAATAAAGAAAATATCCAATTAAAAAAAGAAAAAAAAAACCTTACTTTAAGTCTAGCAAATAGAGTTTACATATTAAACAATACTATAGTAAAATTATTTGATGAAGTTTTAAATATGAGATATAAGGGGAAAATTTCAAGTTATTAAAAGTTTTAAAGAGGAAGATAAGATGGTATTTTATTTCATAAGCTACATGATTTATTAATTCCTAGACTGTTGACTTTAGTCTTAACATCGAGTTTAGTATGATGGACTTCCTTCCATGGCCCATTTTCATTCTGCTGAAAATATTTCCAAAGAGCAAACACCTCCATTTTAATGGAAGACATGTTTTGTTGGCACCTCATGGTGCTTTACAGTGACATTTTCAATACAATTATATAAACTCCAAGCCACAGGGAGAACGATTTGCATGCCAAATTGTTAAGAAATTCTAGGACTCTAATAGCATGTTTTACTTTGGTAGTAATTGCTTTCCTGTTTTTATGACTCTTTAAAGTGGAAAAATGTAATGTCACTAAAGTTTTCTGGAAGGCAACAGCCTCAATTTACTAGATACACTCTCCTCTGACTCAACTATTTTGCCACTAGGGCTTTCTCTGACAATTACTTTCCCCAAAGAAAGACAAGATAGGAGGTAGGTAGGGTATGGCTCAGAAGGGTAGTCCTTGTTTAGCATATATGAAGCTCTGGATTGGATTACCAGTACTGAAAACAGAGGGAAAGATATATGACAGCAGTTTTCAAACATAACAATTTAAGTAGCCACTAGTGGGGTCTGGTAAATAAATTTATAATACAAAAATCTAAGAGAATAGTATATAGCAAGTAAAATGAGATCAATCTGTAAGTAATGGCATAGAGTGATGCATATAATAAATTATATATATATATATATATGAACAAGGCTTATTCAATTCACTTGAGTCAAAAAGAGTATACTATGTATGAATATGCATATATGATAGATAGATGATAGATTGATATCTATGCTGCGTAATACAAAAAATTTAGAAGTATACTTAAATATCTGTTAAGAGTAGCTATTTCTAAGTAATGAAATGTACTTTCTTTTTACATATTTTGTTGTTTTAATTTGAGATCATGTATATATAGATCTTTTTATACTTTATATTCTTAACAGGGCAAACGTTCAAAAGTTTAAAACAAAGAAAACTAAAAGACAATAATAAAATCGAAAGATAAAAGCACATCCGTCTTCCACTTCCAAGAGGCAGCCCCTGTTCTGAGTTTCTAGATCATCTTTGCAAAGGTATTATTCTATGTGCTGTGAATTGTTTAAAACATCCAAAATGTTATTATAACTTTTAAAGGGGTTTGTACTGAATCCAGTGTGATAAACAAGAAGTTGCTGCCTAAAGTTTTCTGATGTAGCTGTTTTATCTTAACCAGAATTGCAGTACACTATGGACTGGCCACTGTGTGCTACACACTCAAGGATACCCTGCATGAGTCCTACAACAGGGAGCAGCACTGCCGTATCATTTTGTTGAAGACTAAACTGGGGCTCAGAGAAGGTAGGTGAATTCACTAGGCTACCAGTAAGTCACAGAAATAGGACTCTAGTCCTGAGCTGCACTATGGTGCCACCTTATTACACTGCCATCTGAGATGCCATCTCTAAAGTAAAGTTTCCCTGGCCTGCATACAGAAGAGAGCAGCCATTGCAGACCCATCAATTTTTGTACCTCTCATTTCTAAAGTAGGAAGTTTGGCATAGAAAGGGGTGCAGATTAGGATATGCCCCAAAGGTTATATTTGAGCGGAAGCAAGTTAGGATGTCTGAATACATGCAGGCTCTGGACAGTGATGTGAGCTGTAGTGTTCTGTTTTGCCTGATTTACACAGAAGAAATTGCTCCTGCTAAACTTAGAAAGGCCAGCAGGGTGCAGCAGAATTCTACAGATAGCTCCATGCAAAGCTACTTCCAACACAGACCAGCAGAGGCCACTGCAGACAATTCACTGGGAGCCAAGCTGTGAAAGGCCTTTAAAGCAGACTACCTTTCCATGTAAAGGGAGGCAATGATCCTGCTTCTTATCCAGCTTCCAAGAGTCCATGTGGACCTCCGCCTCTCCAAGGAAAGTATTTCTGCCAAAACGACCATGATGCCAAACAGAAAACTGCAAAGTTCTCTGAGCCAGAAGAGATTCCGAAATCTCATACTATGAGGGGAAAGAAACATCCCAAGGTGACCGGTTAGGAATTATTCCTCAAACATTAATTCTTACAAACCCTAAACAACCTGTCCCCCTGGGCTGTAGTTCAGGGCATCAAATGGTTTTAGTTCCTAAGCACTTTGAATTGCTCCACTCAAAGTTTCAATTGTTCCTCTTTCACTAACCCTAACACCGTACATAGGAAGCCAGAGTAAATTAAGTTTTCCTTGAGTGGCTGAAAGGACCTGAGAATATCCACAAACAATTGCCAAGGAGACTCTTTACCTCAAACTGCTTTTAACTTTTTTACTACATTTTGATTATTTGTGTTAGTATGCTGTGGGAACGTGAATGTCATGTCTGTATGTGTGGGAACGAGTATGCCATGGCATGAGTGTGGCAATCAGAGGATAGCTTATAGGAGTGTGACACTTTCTACCATGTGGGGCACCTCGCTAGCCCTCAAATAACTTCCTTATTATATATGTATGTGAATGGGTGCCTGGGTCTGTTTATGTACAACGCATATATGGAGATGCCCACCAAGGCCAGAATATGACATTGGATCACTGAAACTGGAGTTACAGACAACTGTGAACCACCATGTGGGAACTGGGAATTCACCTCTGTTCTCTTCCCCCAAGAAGAGAAGATATAATCAGATTCCCACAGTGATACCTCAGGCACAGGCATGGTCTACAGCCATGTCATAGAGCCAAAGCTATACCACAATGACCCAAAACAAAAACAAAACCTTCTCCCTCTGGGTTCAAGTGTATACCCGAAAGGTCTCATCATATAGTGGATTGATGGTGTCCCGCTTGATGCTGGTTTTTCTTTTTCCTTGGCGAGACTTGTCAGGCAGAAGATAAGTCTTCACATATCTAGTAACCAAGAACGACACTAAATTATTTGCTAGCCTTTCTCAAGCCCTGTCTTTACTTTGCTTCTTGGCACATGATGTAATACTATGTCAAAAATTTCATTTTTGCTTTTTTTCCAAGTCGTAAGCCCTTTATTAAATTACATCTTACTATTCTGTAACCAAAGAAGTGATAATTTTGATCAAGAGTACCCCAATAGATTCTAAGGTCTACTTTCTCCTGTCAGAGTATTATGCAGGTCTCAGAAGCACTCACGGGTTAGAACGCTTCTTTGCTTCATCAGCATAGGCCAGCTGGTGGCACTCTTTGACATGGATGACCAGAGTCTGGGTCTTCTGCTCAAACTTCAGTGAAAAGGCAATCTTGCCGGTCACAGAGATGTTCCCAAAATCACCAGCTTCGCTATAGATACTCATAATGCTGCCAATGGTACTCTGAGGGGAAAACAATTACCAACGGCTCAGGAAAGCATATTCCACATCCATGATTGCTCATATCTTCCCTTATGATAAAGCCAAAAGTCTCAGAAAGGCCTGCAAGGGGCCAAAACTGCCAACAGTCCTTTACCCAGAGGGTAAGTCAGCGCAAGTAGCACACCCACAATTGTTTGAGTTAGTTCACCTCCTGGCTCACACAGACTCTTGATGTCTCTTTCTACCTCATTTTACACAATCTATTGATTAATGTCCCCATTTTTAGAATGATGACAAGGAGTAGGAAGGTAAGGTACAGCTAAGCCCATTTGTGGTGTGACAACATTGCCTAGAAGATGTTAGTCGCTGGTTTCAAAAAGGGCCTTAATTATCTACCATCTATTTAGCAGTATCTACAGAGGAGAGAGACTGGGCCAGAACTGAGAGCCACTCCTGCAAATATAAAGGTGCACTCCTCTCTGGTAGCCGTGAAGAATATGAGATTGGGCTTCTACAGTTTCTTCTAGTGTAAGTGTGAAAATCTAATTAGTCTCCTTCCGAAATCTGTTCACTCAAAATAACAATCTTTGCACTTATGATAGATATAGGCCCTGGTTAGCAAATGTCCATGAGGCTGTTCTGTCTTCATCCCTATCCACAACCTTCATGTCAGTCTGGCAAAGGTCCTTACAACATCTGATTGCCTTTAATGTAAGAATAGGGAGCAGCTTAAGAAGTCTGGAAGTCGGGTCTTGTTTACAGCATGGCCTGGTTATCCAGCTACTTTTCCCAAAGCTGGGATGAAAGACTGGCCAGAGATTTCGTTACCTCTTGGAGACTCTCCAGATCAGAGGTTCTGGCAATACCTGGAAGCCACATGGAGCACCTAAGTGCCAAAGTGACATTGGCACAAATGCATGCCCCTGCCCTAGGAAGACTGACTAGAGGGATTTTCCCAGTCTGCTCTAATGACAATGGCTCTTCTTTCTTTCCTGGTGCCCCGATGTGCCTAAAAGCAGAGGCGCATAGAATATACCATGGAGGAGCCACTCTGCATGCTGCCTCTGGCCAGTTTCTGGCGATGCAACTTCACCAGGTGGTCAATGTCCTCTTCCTCCTCCTCTTCTTCCTGGAACAATGGAAACTTGAGAGTTAATCAAAGCAAGGCTCAAAAAAAAAAAAAAATCAAGGTCTTTCCTTCAGTGAGGACCAAAATTGACGGCAAAAGCTCTGAGCTTTCATGTAAATATATATGCGCATATCCTTTTAAAAATGTATCTTCATGTCCCAAAAGAAAACAAGTATTTAATATTTTCATGGGAGTTTTATAACTCTCCCATTTGAATACCCTAGTGTAGCCATCTCTTAGTATAAATTTTACTATAATTATTGTTGTTTGCATATTCTATCCTCCTCCTCCTCCTCCTCCTCCTCCTCCTCCTCCTCCTCCTCATCATCATCATCATCGTGTCTGTATTCAACCATGCTTGTATAATGGCATGCATTTGGAAACCCGAAGACAACTTTAGCAAGTCAGTTCTCACCTTCTACCTTAACACGGACTCCAGGGGTCAAACTCAGGTTGTCAGGCTATTGCAGCAAGTGCGGCTGCCCCATCACTTACCTCATTGCTCTTCTCTTTATATTTTAGTCAAAATAAGTATTTATTTGAGTGGCCAACCATAGATCCAACACTGTGATAATGGTAAGCGATAACAAAGACAGTACTTTAAGCAAATCAAGGTGCTGGTATATTTCAGAAATTGGGGAAATTATAGGTGATTTCACCTTTCCTAAAGAATTAAACAATGAGAATGAGAGAATTGGATACTAAAGCCAATTCTAAATTTAAATTTTTAATATAGTACCCAAGTGAAATGTAAGAGCACTCACCATGTCCGCACTCAGGCCCGGTACAGATTTGCTTCTGTCTCCCAAGATACCACTTTCCTGGGCCACATCTTCTGGGCGAAGGTCTATCACAGACTTAGTGTATTCTGCATGAAAGACCAAATATTTAAGTCAAAAGTAAGCTTCTGTACCCCATACCAAGAGCCCAGCAAAAGCACTTAGAACACAAGGCCCAGGTTGCTGTGACCAAGATGCTACCTGAAGGCCTCAGGTCTTTTCTGGTGTTCTTCTTGAATATCATGTCGCCCTCGTCACCACACACTGCATTTTGGTTCCCTGGTAGAAATTCCTAGAAGGGAATAAGTTCAAGGACATGGGGTAAAAGGCCAGGCGGTAGACCAAAGGAGCGGCTTATGGGTCAGATTTTAATCCAACTATGACAAGGTTAAAGGAAAGGTTAACATAAAACTCATGTTCACACACATTGCAGCCAAGACCTTTGAAACGTTTCTAAATGGAGCTGGGTAAAATTTTAGTTGAATTCCTGACTTGAGATATAAAGACAGGGTGGAAGGAGAGGGAAGAGAAGGAGGGAGGAAAGAGGAGGGGGAAGAGGGAGAGAGGGGAAGAGAAGTAAAGCCAATAGCCTGAAATTTACCTTTTCAACTTGAGGTTTGGGAGCAGACATCTTCTTCCATTCTGGGAAGAGTCCAGATTTATCCAGAGAATCTCTCCTAGAAGTATCAGAAGTTAGAACTAAACCACGCCATCCCCTTCCTCTTCTAGCCAGGCCCCAAAGCACTACCAAGGAAGTAGAGTCATTGCCATCACTATAGCAACCAAATTGAGAAGGCCCATTTCGCATCCATCCAAGGCACCTTGAAGGAGTGCGGAAGATCAGGGGAACAACTCTGCACACACACACATACAAATGCTCACACCTCCTTTCCTAAGGGACAGAGGCAGAGTCCTCCACAGTACAGCATCCAGGGGAAGGTAGCTCACTCCAGGAAGCAGTGCTCAGAGCCAAAGCAATAGAAGACTAAAGAGAGACTTGTGGAGAGGTCGGAAGAAAGATTCAGCCAACAGCCCAATGACAGAAACCAGGGAGGCAGAAGAAACCTGCCTCCTGATGCTAGAGAACAAAATGAGAGCTCAGAATGGACCGACGTGACCAAGATGGGGGAACTCCACCTGGAGGTGCTGTCCGAGTCAGCGGTGTAGCTATCCAGACTCTCACTCTCAGCCTCCAGCGCGCTCTTTCCACTTTTCGGCTTTGACACTTCAAACAGCAAACTAGAATAAAAACCAAGATCCAATGTTTTACAAGAAGGCAACTCTCCTGCCTCTGGATAGGTGGTATCTCTCCAACTGACCCACAGCAGTAACCTGAGTGCTTTTTTTTTCTTTTTTTTAACATAACGGTGAGTCAAGTTTACAACAGTGGGACTCATACCTAGGGCCGCACATGCTAAGCAAACACTACCACTGAGCGGCACCCCCAGCCATGTGAGTAGACTTTGCCAACACATAAGTCATTTATTTCCTGTTTCTGTGGAAACCAAGTTCAAATTCCTTAGCATAATGTGGAACTTCTAATGCACCACCCCTTCAAAGGTCTCCAGCTTTATCGTTTGCCCTTCACTCCTCTCCAGACTCTACATCCCAGAAGACTAAGATCTCCTACTTTCTGAATATCCCAAGCCTGTTCTTTTTATGTAGATCAGGCTAGCCTCAAACTCACAGAGATCCACCTGCCTATGCCTCCGGAATGCTAGGATTACAGGCCTGTCACACCATGCCTGGCAGTAACATACTACCCTTAAGCTCCTGGTTTTTAAGCATTTGTTCATTTATTTATTTTATGCATATTAATGTTTTGCCTGTGTGGTACGTGCATGCCTGGTGCCCATGAAGGTTAGTAAGAGGGCATCAAGTGGGTGCTTGGAAGCAAATGCAACTCCTCTGCAAGAGGAACAAGTGCTTTTAACAGCTGAGCCTCACATAGCATTATTCATATAACCCAAACAGTAGAAAGAATTCAATTGCTCATCTACAGATGATGGGATAGCCAAAATATTGTATAGTAATACAAAGCTCTTTTGTTCATCCACAAAGAGCATAAAGCTCTAATGTGTGTAGCAACATGGATGAATACTGAAAACTTTATGCTAACTGAAACCAGTCAGAATGTCCACAGTTGGTATGACTCGAGTCGGATGATAAACCCAGGGTGTGCAAATCCAGAGAGGCAGACTGGAGATTACGGCCTGGGAGAAGTAGTAGTGGCCAGCTCAAGTTCAAGGTGCCTTTGGGGGGTGACAGGAATGCTCTGACAAACAGTGACTGTGATGGTTGTGTAACATCCGAAAACTTCTAACACTTATTACATTGAACATTACAAAATTAAAAATGGTTTAATGCTATGTGAATTTACCTCTGTTTTTAAACAACAAAAAGAAGCAATAATCACAAGGTTAGTTCTGACAGCTCTCTCTCTCCCTCTCTCTCCCCCCCTCCCTCTCTCAAAATAATTCAGAGCCTTTACAGAGGTCAACAAGGTCTTATGCAACTGGCTTCCCTTCCATGCCTGTGCTTATTTCCTTGCACAAGCACCCCCCAACTCAACTCCAGATTACACATGTGTCAGACTCATTCTAAGTTCTTTCTACCTGCTCAGATTTCTGTCTACAATGCTCCTCCCCTCCAAATACTCTCCATGTTTGCCCCTGCCCCTGAATTTTTTTCAAATGTCACCTTACAATTCAGACCTGCCTTAACTACGGGAAACAGCACGCGCATGCACACACACACACAAACACACACACACACACACACACACACACACACACACACACACACACACATGTTCCTGGAACTCCATTTCTGCTCACTCCAGGTTATTGTCTCCATCACACTTGTCAACATCTGGCAGACTACTTCTCTGATTATTTGGTTTTGATTTGTTTTATGTGCTTCCTACCCCCAAATCTACAATCTATAAACAAGAGACCCTTTTGTATCTATGATAGTATCCCAGCGCACAAAACAATATGTGGCACATAGTAAGCTTCCCCATATATTTAACAAATGAACAAGTAACCAGATCTATAATGTCTCCGTGTCTCAGCCAG
This sequence comes from Uromys caudimaculatus, assembly GCA_028551405.1. Classification (NCBI taxonomy): domain Eukaryota; kingdom Metazoa; phylum Chordata; class Mammalia; order Rodentia; family Muridae; genus Uromys; species Uromys caudimaculatus. Next base: position 70,713,705 of record CM052722.1, read on the forward strand.
TGGAGAATAAACTTTCCAGCTTGTCAGGTGACGTTTGAGATAGGGCTGTGCAAACAAACAGAAGGAGCTAAGTTGAAACCTTAGCATATACAGGAGGTGGGACAGAGGGCATTCTTGAGGAATGTACCAGCTTTATCATACAAGACACAGCAAGGTGCTTGGTTTTCTTTACTTTACTTTAAAAATCATCCTTTTGTCCCCTTCAATGCAAAGAGAAAATGAACTTCAAACAGAATCATTCCTCTAGAGACACTGTTCAACAATGGTCATGGAGTGTTTGGTGCTTGTATTTCTTTCTTTCTTTCTTTTTTCTCCTAAAGATGAATACGTTCTGATCCTGAGCTGATGTAAACAACCGTAGGGCAAAAAAGCAATTATTTGACATCTGTGCAGTAAAAATAAACTCAGAGATAGGAGTACTGGTCTTTATCTGTGTGATCTCAGGTAAATCATTTATCCTGCTTTCTTTTCTATAAAAATAAAAGGGTTGAATTAAATTATCTCTGAGGCTCCATAATTTTATGTAAAAATCACTTATGCTCACTCAATCGGTTTTCATGTTTATAATAAATAAGAGGCTTCTCAATCCAATGAGACAAGAGGTTGCAGACAGCCAGAAGCAGTAGATTTCAGAAATTACATTCTGATCAGTGATGTCAGATGCGTTAATCAAGTTCAGCAAATAAAAGCCATTTTTAACCTTAACTACAAAGGAATAGGGGGGGGGGCCCATCACCTGGAACAGATGACTCATACACCCAAGGCTATCTGATAAAATCACAGTCCATATATACAGTCAAGCAGCACACAAACATAAAAACGGATGAAGTGCTCTGGCGTTGGAAAAGTGTCTGTGTTGCAGTTTTCTGCTGGTTTTAACTAATTGGTACAAACAAGCTGTACGTGCTTAATTACGCACGCTAATGATTTCTGGCAAAGGAGAGGCACTTCAAACACTACTGCTACAGTTTAGTTAAGGAACACATTAATCACTCTCCTGAAGTGTCTTCACGCCCATCAGCAATCCCTTCTTTCCCTCCTGGCCCCTGGTCCCAGGCAAATGTTGATCTAGTTTAATCACTAAAAATTAGTCTGTATTTTTTTGTTTTGGAAATTTATGTACTAGAATCATATAGACTCATAGAATCAGTACTCTTATTTGTTTTGTTCTGTTTTGTTTGTTTGATTGTTTGAGTTTTTGTTTGTTTGTTTGTTTGATTTTTGAAGCATGGTCTCATTATCTAGTTCTAGCTGGCCAGGAATTTGCCATGTAGACAAGGGCAGCCTTAAATTCACAGAGATCCATCTGCCTTTGCCTTCTGCCCTCTGGCCTCTGGCCTCTCCCACTGTCTCTACCTCTGCGTCTTCCAACTGCTAGGACTAGAGGTTTGTACCACCTCACTCAGAACATAAGTACTTTCTTGTTAGTGCTTTTCACTCAACGCATGTATTTTGAGATCCATTCATGAAACTACATTATCGATAGATTGTTTCTTTCCTTACCAAATTAGTATTCTGTGTCATAAACAAACCACAGTTTATCCATTCACCTGTTGGTGGGCACTTAATTGTTTCCTGGTTTTAGCTACCATGAATGAAGCTATTGTATACATAATAGACCCTAAAGACACCACCAGAATTCTTTTAAAACTGATAAGCATATTCAGCAAAATGGCAAGACATAAAATGAATACACAAAAGTCACCAGACTTTCTATATATAAATTTTAAACAAACTGAAAAAGAAAACAGTTTCAGTCATAATAGTCTAAGGTAGTCTGGGCTAAACCTACCGAAGGATGTGAAAGACTTCCACAGTAAGAACCTTAACACACTGAAGAAACTGAGGGAGCTACTGGAAGATGGAAAGACCTCCCAGGTTTATGAATTGGAAAAAAATCAATATTATGAAAATGGCTATTTTACTAAAAGCAATTTACAGATTCAAACAATCCCTATCAAATTTCCAGTGATATTCTTCATAGAAATAGAAGAAAAATTCTTAAAACTCACACAAAAGCACAAGACACCCCAGTAGTCCAGCATGAACAAAAAGAATACTTGTGGAGGTATTATCATACTGGATTTCAAGTTAAACTACAAAGCCATAGTAATAAAAACACATGGTACTGTCACACAAACAAATTAATAGACCAACTAACTAGAATTTAGGACAAGGCCATACAACTATTTCCTTTCTGCCTATAAGCTTTCATAGTACTAGAAGGTGCTATGTAGGCTACTATGAGGGAAAACAAAACAAAACAAGATACACAGTGGTATCCCTGAAGCCAACCCTACATGCTACAACACTGAGCTGCTAGGAAAGAGGCACCCGCTGGTGCGGGACTGGCATAGTGTTTCTGAGGATAACCAGCTATTCCACAGGAAGAACTAAGGCCTGGTATTGTGAACCTGACCAAAAGCAGTGGTTCCCAACCTGTGGACCCTTTCACAGGCATCACCTAAGACCACCCTGAATATCAGATATTTACATTGCTAACAGTAGCAAAATCACAGTTATGAAGTAGCAGCATAAATAATGTTATGGTTGGGGTCTGCACCACATGAGGAACTGTATTAAAGGGTCGAAGTGTTAGGAAGGCTGAGAAGCCCTGCTCTAGAGAAAAGTCTACTACTGTTGTTCTGGTAAATGGCATGTCAAATTGCTTTCTAAGTATTTATGCTTTACATCCATAAATGAACGTTGCCTGAACTTTGACCAAATAAGTTTCTCTCTGTGATGGTCAGCAGTTACTACAGAGTTATAACCCATCAAAGTACTGAAAATAAGAGTCTGTTGAGCGCTTAGCCCTAAATAGAACATCTAGATCAACTGTCCTCCCAGACTCTGCCAAGGCTCAGGGAACATCACAGAGGGGTGAAAAGAATGTAAAAGCTGGAAGCTGAGGAAGATGCTAAAGGCTGTGTTGGGGACATGACCTAGCTACTGTCCCACCCATAAATTCACTGCAGCTACGATATCTGCAGAAGATAAAGTCTGCAAAAAGAGAAAGGAAGGAAGGAAGGAAGGGAAGAAGGAAGGAAGGGAGGGAGGGAGGCAGGGAGGGAGGGAGGGAGGAAGGAAGGAAGGAAGGAAGGAAGGAAGGAAGGAAGGAAGGAAGGAAGGAAGATATTACAAGAAAGAGAAGTAGCTTTACCAGCATAATATCAAGGAGCACTGCTAATTTATATCATTACTATTAGTATGCCATCTTTTGGTTTTATAGACTATATATTTAGTGACTAAATTTGCTATAATCGTGGTTTTCCAGGTTTTTATAAGTGTAAAATAATTTTAATATTAGTCCTGTGATATATGTCTGAATTGCATGGGTGTAGAAATGTTTGTTCACATATTTGTAGGCACAAGTGTGTGTGCATGTGTCTGTGTGTCCATGTGTGTGTCCATCCAAGATTGGCACTGGGTGTTCTCCTCTATCCTTCTCCTCATATATTGAGGCAGGATTTCTGGCTGACAGGGTGAGCCATCATTTTGCTATGGGATTCTTTGTCAAAGCCTCCCCATCTCCCATACCAAACCAACTATTAAGTGGGTCTGGGAGACCTAAACTTTAGTAGGGCAGTAAGCACTTTACCAACTGAGCTGTCTCTTCAGGCCCATATATTAAAACATTTTTAATTCCAGGTCTCGGAATATAATTCAATAAAAGAACACTTGCCTAGCATATATGAGGCCCTAAGTTCAATTACCAGCACTGGCAAAAATTAAAAATCCAATAAAATAATTTCTTACTGTCTTAAAAATAACTGAAACCTCTATGACTATACATATACAAGTCTCTGGATGGACATATGCCTTGACTTCTCTTGAGTTACATATCTATGAAACATCTGAGTCACACAGCAGGTTTACAGTGAACTTTTAAAAGATGAAACTTTCAGAGCAGCTGAACATGGTACATTTCTCCACAGAAATGAATGGGAATGCCAGTTATTCTGAATCCAGCATGTGGTGCAATCGATCTTTTGAAATGATAGCCATTCTAGTGGACAAGGGGCATCTCATTTTTATTTTATTTGCATTCTAGTGATTGATACTTTCGAACTTCATTATTTGACATCTGCATATTTTCGTTAATGAAATATCTCTTCAGATCCTTTTCTCCTTTTCTATGGGATTGTCTGTTTTGAAATTGTTTTGAAAGTTCTTTTTCTTTCATTTTTTTAACTTAACATGTCCATAATATAACCTATTAAAAAAACAATTAAAATCCAGGAGTTTAACTCACACGGGTGTGTGTGGGGATCTTGGTAGTTCACATGCCAAAATTATCAACGACTATTAACAGTAATCGGACAAAGAAATTTAGGTTACTGGAGGACTTAACTTCCATGTTTCTGCATACTTCTTTTTAATCTTTGCTTTAACTATATAGCTTTAACTATATAAAGTGTCCTCATGCTTGTGGCCCCTCCTACTGCAGCCGCGAAAATGCCTGCAAATTCAGCCATGTGCCACCAGCTCTATACTCAGTTTGTTTGTTTGTTTGTTTTTAATGATCAATAAAAGGTGTAATAAAATCTTCTCTCTTTGGCTGAGGTAAAATTAAAGAAAAAGTCTTCACAATACATATACCTAAAATTCTTCAGCAACAAACAAATAGGGTAAAGTATATGCTCATAAACCAAAGTTAGCAAAAACCAACCCTACAGTTAAGAAAACAAAGAGATTGAGAGCTGAGAAGATGCTGAAGAGATGGGTCAGTAAACAAGAATGCCTGCTTCTTGTACAGGGGAAAGCAAGTTTAAATCCCTAGAATCCAGGTATTGTCATGTGCCTGAGCCCAGTCTTTGTGGAGACCTGGCATCCAGCGCCATCTCCAGGCTCAGGGGAAGACCCTGTTCCAAGAGAAGAAGGTGGAGGATGTCAGGGCCAGACACCCAATGATTTCCTCTGCCTTCCTCATGTGCACATGCACACACACACGCCCAAACATGCAAGCACACATGCACATAAACATGTGCGCACACACCATACAGACACAAAAAAATAGAAAACAAAAGATTTTAAAAGTTCAGGAAACAAACATTGAGACTACAACCCACCTTCCACCTCTCTTCTAGGGTTACAGAGAAATAAGTACAACAGGGGCCAGAGAGATGGCTTAGTGATTAAGAATACCAGCTGCACTTCATGAGTGTCCTGGCTCAGTTCCCAGCACTCACATGGTAGCTCACAACCATCTGTAACTCCACCCCCAGGTGACCCAATATCCTCTTCTGGCCGCTGCAGGCACAAGGTATAAATGTGCTACACAGATATCCAAGCAGGCAAAACATCTATACACGTAAGAGCAAAACAGTGCTTGTCAAAAGAAGGGAGAATGGTAGGGTACTAACTCAGAGTTAGATCACTGTAGGAAGTCTTAGTATGCAACTCCGCATTTATAGGACTACACAAGATAACTGTACTATAAAAAATAGTTTTGAATGTTTTCACTATAAGAGGTGATATGAAAAGTAGCTCTGCTCACCTTGATTTAAGCATTACATTAATTTATTACACACATTTATTGAAATACCACGTTATCCCATAAGTATGTACGACTTTTTAAGAATCAATAAAAAATTTTTAAATCTTGGGTTGAAACTTTAGCTCAGTGGTACAGCTCTTGACCAACAGCACCAGGACCTGGGTTTGCTCCTTAGTTCCAAAATAAAATTTAAAAATCTTTTTAAAAAAAATAAAATTAATGTAAAAAATCCAGCTGTGTGAGTTATTCAAAGAGACAATACACACACACACACACACACACACACACACACACGAATGGTAATATATTTTATTCTGTTTGCACAAGCATAATGTAGACTTTCTAAAGTGCATGAGCTCAAATATGAGATGATAAAACAACAAAAATGCTAAAACAATTGAAGAAAATAAAAACCAAATCTAAACAAGATAATTCCTTCAAACCTTAAAGTCAGAAAATGGAGAGGAAGGAAAAGAAAAGAGAGAAAGGAAAAGAATGGCCCAAACCCAAATAGCAGGACAGGAACGAAGATGCTGACGTCTCCGTGGTTGAGTGCTTCCATATTTCTCCTTTGCTTTTACATCATACACTTTTAAAAACATCTCAGAAATAGAGGATTGTGGAATCTAAACAGGAAAAATGTTCAAGCAGGTGGTTCAGAAAAACTTCCAACTATGAAGAAAAAGATCATGGAGAGTATATCATATGTCAAAAATGTACAGAATAATCTTTGTTGATTTATATTCTTAAGTTACTAATATTCGATTTTTTTACAGTAAATTCAATTATAGCCACATAAATTCTCACACCCATGCACACCTATGTGCATGTGTGTACATACACATGCAAAGTTCCCTACAAGGGTTAAAATGGCAAGCCGGCCATTTTCATAGTTAGATTCAATGGCGGAAGGCAGTGGAACAACATCTGCAGTAGTCTGAGAGAAAGAAAACAACTCAAGTCTGTAATACTGAGCTAAGATGCTATACAACCACCAAGGTAGTCGGCAGGCATTCTGAACATGAAAGAATGCAATAAACATCACAGACCCTTCTTGACGGCACTTCCCAATGACAAAATCTAGACAACCAAGAAATAAAGCCAAAGTAAAGAATTCAGGAGTATAGATGTCATGGTTCCAGGCCTAATTGTAAGCAAACAATATGTATAAATTCGAAACTAAAACTAAACCGGTTTTTAAAGTCTGTTGATTTATGGTTTCCTAACAGAAAGCAAATATCACAACGCCTGAAAAAGTTAAATAAATTTTAATAATGAACAGCGAGAATAAAAGAAAAGATTAGGAAGGTGTGGAAGAAAGTTAATATGGGACTGGGAAACAGATAATGACTCATGGTGCTCTGGCAGAGGGACTCCAGTTCAGTTCCCAGCACCCATGGCGGGGGCTCACAACTGCCTATGAGGCCTACGAGTCTGACGCCAACCCACAAGTATACAGATCTGCACCAGACACTAACTTTTTAAGTAAATAAATCCTTGTTAAGAGCTAATATTTTTCTTTTTCACAGGAGAGTGTAGCCTAAGAACAAAATAAATTTGCCAAAATGTTGATATTTGCATAGGGCTAATGGGATCAAGATTGCTGCTGCTTCTGCATCTTCTTCTTCTGCTGCTGCTGCTTCTGCTGCTGCCTCTGCTGCTGCTTCTTCTTCTTCTTCTTCTTCTTCTTCTTCTTCTTCTTCTTCTTCTTCTTCTTCTTCTTCCTCTTCCTCTTCCTCTTCCTCTTCTTCGATTTTATCTGTATTTTCCAATTTCCCTCTAATACCTATTATTTTAGAAAATGAGGTAATAGTAATAGAAGAACTAAAGAATACTAACTCCTTGGCTCTCACCTTTGTTCCTTCTGTTGTTCCTGAATGATCTTTCTTCCAGGCCAGATATCTCCCATTTGTGTCTGCTGAAGGAGGGACTGCCCCGCTGTCTCTCTTTTATTAGCTTCAAAACAAAAGCATGTCAGGGTAGTAATAGTGAGACTAAGGAAGGAAACAACTTTCAAAGCAGCTTCCCCAAAACACACAATTGCAGATAGGACAGATACAGCCTTTTATATTTGCACAGACTGGCTGAGCCCCTGGGGTTAAGTCACCACTAGCCAGAATACAACTGGATTCCACACAAGCCTAGCTATCTTCAAGGCTAGGTCCTTCAAACAACCTCTAGTCCTGAACAATACCTGCAGGCTTACGGCGCAGGGACATCTTGATTATCTCGCTGCCTGTTCGGTAAGCAAAGCGATTTACTTTCTGGTCATAAAACCAATCTCCAGTTGCTTTCTTCAGCTCTCTGGGGGATAAAAGAAAAGAAAATGTCAGATGTGTTGTACTGCCTGGTTTTGTATGTCAACTTGACACAAGCTAGAGGCATCAGAGAGAAAGGAGCCTCAGGTGAGGAAATGCTTCCATGAGATCCAGCTGTAAGGCATTTTCTCAATTAGTGATCACTGGGGGAGGGCCCAAGCTATTGTGGATAGTGCTATCACTGGGCAGGTGATCCTGGGTTCTATAAGAAAGCAGGTTGAGCAATCCATGGAAAGCAAGCCAGCAAGCAGCACCCTTGTGGGGCATCTGCATCAGTTCCTGCCTCCAGGTTCCTGCCCTGTGGGAGAGTTCCTGTCCTGACTTCCTCCAGTAATGAATAGCAACCTGAAAGTGTAAGCCAAATAAACCCCTTTTCTCCCAAACTTCCTTTTTGGTCATCGTGTTTTGTCACAGCAATAGAAACCCTAAGTAAGACCTGTACAAACAGTGACAAAGTTGATGAGAGAAATTCTCAGGGTAGCCTGACATATGTCCCCTCTTTATGCTACCATGAAGTGACACTCACATTTCCTTCGCGCACACCTTGCACCTCCAGGAGCCATTGTTTTCCAGAACTCGGCATTCTCGGCACACTAAATGATTACAACCCACACAAGTGTTGCTCTTGGGAATTAAACGGCCTAGGCCTTCCTGGCACCTGGCACAGGTTCGATCACTGTAGTGTTGGCTGCCCCTTTTGGCACCTTTTCTTTTGATCTCCAGTAGCTCATTCTTCAGTCGCCTGCCAAGACCGGAAAGAGAAGCACAAGTGGGTTCAGGACGTATAGAAGTTGAGGTAATGACAGTAAGACTACTGTGTTCTGTAAAAGCAACAAACTCAGAGCCCAGCTAGATCCACAAAGCTTTAAATCATAGGCACAATTCTGACAGTGAATGAAGAAGCAACTGAAAAGCTTGGGTCTCCATTGAAAGCCTGGAAGTGCTTAATATTTCTGGGACCCTTACCGAATCCTTTTCTCATCTGCTTTTCTGAGTTCTTCATCTCTCTGCAGAACACCAAGGATCAAATCTCTCTCCATCTCGGACAGAAAAGAGAGGTCTAGTATCTCCGACATGATGTATTTTGTCTCCTCCTCTTTCTTCAAAGCAACCTGGGCAAGAAGAGTGACCAGAGGTGTCTAAAATAAAAGAGCAATTAATTTCATGAAGATTATTAACTCCAGAATCACTGCCCAATCCTAGAACATTTTTCCAGGCTGCCTTTTTCTTGTGCTAAGCTAAAGAGACAAAGTAGAAAAAAAGTTTGCAATTCATTATTTCTATTTTCACATTTGAACCCTGGCCTACAATGATTTTTTTTTTTTTTCAAGAAATTACTCATGACGCTGGAAAGTGGCTGAGTCATTCAGAATAAGCATCTTAGTCAGGAAGGATTATAAGACAGCTGAGTCAAACTCTCCCTCCACAAAGGACGTCCTTGTCATCCAACTTTTATTATTGTTAGTGTTCTCAACTTTCAGTTCTGTTAACCCAGAGAGTAAGGCGGGTGGTCTCTGGATTTAAGGGGGCTGCCATTTTAGACTAAATTCTCCATCCCTGACTGGCTCATGTGTTCCTGGAATTTAGTCATCTTCCTAACAATGCTTCAAAAGGTTCTACCACCCCCACTACCTCCCAAATAACATGCGCTGGCTTTGCACTTGAGAGCAGCTTCTCCCATTTCATATACATTTGCTGAGCGCCACTCTGTGAAGTATTTTGCAAAGCACTGGAGACACAAAGATGAATAAACCATGTTCCCTACGTTCCAGAAATTTACAGACGTGAGCACAGTACTTTGTGCAAGTGTTATCAAGATATTTTAAAATAATTTATGGATACTTACAGAAGTATCCAATTCTGCCTTACATAGACAGGGGAGGGAGGAGAGAAAGAGACAAAGAAAGAGAATGCTAATTACACATGAGGATTTTTATAGAGGATATGGATTTTTGCCTTATTGAAATGAGTGTTTTTTAAAATGTGTGTGTGTGTGTGTGTGTGTGTGTGTGTGTCACATGCATGCAGGTACAAGGGGATACCAAAAGAGGGCATCAGATCTCACAGAGCTGGAGTTATGGGCAGTTATAAACCAATCCACATGGATGCTAAGAACCTAACTAGAGTCCTCTGGAAGAGTAATAGTTATTCTTATTCAGATTCATCTCTCTAGCCCTCTAGCCCTATGAGTACATTTGTTGATAAAGGAGAATGAAGCGAAAGATGGGTTGGAGTCAACTTATAAGCCTCTTAAGTATTCATAACAATGAGGAAATTTATAAGTTATTACATACACAGGAGAAATTCATCGAGCAATTTTGGTAATGCTTTTTTGATGTTAGAACATCCTATGATTATGGTTGGAGATGCAGCTCAATTGAACAGGGGCTTTCCTACCATTCATGAAGCCCTGGGTTCAAGCCCAGCAGCTTAACAACAAAGTGTGCTGGCTCACCCCTACTTGCTGTACCCCACCCCAGCAATCTGGAGGCATAGACAGGAAGATCAAAATTCAGGGCATTCTTTGCTACACACCAAGTTTAAGGTCAACCTAGTTTACATGACAGCCTGTCTCAAAAAATTAAAACCAAATTAATTAGTAAATGTATAAACAAGTCAAGCATTAAAAGAAATTCGATTTAAATGGCATATAAAAATAATATATATTGAGCTGAAAGTATTCTTCTGGAGCATACTTGGAATATTTAACCCCTAAGAACTAACCATGTACTAGAAAAGTCTCAATAAATTAAAAAGTCCTAAATCTCAATAAATTAAAAAATGTATTTTTTATATAAACCACAGTCTTTGAGTTCAAGGCCATTAAATAAGTTAATTTTAAAGGCTAATTCCAATCTCAGTACTGTCTGAAAATTTGCCAGAAACTTCTAATTAACTCATAGGTCACAGAAGAACTCATAATAGACTGACCATGTCTTTAATATCTTAGCAAAGAAACCTGCCTTTTGCTTCACCTCTGCCACCACGGCTGTTTGCATACTATGGGATAAAATATTCCCTAGGGATTCAAAAGGGAATATGTGGAATGAAAAGTAATTTAGGGCAAATGATAACATCACATTTTGAAAAACAGAATAAAGAAAAACAATAGAGGCATAAACATAGTCAGAAAGACAAACACAAAGTTATCTAAAAATCTATGGCCACTCAGATACTCTCAGGTTATGGACAGAACCTCATAATGGAGACATCAAAGCCTAAGAGGACTTACTATACCACTTCACTCCCATGCAGACATAAATGTATAGTTAAAAGGGCCAAGTCACGGCTAAGATCACTTGCCAAAACTAGAGCTCGGGTGGACCATTTGTTTGTTCTATGTAGTCATATAGTGTCAGTTTTCATTGATCTAACATTTTGGTAGGGCCTAGGCCCAGAACAAGGAATTCTAGAATAGGCAGCTTTTTTAGTAAGGAATTGCATGCATTTATTGCTAAAGATGAGGATATTATTCCATGCGAATACCAAAGCAAGGGAACTGTAAATGTCACCATCATGACAGAAAGTTGACATATATCTCAATTAATAATAGTTATAACAGAAAAAATTAAAAATATGTAGGCAAGTTGAACAATAATTTTGGTTTAGTGGGCATATTTATAATATATTCCCTGATCCTAAAGATTAAGAAATAATAATGTATGAGAATTAATGCTAACTCCAACAAAGTGAGGCTTTAGGAAGGGAAGGAAGAAGCTACCTTATTTTTTTATTCATTCTTCTCTCATATATTACAGACCAACCACAGTTTCCCCTGTCACCTGTCTTCCCAGTTCTCCTCCCTCAGCTCCCCTCTCCTCTAGATCTACTCCTCCATTTCCCTTCAGAAAAGAGCAGGCCTCCCAGAGATAGCAACTTGCCTTAACAAGTCATAATAAGACTAGGTACAAACCCTCATATGAAGGAGTTACCTTAAAGTATCTTAAATTCTAAAGATAGTTTTTTTAAATAAAAAAGAAAACACAAAATAATGAAGATAGTGATGTACACAGTGTTGGATGCAAACTCTGGCTCAATTTATCAGCTATATGACCTTTGGGTCTACCCTGGAAAGTCATTCAGTTATATGCATCTCCTTAATAGCATTTAGATTAAAAATCACTACTGGTGTTCTAAAAATGAAAAGTGATGCAAATTAGAAAACAGTTCTTGCTGTAGAAAGGATATATAACAGATTTGACTCATATTTTTTGAACACATGAAGACCCTCTCTGTCGCTCAACCATGAAAGCTACTAATTAATGTGAAGATGGTAATGCTTGTGTTCAAACTAGAAACTTCTGCCAGATATGACCCCATTAAAAGAAACTGTTGGGTATAGACACCCAGAAGTTTAGACCAGTACCTGATATACAGTATGATTTCGATGAATGATTAGTGAGTCTTATCACTGAGAAATATTGGTATTTATATGTTTAGGCTTAGATCCACTAAAACTGAATAGTGGTAATGGAGCTGAGAGAAGGAAAAAAACCAGTTGTTTTTCTGATGCAGTGTGGGTGCTGAGATTAAACACGAGGACTTTGGAGCCAGACTGAATTTGAATCTCAACCCCATCATTCACTACGTGACTCTAGGTAAATCCCTACACCTCATCAAGCCCTTCTTTATTTGTAAAATGAATTTATACATCTGTAACTGAACTTACACATCTGAGCTTATTTTGTAAATGTTAAATGAGTTTTAAAACACAAAATGCTCCAAGTTATGTGAATACAGAGATGCTATGCATTAGCTTTTTAAAACAGCCCCACTCATAGGTAACTACTGTGTATCACTGAGCTACCCCGGCCCATATATTGTCACTTTATACATGTGAATTCATACTTTCAGATTCTACTACATCTTGGGAAACTTCATTTTCATTTAAAGAATCTGAGTTGATCATGAGTTAAACTGTAACCAAACAGTATGTGCGGTGCGGCTTTTAGCACTTTTTAAATAAGAAATTACACTGACAGAAGATTTTCTGAAATCCTGACTCATGCTCAATGGATAAAAGGTTGAAATTATATTAAATCTTTTTCTAGATTTACAAATACTAATTATATGATGGTTTTAATATGTCAACTCTAATGGATTAACTGCCATTTCCCACCAAAGGATAATGAATGATTTTGGCAAAAATTAATATCTTACTAAGCAAAAAGAAGGGAATAAGATTTGTTCAAAGGATGTTAGTTTATCCATGAAGGTCCACATTAAACTATTCTTGCTATGTGAGATTTACATTACCAGACACCGTTTAGGGGTTAATTTGGTTATGTCAAACAAGTAATGTGATGCTGCCTACATGTTTGAAAGATGACAACTGAAACTGAGCTTGGTCATAATCATTGAGAGGTACCAAATGCCATGCCTACTGACGTACAAGATGAAGTAATAGAGAATGTATGTCTACTCATACAATAAATTGGCAAAACACATGGAACAATGGCGTTCAAAACACTGTAAATGAGGCAGTGCAAGGCTGCAATCTCTATGGATGGGGAATAAGTGAGGTGAGATTTCTCATTTTTAGAGTTCATTGCCTTAAATATTTTCAAGGTATAGAAGAGGAAACAGGGAAAGCCTGCTAAGCCTCCTAGATTGAGAAGGCTGAGAACCTAAGCAAACCTTAGGGGACTAGAATTCTCAAGAGAGAGTATTGCTAGAACAGCAAAAAGAAAGAGAACCCCTCAAGCACCAACATGTGGCCTCTCTGAAGTGTTTAGCAAAGGACTATCCAGTACAAGGCATCCCTGTGATGAAATTACTCTAGGCTAGGGAAAGACCCACCTGAAAGGACTCACAGACACTGTGCCTATCATTCGAATAAAACCAGAAGCAGTGCCTATGTTCACAGTCAGACTGTAAAACTTCATGATTCATAGACCACTGGCTAAAGAACTGTCATATATTTCAGTAGTGGGAAACAATTAGGCCTACGGAATGAATTGCTCTTACCCTGCCTACCAAATTTAACCAGAAAAATTTGAAAGGACCAGTCTACTTTCAAGCAACTTAAGTGCTTCCAAACAGCTTAAGTGAATCCCGAAGCAGAGCTCAACAATGTTTATTATACAAAAATATACAACTAATTAAGTAAAGTTCATCATTTCTAGTACCCATTAAAAGTTACAGACCTGCCAAAAATCAGGACAATTCTACTTATAATATGGAACAAGATAATCAAAAATGTTCCACAAATTCCAATATTGGATTTAACAAAGTCACTAAGAATAGTTACTATGGCTACTTTCCATGTGTTTGAAAAGTTATGTAGGGATTTGGAAGCCATAAAAATAAAAGACTCAAGTCAAACTTAGAAATATAAAACTATAGTGTTGGAGATCAAATGTACAGAACATGACAGTAACAGCAGATTAGACATTGTAGTTGAAAGACAATTAGCAGTGAAGACACAATATACAAAATGATACACAGCAAGAAAAACTATAAAGGAAATATAATGAGTTGCCCAACAACTGTAAGCTGTCTGGGATGTATGTGAATACTCTAGAGTACTCAAGGAAATTGGGAGCACTAAAAATTTTTCAGAAAACTAATGAACTAATTTTGAAAAATACTATGAGATCACAGATATAAGAAGTTCACTGAGCCTCAAGAATAATATATAAGGAAAGTTATGGTCATAAAATATAAGGAAAGTAGACCACAGTCAAGTCACTTAAAACCAGAAATAATAAGAAAAGTTAGAGTAAGGGACAGAGGTACATTGCACACTGATACACAGAGATTATGATGAAAGTACAATAATTACTAAAAAAAAAAACCAACTGTAAACAAAAGTAGAACAATATCTCTAAAATATTAAAAGGAAAAATACAATCTATTTAAACATATACATCACAAGAAATATTACTCAAAAACAGGTGAGGGACTTAAAGGAAGGCTTGGTTGTTAATGAGAGGTTACTTACAGAGGACTGGATTTTAATTCCCACCACCGATGTCAGTACATCACAACCGAGTGGAATTCCAGCTCCAGGGGATCCAATGACGCCTTTGGCATCATCAAGCACCCACACTCATGAGCACATACCCCAATCAAACACACACACACACACACACACACACATGATTAAAAACAAAATCAATCTTTTTTTTTTCAAAATATGGTTAAATGAAAAACGTTTTCAAACATGCAAAAGTTGAAAGAATCAAGGGCTTAACAGCTCAGATGTTAAAAGCACCAGCTGCTCTTTCAGAGGATCTAGGTTGGATTCTCAGCACCCATATGGCAGCTCAAACAATTTGTAAATACAGGTTCTCTTCTGGCCTCTGGAGCATGTCACAGCCATGGTACATAGACATACTTGCAGGCAAAACACCCATGCATATAAAAAAATAAAATGTTTTTTTAAAAAGGACAGTAAGCAAAGACTACAACAGAGTACAAAGAATATTTTGGAAGTGTCTCACTCCACTTTATACTGCTATGACAGAATACAACAGCCTAGATAATTTTATGAAGAAGAATGTATTTGGCTCACAGCTCTGGAGCTGGAAAGTTTAAGGTAAAAGGATAATATCTAGTATTTCTTTTTTAATTTAGTGGCTTAAAATATTATTTCTTTTATAAAGTATTTTTTGATTGCCTTTATTTTTGTGGCGCTAAGGAAGGAACCCAGGGCTTCACACACACTGAGTCACATCCCCAACCTTTGTTTATACAACTTGATGAAGGACTTTTAAGTATGTATTCAAGATGCTGAGCTTCATTATATTCTAATACACATATGTATCAGCTAGCTTTCTGCCAACTTGACGGGAGCTAGAGTCATTTTGGAAGAAGTAACCTCAGTTGAGAAAATACTCCCATTAAAACGGCCTGTACACAAGCCTGAGGCACATCTCCTTGATTGGTGATTGATGTGAGAGGCCACAACTCACTATGGGCAGTGGGCTGGTGGTGCTGGGGTCTGTGCAAAGCAGGCTGAGCAAACCATGATGAGCAAACCAGTAAGGAGCATTACTCCATGGTCTCTGCATCAGTTCCTGCCTCCAGGATTCTGCCTTGAGTTCCTGCCCTGACTTCTTTCATGGTGGACAGTAAACTATAAGATGAAATAACCCTTTCCTCCCAACTTGCTTTAGGTCATGGTCTTACCACAGCAATAGAAAGCAAAGTAGAACAGTGTAGATAATTTATTTTGTTCCTATTCACTTCACATTACCTCTTTTGCTCCCTTCCCACAGACACATGCTGATACCCTTCCTATTCCAATAGATAGATAGATAGATAGATAGATAGATAGATAGATAGATAGATAGATAGATAGATAGATAGAGGTTGAATATGGAAGAATGCAATATTTACATTTTTGAATATGACTCATTTCACTTCACATATCTTACAAGGTCCTTTTTGCTCTCTCAACCCATGGCACAAGGTTTAGAAGAGCAACAAAATCCATGCATAAAAGAGAAAAGTGGGGTATCGAAAGAGAGATCACAACTGCTATTATAACAAACTCACTTCCACAATCATGTCATAAATCCATTCCTAATGGTGGAGGCCTCACTATCAAACATTTCCCACTAGTCTCCACATCCTGACAATGTTACCTGGAGAGATTAAGTTTCCAACATGTGAATGTTGGGGAACACATTCAGACTATAACAGGAAGCAGAAGTAGTGGATATGTCCAGTATCTTTGTACATTATTCTGGTTACTGGTTTCATGTACATTATTATTATATGTCACATCTATAATATTATTTATTTTTAATAAATACACAAACTTCCTTTATGTAATTGTGGATTTTACCATTACAAAATATGTCTAGGGTTCTGATAAGCTTCAAATTAAGACATTAAAACATTTTATTTCAAGGTTTTTAAAATATAGAACAATATGAACTAGGTGTGACATATTTCTTTATATAATTTTAGAGCCTTGTGTACCAATTTGTGCAATTTATAATTGAACTATAACTACATTATTTCCCCTCCCTCTCCTTCCTCCAATCCCTCTCATGCTCTACTAAATAAAGACTTTCAAGAAGGTTTTAACAATTTGTTAGACAAAAAATTAAACCTGTAGCACGCCCAGAGAATGGAAGAGGAAATCATAGAAGCTCCTTTGAACAATGAACACATGGTACTATGAGCACTGATATTTAGTTAGTTTATCCCAATAGGTTCTTCTTTCATTTATAGATGTATGTATTTTGTGAAAAATCAAGTATAAAACAAACATGGTCTAGAATCTGATCTTCAAGAGGCCATATCATAAACCAAATCTGGGTTTAAAAATCCCTGCTCTTGGAGCTGGTGAGATGGCTCACTGGGTAACAGAACTTAGCACATAAGCCTGATGACCTGAGTTCAATCCCCAGAGCCCATTAAAAAAAAAAAAAAAAGATGCTGTGGCACACATCTGCAATTCCTATGGCAAGATGGCAGGCAGAGATGAGTAAATTGCCCAGAAGCTCATGGATTGAGCTAGCCTAGAGTTGGCAGTGTGTGGCACAGTAGAAACACCAAAAAAGGGACAAGGTGGATGGTGAGAACCAACTCCCAAAGGTCCTCTGATTCCTCCACATATGCTATGGTACTGGTATGCTGGCACTCAGACAAACTTCTCTCCCTCTGTCTCTCCCCTCCCTCTCTGACCATCATCCTAATACAGTAAAAGCATTTAATAGCACTGCTCTCATCAAAATGATGCTAAACTGTTCTTTACACTACTTATCTTTCATTCTTCCTTGTTTCTAGTTTTGTATATACTTCGTAATATGCTCTCAGTACAGTGCTAAATAAATTACATATTTTAAGGGTTGAAATTTAAATAATAGGGGTAAGTAATCAAAAATCTTGAAAAGCAGCTTACAGGAGAATTGAGGGAAACCATTTTTACAGACTACATACCCTATGTTTTCTGAATCTGCTTGTATATAGACACACAAGGTAACATTAACTAGGTAGTAGTAAATCGTTCTGATGACTGAAATGCATTTATCCTGGTGCACATAATGCGGCATAGAAAGCTGTGCAGTCTTAAAGAACACGCTAAAGTGGACTCTATTAACTGTCACCAACAAAGGCACAGTATTTGAAGCAGACTATTATAAAGAACTGCCGCAATTGGCACTTGTTATAGGTGTGAGATTCCATGACACGGGTGAAGGATAGCTCATAAGGCTTTGAAAACCCAGCACCCATGTAGGTTTACTTATTTGACAATCTTAAGGTAAGAGTGTTGATTTTTAGAGCATGGTAAAGTGGGGAGGGATGTGCTCAATCTATAGAACTTAAAACAAAACAAAAACCATACTGAATGCTTTCACTGGACACTGGTGAGGTGGAGACAGAAGAATCACGACTTCAAGGCTACGCTGCAAGGCTGTCTCGAAAAAGTAAGGCAAGGAAAAGAGGGTGGAAAGAAGAGATACCATGAGAGGGGAAGGGAAGAGAAGAGGGATGGAAAGGGAAAGAGGCGGGAGAAATGAGGTAATATAGAAAGGAGTCAAGCTAACTTCTAGGGAGTCAATGCTTCCAGAAATCCCATTTGGATTCTGCTACCCACAAAGGCACTAGGTACAACACAATATGCACATGGGAGTACTGTGTTGGTTGTTGTATCAACTGTTCCTCTCCATTTTAGGGTGAATTGTTTAATAAATATAATCATGGAAATAAATGTCTTAACTATCTAGTCTAGAGTACTGAAACTTAGCATAGATTCAAATAGCAAAGCTGTTAGAGTTGGTGTCTCTGAAGTCTCAAAGTTCTTTTTGGGGCATTCCATAGTGGACTCCATTAACTGTCACTAGGACAATGACAATATCTGAAGGAGATAACCCAAAGCACTGTCACAATATCTATGAATATTTGACCCCCTTCTGCCTTCTGCATTTGTAAGTATAAATTT
Organism: Uromys caudimaculatus; assembly: GCA_028551405.1. NCBI lineage: Eukaryota > Metazoa > Chordata > Mammalia > Rodentia > Muridae > Uromys > Uromys caudimaculatus. Next base: position 70,732,420 of record CM052722.1, read on the forward strand.
ATCTAGCCTCACAGATTTTTTTCCCATGAGACCACCCTCTACTGTTCTAGTAGTTACCTCTGAATATTTGTATGGTTTCTTCCCAGGATTAGGGCTCTGAACTCTGCACTGTGTACAAAATGTTCACTGATTAGGTCAGCCAACTGTGTTCTAAGTGCTGTGCAAGCTAACTAAGGATAAAGAAATAAAGCATAGCACATGACCAGAAAGATCACACAGATAACTTCCCATGAATTGTTGAACAGGGACCCCAACCCCCAAGATTCTCCCAAATATTGTCATTACTCCTGGTTGCCCAGCAGATTCAGATAAGACAATGTTGCTGAAGACACAATGCACTTTGGATAATTAAGCTGGAACTAAACCGGAAGTCTCCTTTCAACTAGCTAGCATGAATAGTACTAGGATGTGTTAAGCAGACTTCTGGGTGCAAAAACATCATCAACTGTCTTACCCAGCTGGGAACTCTGTGTGATTCAGCAATGACTTGCCAGGCAAGATGTGCCCACTGGTGCAATAGTGGCATATCTAGTTAGGGCATAAGCAACCACCTTCCAGATAGAGTTGAGGCCTGCTCCAAGGTAAGAAATGCATGCCTAGTACTGTAAACCTAATCAAAAGCCTATAGCTGGAGAGGTCACAGAATGCTATACTGATGAGGAATGGAGTCCTGATGTTTTTATATGTAACTAAACCTCTTCCTAAATACTTACGTTTATCCTGATGGATTAATACTATTCTCATCCTGGATTAGAGATGGTTCTTTCTGCAGTGGGCGGTGGTTAATGCAAAGGCACCTTTCTTTCTGAAGTGCTGAGGAGAAGTGAGTGTTGAGTGCTCAGCCCTATAAATGGGGCAACTCTACCACTACCTGAGGTCTAGAAGAAGGCGTAGAAAGAGCTGGAAGATTGGGAAGAAGGTTATGAAAATGTACCTTCTGGATAGGATATAATCATTGCCGTCAGTCACACACAGTGGCTGCCAGGACTGTTACAAGATATGCACAGAAAAGTAATAATAAATAAAAGTAAGAGGGGAACTAGTGTGGGAAGAGGAGGGGTTAGCAGGAGTGGGAGAGGGACAACGGAAGTAATGAAGTAAATATCACAACACATTGTATACACATAAAATTATCAACAATTTTAAAATTAAATAAAGTCTCTAAAGTGTAAAAATGATTACACACACACACACACACACACACACACACACACACACACACACACACATGCATATGATAGCATGAGAACACCAACTTGGAGTCTCGAACCCAGCTGGGTGGAAAGGAGACTAAAAAGAGAATTATCAGCAGGAACACATGAACTGAATGTAAATTTAATGGGTAGCAGCTGGTTTACCAGTAGACCAAGGGTTTTCCATCGAGAGGCAAAAGCACAGAGGCATAAAGCAACGTGCTATAACAAGCACTATGGTGATAACGACTGACAAATTATAAAGGGAGGGGGTTAAAGGAGCAGAAGGTCTCTGGGAGCTTGGCACATTATGCACAGAAGCTTAGCTAGTCAGCTTTTGACAACAGGCCACACCGAAGGGTTTCAGGTAAGGCAAGGACATTTTCGAGCACACGCGCAGTTGTGAAGACCACGGATTTGAGAAGTGTGTAACAGAAATCCTCAGGGGAAATGACAAGAAACAAGTTCAGAGCACACAAGTAGTAGAGAGGGAAAGGAGAAAATTGCAAAGGTAACACAGAGGTACAATCTGCAAATGTTCTATAACACAGAAGCAGCCTCTCCTATGAGGACATGGAGTTCTGATGCACTAGACTCCTAATGAAGGACAATATAGCTAGCATACAAGAGCACTTAAAAGTACTGGAGCTGAAGCCAGGCTGTCTGCTCAAATTATACCTTCATGGCATTTTCTTTCTATGAACTTTGCAAAAGTTATTTGAGCTCACTAAGTCTCAGTTTTCCCACTTGAAAGAAGGGCAATAATAAGAATTCCTGCCAGGGGCTGTGAGGAGTCAAATATGCATCATGAATAAAAGGCATGGCCTAGTGTCTGGCCTGGAATAAAAACCCAATATTGTTAGCTGCTTAGTTTTAATTATTATTAACCATATGCTTTGGAAAATATATGAGCATATGGCTGTTTTGATATCTTTCTATGAAATTTGAGAAATCTAATCAGTATTCTTGCCCAGATGGAAAGTTGCCCGTACCTCTCTGCATGGATGTAGACTGGTAGGCATAAATATTAAGCAAATGTTAGTAATTAGATATGATCGCTTTTAAAGATAATTATTTATACACTGTTCCAGACAGGATTTAAAGTGACTTAGAAAGATACATAAAACATAGAAAAAATATCATGAATTTTTAAAGTAGGATCAAAAAGAGAGAAAAAAAGGAAAACAGGAATGGAGAGAAAGAAAAAGATTCAAAGCCAAAGCTGTGACATCAAAGAGCAAATGAGGCTTCCCAGTCAAGTACCTGGATTCAACTGCAGTTCAGCCTCCCACTGGGTCATCCACAAAGTACGACCTCCTCTCACACATGCCCCAGGCCTTGACCTCTCTGGACCCTGCTGTCAACAGTTTTAGAGTAGCAAAGTTGTTTTCTGGTTTTCCTTGATAGTGAGAAATTTGCAGCTAGCTCACAGTTCTACATGAAGCTTTATGGTCTCAAATATTTTTTTCTGTAAATGGGGTCTATGAAAGGGGTTTGTGCTGTGGTGGTTTGCAGTTTTAGCGCCTTTTAAGATATATACCAACTAGGATGAGGGCTGTGTTGAAGGTGACAGCACCTAACACTTCTGTAGCATTTATTATGTATCAGGCACTTTTCCGTGCACTTTCTACACCTGGAGTCATTTAGTGCTTAGAATCAAGCCATGAGGCAGGCACTAAAATGTTGTGTACATTTTACAAAGGAGGAAAGTGAGACACAGAGTGAGCAAATAACTTGCTCAAGGTTATATACTCTGGAAGAGACAGTCTAATTTTCTGACTAGGCAGTCTGGTTCCAGAGTCCAAGGTCTTAGCCATTTGATTGTACCATCTCTTTACATTGTAGAAATACTGTTCTACCTGGCGACATTTGGAAAAGAGGACATTTTATGCCAGGAACTTGAGGTAGGTATTTAACATCATTACATACTAATAGATAAATGTTTAAGAGGTCCTCAGTCTGACTTACTCTCTCATTCTCTGGACCTCTCCTCTGCAGACGGGGAAAGAACCACTCTCCCTATCTTGGACATTTCTTCTAATGGACAGTGGGAACATACTGAAAGGGTGTAAAAGTAGCCAAGATGGAATGTCCTCACATAGCACTTAAAATCATGTGTGGGGACAGTTTTCACCAGATGGTATCTACATAGTTACATTTCAAAATCATCAAATACTAATCTTGAGTGGTTTGAGGAAATTTCCACTTCACATTTTATATACAACTCTACAGTAAGTCCTAAGGGTAACTAGATCTGCAACTCTACACATTGCCTTTACAGAGCAGCATATGAGAACATGTGGATGTGGCTTTATTTTCATGATTTCACAGTCATACAACCCTGCTTCTGAGGACTTAAACCCGCCACAAATCCTAGAGGTAGGTTTCCATACAGGTGGCTCATAGAAGTATTAAATATCATAAAAATGAGATTGTTAGTCAAAACTGAGATCATGGGTCCAAATGTCCCATCTGGCAACAAGAGAAATAGCTATTAAGACAATCCTAGTTAAATCTCCAACTTTCAAATCTGCACTAGAAAACCTTCCTCTCATGTGAGCCAGGAAGGCTCCAGAAGGGTCCATACAGTTGATGGTAGAAGACCAAACAGTTCACTGCCTTCTATACCAAAGAGCCTTAAGGTTTGTATACTAAAGAGCCTAAGAGTCTTCAAAAATCAAATCCATGCAGCATAGTGGTGCATACCTGGAATCCCAGCAAACAGGAGGCCAAGGCAATGGGACTGTGCATTTAAAGTCAGCCTAGTCTATATAAAGAGAACCAGTCGCAAAAATCAAGAGCCAGGGGTGTGTTTCAATGGGACAGCATTGACTAGCATTCACAAAGCCCCAAATTTGGTTTGATCCATCTCACCCCATACCTACTCCCCAAAATAAAGGAATATTATAAAATCTTATTTACTTATAATCATTTTTGAAGTGTGATAAGGCTGTAATTTTTCAATAAAGCTTATCACCTTGTAACTCAATTATCATTCCCTGCTCTATAAGCGTTGATAAAGCAGAAGGCCCACAGGGAAGACCCTGTTCTTTTGCCAGGGTCACAGATGGTGGCGATTTCTAAACTAAACTCTAACTGGCATCTGTTTCTCTCAGGCCACGTCACCTACAAAGCACCCACACCATTCTCTTAAATGAGAAGTCATGACGGCTCATGACTAATCCAGCCCATATTCACACCTAGCTGCAATTTCATGCATTTGGCTTCTTTTTAATTTTAGGGATGCTGTGATCTAGCTATGGCCATAGAAACTTTAAACACAACCAAATAACCTGCATTTGAACTTTAACTGAGCTGCATATGTGGCAGACCATTTTAAAGTGTAAATTTCTTTCAAGTAAAGTGCTAATAAATATGTGAGAATGTTTACACAAAAAGGAAGGGAAATTACAAACTACAAAATAAGTGTAATATACGAACTGACTGCAAGTATCCCTTGCCTCCTAAACTGGTTAACCATAATTACTTGACACATTACTTCAAATCCCCAGCACAAGATTAGTACATGCTTTACCAATATCTGGTGCACTGCAGGGGCAATGTTCTAACAGTTCAAAAACAAAAACTAAGAAGCTACAAACACTGAAATGTTCAAAGTAGATTTGTACATTTCTTTCTTTTCAAAACTGACAGGATACATGAGAGTACCTTTCCAAGTTCTAAGGGAGAAGAGACCCAAATTCTCATAATGAAGTAAGTAGAATTTAAGAAAAGGAAAGCACTCAAAATACCTAGGAGGACTTTCTTTGCCACACATATAAATATTTGCTCTTAGTATTACAATTATTAGTATTCTAAATAAAATTACACAGAAGGAAATCTGCTCAGCAAGCTATCCTCTTGTTTTACAAATGTCAAAATTATATATATGTGTGTGTATGTATACAGATATATATATATTCACACACATACACTACATGATTGTAAACTGTATGAAAGAAAGGACTTGTTGATTATTGGAGGGGGAAGGAAATGGAGCTTAATTTTGTTCGTCTCTGTACCTTCAGTGTCTAGAGTGCTGCCTGGCCAACAATATACACTCAATCAATATTTGTAGAGTGAATGAGCCGGCATCAAAAATACCACTTTATCATCCAACCACGCCTAAGAGTCTATTCTGCAGAACTTCCCCACCTTTGACATCATTGATTCAATACTTACTCCTCTCTGAATTTAACAGCCCATCCTTCCAACTCGTTCACTCAGTGATCTCTCCCAAGTCATTCCTACTCCAAGACCTCACTGAACACTCTTCTACAAACCCTCTTTCATCTGGTCAGCCCTTTCTGTCTTCACTTCCTTTCCTAGACAGTTTGGATTCTATTATTTCAAATACACTCTTGTCAGTGTCTTCATTAACTCCTAATTTCATTAGAAATATCTACTTTTTAAAAACCCAGCTGAGCTCACATGTACACTTTTATGCCTTCATGAGCACTCCTGGGATCCAGTGAAAGAAGAAAATGTGCCTGGTAGATTATTATCCACACGAATTCTTCATCACCAAGCTCATCTTAACACTGCTTGGTACCACAAATATGCTTCTCTGGGCCTGGCTAGCCCTTCTGTTCTCCATAATATCTATTGCTCGAATGACTCTAATATTCAATCCAAACCCTGTCTACTTCAACTCCTGTCTAAGAGGCTGGTCTTACCTCTTATCATAGAGAAATATAAATGCCACTTACTGATGTCAAATCTATAGTTATGCTCATCTATGCCCACTCATGGTGAACCTCCAACTAGTTCCAGATCCCTTCCCATGAGGCATAGGACACTGCTGCATCAATTACACCATCCATCTCATCAGCCTTCAGAGATACTAAATGAAAGGTGAATTCCCTGGACCTCGAGCCCTCTCCTGCTACTATCCTTTCTCTGCTCATCATAGCCAGATTTCTCTAAGGAATTGTCCATATTTAGTAGCTCCAATTCCTCATCTCTCCAATTATTTCTCAACCCCTGAGTCTAACTTATAGCATTTTAAAATTGTTCCTACTATGGTAAGAGTCAGGAACTCCCCAAACACCATTGGGAATTCTTAGTTTTTTTCTCCCTAAACTTCTTTTAGTCCTTAGCACCGCTGACTTTTGTTTTTGTTTTTGTTTTTTTCAAGGCAGGGTTTTTCTGTGTTGCCTTGACTGTCTTGGAACTCTCTGTAGACCAGTCTGGCCTCAAATTTACAGAGATACACCTGCCTCTGCCTCCCTAGATTAAAGGTGTGTGTCACCAATGCCCGGCTACTACTAACCATTTTTAGTATAGCAGAACTGATCATTTTTAATAGAGCTATTACCTTTTGTAAAACTACGGGCTGACATTCAAGATGTAATAGAAAGACAGATAGACTGACAGACAGATAAACAGATGGATGGATGGAGAGAGACAGAGATAGAATGAAAGATTTAGGGATAAACAATGTCTAAAGCAGAAAAAAATCCATAAATAAGAAACTGGTTGGTTGTGATACATATAATTGTAAACTATGCAGCAGTTTTAAAAAGAAGTTCTATTTACTGATTTTGAAAGGTTACCATGGGATATTAAATAAAAACGTATATGAGTCCATTTGTATTTCTTAATATATAAATATAGAGAGATGGAAAGGATGAATGAATAGATTGGAATATCTTATATAGGAATATATACAATGTCTGGAAAAAAGACAAACAAAAATTTCCGTCTAGTAATTAAGATAAGCAGAAGCATAAAATTATATTTTAACTCTTACTGGGTCAAGTAATAAAAATATCTTCATATCTCTGAGCACACTGAGCTATCTAAGGAAGAAGTTGAAAGGAAATAGAAAGAAATAATTATAAATACAGAGAAAAGATGTGGTGGACTCTCTAAATTTTAAGGAGGAGGAAAAGGAGAGTGGTTAGTGGCATCATACAAGAAAGAAAAATATGAAATAGTCAGAGGACACAAACAGATAAGGCTTAAGGGAGGAAAATCAAGTGGTCAAGAGAAATCTAAAAGAAAAAGGTCCCCCCATACTGGAAATAATTTTTTAAATGTTTGGGTGTCAATTATTATAGAAAGACAGTGTTGATCTTTTTAAGATTTATTTTTATTTATGCATATTTGTGGGTGTATGCCACATGTGTACTATGCCTGAAGTGGGTGCTGGGAACCAGAATCAGGTTCTCTGGAAGAGCAGCAAACTCTCCTAACCATTGAGCCATCTCTCCAGCCCCAATGTTCAACTTTTTATAAGAGAAATGTAAAAGGTACTCTCATACTTTCTTGATAAATGTAAACTGGTAAGAAAAAAATCTGTTCGAACAAGCTAATTTTTCAAAAGTTGAACTTTATAGAACTTTTTCTCAGTTGCAATGAATTTTCTGATCCATTGTTTAATCCATGTTTAACACATGCCTTCCCTGCTGAAGTGCTCCCCAGGAAAAGACACTTGTGTCTGTCTCCAGCACATGTCAAATGTCTGGATGGCCAGACCCAATGCAGGGCTCCCAGCACATTTCAGGTCCTCATAGCTACCACATGGTGGACCCTCAGCAGATATAACCATGCTTTCTGGTATGTCACTGGCAATAATTTGAAAATACAGACACTAAGGCACTCCTAGGACCTAAACTGAAAAAAACAAACCTACAAACATGAAGTAGTGCAGATACCACAGGAGTTTTCCATCTCTTTAAAATACCTTGAATTCAAGGTAGTTTTAGATAGTCACGGCCATGAAATTGAGTGATCTGTCATTGCAACTCTTCATTTGCTGGCACTGTCTAATCTCTGACCTTGTCATTTTCTGTCCTAGCCATCTGGACAAATCTCTCAAACTATATTGTTCATAGTGTTTCAAGATCTTTCTGGGGAGTGATGGTGGAAAGGAATGAAACCAGCCTCTGTGACTTAAGGGAGAAACAAACCACAATAGTCCAGACCCATTTTATTTTTTGCAGCTTTATGGAGATATAATTAACAATAGATGGACACATTTTCAGTAAATATGAGGCCGTGAAACTCATATGTATAGTCTTGATGGGACACCCTTCTTTTCATCTTTTTCAAATGCCACTGGAGCCCTTCACTACTCTTGTCAAGAGGATCACCCTCAGAATACCAGCCTTTTACAGCTCTGTCCTCCAGAGCATCACTAGTTTTGCCCTCTCTCTGTTGTTTCAACCAAAGAGCTATTTGCCTTTCTCTAAGTACAGTATTTTTCTCCACTTTCATTCTGTTCGATCACTTACCCCCACCCCCAGCTTCCTCGGGGACCCTGTAGCATCTAATTCTATGTGACTGCCTCATAAATAGCCTTCCTTCAATCCTGTATTTAAAGTAACACAAAATGAATACCCTGATCCCCCCTGAGCCTTGTCTCCTTTCCATTATGGCCAAGCTTCTTCAATGTAAATACCACATTGTCCCAAAAAGGTGGGTGCAACTGACTGGTAGATTACTTGCCTACTAAACATGAGATCATGGGTTTGATCTCCACCATAGAAAAAAAGAAAGACATTTTAAAAAGATCATCCACACTTAATAAGGGCATAAGCAAAAAAAAAAAAAATGTTCTTGATAGTAAATATGTAAATTCTCTAAGATGCTAATTGGGTCTTGCCTATTCAATTTTTAATATATGTACGTGTGTGTTTATCTTTAATTGACAATAATTGTGTGTGTTTATAGGATAGAATCCATTTTGATGTATGGATATATAATAGAAAGATTCAGTTTATTCTTTTAACAATGTAAGAATGTCTGATGCATTATCATCAGCATGCAGTGTAACAAATGACTGAAATGTATCTCCCCTGTTGAAGAGAAACTATTGATCAATACCTCTCTCACACAGAAGGTCACTTACTACAGTGATTTTCCAGGCACTAGGAAGATGATTCAGTGGGTAAGACTTCCAACGATGACCTGAGTTTGATCTCCAGAACTCATGTAAAATGCCTGATAGAGAGAGGGCAAAGGCTGGAAGGTTGCTGGGGCTCACTGGCTGGAGGAAGCACATGCTGTGCTCCAGATTCAGTGAGAGTCTCTGTTTCAAGGGAATAAGGCAACAGTGAGAGAGCCAAACACCTAAAGCCCTCCTCCGTGTATACGACCACAAGCACACGTGTGCGCACACACATATACATCCCACACCCATGTGGCACATGTTCAGGCCAGGAATCTGGCAGGGAGCAGAGATATGCCAGGAGTTTGGTAGGGAGCAGGGGATGCCTACCATCTCAGGTGCGAATTTCTGGGGTCTCAACTCTCTCCTACCCACCAAACTTCCTGGCATGGTTTACCATCTCACACACCAATATGGAGCTGTTCTACAGAAATAGTTTATATATTTTACCATTGTGCAAGAATGTTCAGTAAAGCTTCATGGTGGCTGGGACAAGGGTAGCAGGTAGAGAAAATGAAGACCCGTGGAAGAACTCATGATAACAGCTTGAAAGTGAGATCAACAAGAGTTCAAACACTGTATGTGGTGGCCTAAGAAGACAGCAGAAATCCTGGGTAATCTAATATTCTTGGTTCAACCAACTAAATGCATAATGGTACCCTTTTTCTTAGTCATGGGAAGACAAAGGGAAGGATTAACGGTATTAGGACAATCAATAATCCACATTTGACCATGTTACCCTTGAGGCATCTATCAGATGACAGGTAGTAATGTCAAATAGGCCACTAAGAACATGAGGCTTCAGCACAGAAGAAAGGCCTAGAACAGAAACATGAATGATGGCTATCTAGATGTCACAGAAATGGTGCTTAAAGAGAACTTCTCAGCAGGTTTTGGGTGGAGAAAAGTCTGTAAGCTGGGTCCTAAGACAGTCCAATGCTCAGTGTTTGCAGAGATAAGATTTAAGGAGCCTGAGCAGTTGTTTGTGAAAACTTAAATTTCAAAGAAGTTAGCACACAGTAAGTGGTGAGAAATACACAGTCACAACTTTTTCCAGGGCTTAGGTCCTTCCAAGTCTCCTGTTACCTAATGGACTCTGGACTTTTTTTTTCTGGCTGAATATTTCAAACTGCATTTAAACAAAATAGCAACTTTCATTTTGCTACACAGTTGTTGCCTATGCCTCTACAAAACTAGTCTACAACTAGGCAATTGTAAACGTACCACTCAGCGGGGCCTTCTCCATGCAGCCCATAACCTAGTAACTACCTCACACATATAAAGCTTAAGGGCGATGAGAATAAAAACCTAATTTGTGGCATCATTTTATTGTTGGGGCTTTTTCTGTTGCACAGTCACCTTCTGTACCATCTCACTGACCTTGACAACTGCCTGGATGGCCTCAGGAAGTCTGATAATTCACACCTCCGTTCCCAGAGCTGCCACTGTTAAGAGGAAGAACCAAGGAGAAGGGAGTCTTTTTCCACACAGATTTGTACTTAAACATAAAGTGGAGGTTCTAGGCAAGCATATTGGCTCACATCTCCAATCCTGGTACTCAGGAAACTGAGGCAGGAGAATAACCATGAGTGTGAGGCCAGCCAGGATACACAGTGAAGTCTAGGCCAGGCTAGGATACATTCTGAGACTCTTATCTCCAACAACTTAGAATTTAAAAAGAGAGGAAATATTTATAACTAGGTCAAAGTTGTTATCAGAAATAGAGTCTCAAAGCAAAATAACAACAACAAACAAACAAACAAACACCTTAGCAAAAGGAAAGCTGTGTGAGTACTGGGCGGGGGTGGGGGGAGGCGCTAGGGCATCCTTACATGTATAAAGTAGCAAACTGGAGGCTTGGTTTCAGACTCAGAAAAGTATAAGAGTTCCAATCCCTAGAATGGCAATGCCATTCATCCATTCACTCAACAGCATCTGTATGACCCCTATGATATGCTCAGAACTCTGGTTCCTTTGACCATCAGTGAATACAAAAGACAGCAATTCCTATCTATATGGCCTTTGTGTTATGTGGTAGAAGGAAACAATCAATAAGCTAAACAAATGTAGGAAGGAGGTAGAAAGAATGTTTAAGGAGTTGGAGAGATGGCTCGGCAGTTAAGAGCACTGGCTACTCTTCCAGAGGACCCCGGGTTCAATTCCCAGTACCTACATGGCAGCTCACAGCTGTCTGTTCCATGGGACCCAACACCCTCATTCAGCCATACATGCAGGCAAAACACCAATAATAAAAAATAATAAATAATAAAGATAAGTAAACTTAAAAATAAAAGAATGTTTAGGGATAGGATTGCAAGTTTCAGTGGGTTAGCCAAGTGACTGCCTTGAAACAGAGGTACAATGCTTGTGTACAAACCCCTACTGTGTGTTACAAATAGCTCAGGATGGTTTCTTCTTATTCCAGTCTTACCACCAGCACAGCTTGAACCCTGGAAGACACGGCATCCCCAATCCCTAGCAGTTACTGCCTTTACAGAGATTACAACCTTCTAGATGGAAAACCAGAATGGTATTCGGACCTTTATTAAAGTCTACATAAAGTCCTTCAAGATAATATAACTAGTCATTCTGCTTGGGGGAAGGAAGTGTGCTTTCAGTGAGGTTGACTCAAAGGCAATGACGTTAGGCTAAATCCTGAGAAATGAATAAGAATTAATGACAAGAGGTTGGGGATATGAGTACCAAGTTTGCCAGAAGAAAAAACAATAGCTTAAGCAAAGTTCCAGAGGTGGGGTTGAGGGAGATATACTCTCCGGAGTATCTCTGCCTAGCTACAAATAAAGAGTATGCTATCACTCTGTTTGCCTGGTGTGGCTTTGTCACATACACATATTTCTGTCAAATACCTGTCAGCTGCTACCCCATTGGTTCTCCCCTGGCCATCAGGACAGGGAGAAGTTGAATCAGGTGCCCATCCCTAGAATCTAGGAACACAGCTCTAAAACCTAGGAATATGCTCTCCTAACTTCCAGACAATTACCACGGAGCTGGGAGCCTGGGAGGTTTCAGTCATCCAGGGTACGTACTTAACAACAGCAACATGTAACTGGCTCAGCTCCATGTTGGAAATTACCTGGGTTAAGACATGAATGAGATGCTTCAACTCCTCCACAGCACATCTAAGATGGAACCAAGGACCAGAAGTTAGCTTCACACAAGCTTGTCCCATTGTCAGAGTGTAAGTTAGGGCACCACACTTAACCTCTCAGCCTCTTTTGCATTGCATCATGGCTGTAACTGTAGCACCAATTACATAGAATTAGTGTGAGGCTTGTCTGAGATAGTATGAGAACTGATCACATCGCCTGACTTCATTCGTTCATTATGCCATCACTTTAATAGTTCCAACCTTGAAGGGAAAGTACTCAGAGAACACCAACTAGAATGCTTCCTATACTCACAGCTTCCAAGTTCATGTTCACCACTCTGACCTAGGGTACAGCCTTTGAAATCACATTCATCTGCTACTCAAAGGGAGATTCACAAACCAGCTTTGTGGGGGCTTTTTCTACTAGGATTTCCAAAACACTCACTCTCTCACTGTCTCTGTCTCTGTCTCTGTCTCTCTCTCTCTCTCTCTCTCTCTCTCTCTCTCTCTCTCTCTCCCCAAGAAAAGAATTGCCACAGCTCTCTGAGCTAATTATTGTTTTTAGTTCTTCATGGCACATTTACACTTTAGTTCATTAACTCCTTAATGTCAACATATTGATGAAGTGTGCAGCTAACAAAAGAAGCAGAGGGCAGATGTGATGTTGCAAACCTGTAACAGCAGCACTTTGGGAGGTAGAGGCAGGGAGATTGCCAGCCAGTGTGAGTCCAGCCTCGTCTACATAATGAATTCCAGACCATCCTGAGCTACAGTGAGACCCTGTCTCAAAGTAACAAAAACAGAAAGAGAAAGTGAGGTAGGGAAGTCCAGGGATATAGTAGATTAATTTCTCCCACAGATACACAGGGCTTAGGGTCTATCCTGCTAGAAGCTGTATACTAGAATGCTAGGTCCTCTGGTCCTGAAACTGTAGCATATTAGGGGAAGAAAGGGTTGGTTAAAGCAAACACATCACTTTTTCAAGCTATCAGAAATTTTAACCAAATTATTTTGCCATCAACTTCTCCTAGACCCCATCCATCTCCTTCAATGTTCCAGGGCTGGAGGGACACTGGTGTCTTTCTGCCAGGAGCCCCAGCCTGTTTGAAGGGGGCATGATAAAGGAGTTGAGCTCTCAAGAATCCAGCTGGGTCTCCAGCGCCATGCCCAAAGGGAGCCCACTGAAATAGAACTGAGTTAACTTGCCTTTAGCCTGTACCTGGAGTGAAGAGACAAGGTGAAGCTAGGAAAATAGACGCCTGGAGTTCAGAAACAGCGAGGGGTCATAGAAGGAGTTGGACAGCCAAGCCCAGCGAGGTCACAAAAAAGGTGACTAGCCTCCAAGTCTGAGGACACAGCTCCACTAGAAGCCTGTCCAAGTCTGCGCCAGGGGCCAGCTCTCCAGAGGGGCCAAGGCTAGCGGAGGGGGTTGGGGGGAGCTGGGGCGCAGGGAGCCAGCGATACCTGTGGAGAGGCAGCACCCAGAAACTCCGTCCAAGGCAACCGGGCAGCAGCAGCCCGAGAGAAGGAAAAGTGGCAGGGAGGGACCGCCTGTAGCAGACGGGAGGCACCGCGTGGGGGTGCGGTCCCTAGACGCGGACACAACAGAAGGGCCCGCGTGGCAGCTGGGGAGGGAGGACAGGGACCGCACACAAGGTACAACAGGACACACGCCCCCGAGGAGGGGGTGAGACACGGCGCTGGGGGATTCCGCGAAGTCCCAGACAGGGCGAGGGTGCGCTCAGACACTAGCTGCCACCTACCTGTCACCTGCAACAGGTGCTACTAGGTGACCAAAGGTCCGGGTGCTGAATGGTTGGAAGGGTCTCTAGCTCCAAAAGGACTGAGACCAGCAACCCGGGCGGCCGGCCCTACTCAACCCTCCCAGGAGGCGGAAAAAGCTGCAACTTTCCCTGGAGCGGGGAGGAGCTGGACTCTTAAAGGGGCCGCACCTAGCGCAGAGCTGTTTTAGCAGAGGGCCTACTAGCACGGTAGAGTGTTCTGGGAACCAAAGCATTAAGGCACTGGAGGAATTTCCTCTTGAGTTAGCAGAGTTTGAGGACCTACTGGATGTCCCTTCTCTGCCATTTCCGTCTCTCTTTGCTCACTTTCTTAGATAATGGGGGTGGGGTGGGGAATAAAAGTTCACTCGCCTCTTTGTTCAGCGAGCCAAAAGTTGTCCAATTGCCTAGTATTTTTAAGACAGCAAGAGTCTCTCACTGGGGGCAGAAAAAGATAACTTCTTCATTGATGTAGGCATTGGTAAGGAGCCCATGCGTCTGTAAACAATCACCTAGGACCCTGTAAGCAACCCTGATGAAACGGATTGGGTCATCAAAATAAATAACTTAAACTTTAAAAAGAATAAAAAGCTGACTATATGGGGTTGGGGGAAGGAAGTGAAGTCAGTGCGAGGGGTAGAGGAACAGGAGAATGAATGGTCTGGAGGTAAGAAAATTAAAAAGGAGTCTGAATTTTATTTGGGGGAATATTAACATATATACCATTCAGATTGATTTTCCGTTTTTGTTTGTTTGTGGGTTTTTTTTTTTTGTTATTTTCTTTCTTTCTTTTTTTTTTTTTGATGCAAGTAAAAGTACTCTTTAGGAAAAGGATATAGATTAATTTCATGCATTTACACTCAAAGACACAACTAGTTAAACTATTCACCTCATTAAAAACTAGACAACACATTAGAATAGCAGTGGGGTTCTTCAGCAACTAGTTTTTGAGGGGGTTGTACAAGGTGTTCAATGATGGCTGAGTAATCGCCAGGTAAGCTCCTTTGTAACTTCTAGCAGGAACTTAGCTGCTTTTGAAAGCATGTGCTCATTGCCCTTCAATACACACTAAGATGTGTATATTTACCCACATCTCCACCTTCCTCTCTGTCTTTGCTTCACATCAGCCATGAAAGGTAGGCAGATCCCTCCTATCTACCACCACCAATTAAACATACTCAAATTTGTACCATCTTAAAAGAAAATCTGCGTCCTATGCATAGACACGATCTCCCTATACCTCCTTTAAGGGTCAATTTATTGAAACTATTTTACAGGTGAGACATGTCTGCGATTTCTCACTCTCTCCTCTCTCGTTCATTTCTTGACGCTTAAAAATCTAGTTTCCCCCCCCCCCCACTGAGACTGAGCTAAGTGAGCTACCTAACCAATGATCTCTGCATCAATAAATTCCGTGGTAAATAAACAAATAAAGCATTGCTGGTTCTCATCTTGCCTGACCTCCTCCCTGCATTTAGCCCCATTGGCCATTTCCTTAGCCCTGAAATGAATTCTGTGGTATCTGTGACACCACACTGACTTGCTTTTCCTCCTAGAATTTTGCCTTCTCCTCCATTTCCTTGATAGGGTTCATGTTCTGCTGTCATGTCAGACAATCTCAGAGTGAAGATAAATGGGCTCTCTCTAAATGGTATCTTTCATCTATATGACCATGACTGTAATTCTATAATTCTTCCCAGATGGCTATATTGAGCTCTGTTTCCTTAGCATCTCCAATCAGATATCCTGCAAGCACCTCAAATTCAGCACAACCAAAATTGAAACCCATCAGCTTTTCTCTTAAATTTGTTCCTTTTTTCCAGGTATTCTTAGTAAAAGACAACCTGCCATTTGAGGCAGACACCTGGCACCTAAAATACTATATAATACATAGTAAGCCCTGTGTAACAGTTGCATGATGGGCTGATGAATTAATAAATCCTAAGAAAATAGAGGCGAACACAAAGTTTCTGTTCCACTATAAACTAGAATAAGAAGAAACAGATAAAGATAGTTCAATGGCTAACTAGAATATTATATAGTTCTACAAATGGAATATTATTATGGTCAATTAAACTGATATATACACAGTTTATAATGACAAGGAACTGCTTATACTATGTATAATATAGTTATATATTATATTGTGTATAATATATATTACTTAAAAGTAGGATACAACATTTAATAGAGAATATGATTATGACAATATAAATAAAATGTTTGTAAACATGAAAAATATTAATAATGAATACTTGTAGCAAAACTGATGGAATTAATTTTTGTTCTCTCATTTTTCTTTATTTTGCAACTTTCTTATAAGTATATGTGGCTTCGATAATACCAATTTTTTCTTATTTTTTGACGTTTTAAATTTCATATGTGTAGACGTTTTACCTGCATATATGTGTGCACTTCACAAGCATACAATGTCTGCAAAGGCCAAAAGAAAGCATCAGATCCACAGAACCGAGTTACAGATGGATGTAAGATGTCATGTAGGTGCAGGGAATTGAACTCAGGTCCTCCAGAGGAGTAGCCAGTGCTCTTCACTGCTGTGCCATCCCTCCAGCCCCAGTACCAAAATCTTTTTAAAAAAGAACTGTCATAGGATAAAATCATTTCAATATTGGTAGACAAAACACTAAAATCCCAGCTCCTGGGCTCTGAAACATGACTTTTTAGTACATTCTTCTACCCTAAGGAATGACAATGACTGGCCTCCCAAAATAGCCCCATAGGTGCAATAGTGGCACTGATACATTTGAGGTAAACAACAATTGTCTATGTAATTGACCTTAAGGCCAGTTCAAGAGGAAGTACTCATGTCTGGAACTATATAGAGGAGAACTTTTTTTTATAATGACAACATTTAATTGGGGCTGGCTTACAGGTTGAGAGGCTCAGTCCATTATCATCAAGGTAGGAGCATGGAGGCAGCCAGGCGGGCCTGGTGCAGGAGGAGTTGAGAATTCTACATCTTCATCTGAAGGCTGCTAGGAGAAGACTGCCTTCCAGGCAGCTAGGATGAGGGTATTAAAGCCCACACCCACAGTGACCTACCTATTCCAAGGCTACACCTCCAAATAGTGCCACTCCCTGGGTCAAGCATATACAAACCATCATATTCCACTCCCTGGCCCCCATAGGCTTGTTCAAACACATGAGTCTATGGGGGCTATATCTAGCCATAACATAATAAAAAATACATTTAGTCCAACTTCCAGAGTCCCCATAGTCTATAGCAGTGTCAACAATGTTAAAAGTTCAAAGTCCAAAATCTCTTCTGAGATTCATCCAATCATTTAGCTGTAATTCCCTAATCAAGACAGGAAGCCAGCTGGGCAAACTCAAAACTCTGCATCTCCATGTCTGATGTCAAAGTGGTCTTCAGATTTCCAATTCCTTTTTCACCTTTGTTGACTTCAACAAACTTCTTTCTCCTGGGCTGGTTCCACTCCCTGTTAGCAGTTTTCCTCAGCAGATAGCACAGCTCTGACATCTCAAACATCTTAGAGTCTCCAAGTCAACTTCAGCTTCACAGCTTCTTGTTTCAATGTCTGGGATCCACACATGATCTTCTGGGCTCCTCCAAAGGGCTGGTAGCATCACTTCTAGAGGAGAACTTTTATTGTCACTTCTTAAACTAGGATAATACCAACTGTACTCTAAATTCCTATTCTTATATCCACAGATAAGTAATCTCTCAATACTTGTTAAAGAAGCTTCTTTTCATAACAGGAGGAAACCATCACAGAAACCTATAACTGGTCAAAATACAGAGAACAACTGACTCTGAGGTTCACATATCTAATTGAGACATCTGCAATACAGCTCCTATATCTAAGACTCATAGAACATCATTGGTAGAGGGGCTTGAAAGATTGTAACAGCCATAGGACCAGGGCATCTTCTGTGAAACAGTGTCTTCTCTATATAACAGATAGCAGCACCACAATGTGATCACCCAAGCAATATCTGCACAATGACAGCACCAGCTGACATTTCAACATGGATTGGGGAAATCTCACAAGGTCACACACCTATATAAAGAGCTACAGGCAGTTAATGACTCCTGAGAGAGGGAGGGTCAGTCTTCTCAACCCTTCCTGCTGCCATGCCTTCATTACTCCATGATGGATTCTAACCCTCTGAAACTATAAGTCAAATTAAATGCTTTCCTTTATAAGTTGCCTTAGTCATGATATTTTATCACAGCAATAGAAAACCAACTAATACAGTATCCCTGGGAAAAGTTAGGTTCTTTGACTTTAAAGGCATAAGTAGGATTTAGATCAAGATGATTGAAAGACATTACAGGAAAAAAGTAGCATACGGCAAAGTAAAGGGACTATAAACATTAAGTAATGTACAGCGGAACTGTGAAGAAGGTAGTATTACAGCATAAAGTGCCAGGAAAAAAATATGATGAATGAGGTTATAAAGATGGTGTGTTGGCTATAGGACTGATACATGTATGAAGTCACAGGTACTATGACAGCACACATAAGACCTACACAAGTTAGAACCAAACAAAATCCCATAGTGAAGACAAAGTAGACACAAAATCCACCTCTAACCAAGAAGCTATTTACAATGGAAACATTCTGGGAAAGGGAAAAAAATCAATTTTCTCCAATGGAATGTCACTTTGTATATCAACCACACTCCAGCGCAAGCCCCATGTCCAACACAAAATGCACTCCATGAATTTGTGTGTATGTGTGTGTGCACGCGTGCACATTCGCTCTCGTGTGTGTTATTTTATTTTGATGTTTTTGGTCTTATTGGTTCTTGCATTTTAATTTTTTGTCTTGTTTTGTGGTGTTTTGAAAAAAAGAGAAGGAACATAAAGTTGGGTGAGTAGAGAGGTGGGTATAATCTGAAATGAGTCAGAGGAAGGTAAAATATGATCAAAATACATTGCATGAAATAAATAATTAGAAAAGAGGGAAAAGGTTGTATATTGGATTAGCGTGCTGCTGTAAGTAGGTACCACAAACTGAGTGGCTTAGGCCAAAGAAACTTGTCTAATAATCCCAAAAAGTAGAAGCCTGAGACTAAGCTGTCTGCAGCTCTTCCTCAGTAGTGGGATAAAAACTGTTTAATGCTCCCATCTTTGACAACCAGTGATTTCTTGGCTTGTAAAAAGACTACTTTTATCTCTACCTTCACCTTCATGTGGTGTTCTCTCTATGTATACCTGTGCCCCAATCAATTTTCCTTTAAAACATGTTTTGAGAGCTTTGTACTGTATCTACAGCACTCCCTCCCTGTCCAGTTCTTCCCATGCCCAATTAATGACCTTTCCATGTACATATTTTACAAACACATATATAATATATGATATTCATATAACATATTATATAGAGAGAAGCTTATATATGTGTATTCAGGGCTAACCATGGGATTGAACACCCTATGCAGATGTTCATCTCTGTCAGAAACTGATTCTCCCTCTCCCAGCCAACATTGACTCCTGTAGCTCTTCATGGAGGAGTGGGACAATATGGAATTTTCCTTATCCAAGTTGGCATGTCAACTGCTTTTGTCATGCCAGTCTCATTCAGGCAATCATATTGTTGCATACATTTCCCCTGTCACGTATGGAGAACAATATCGAAAAGCAAATGCCCTAGGCCTCTGGCTTTTATAACCTTTCTGCTTCCTCTTCTGTGATTTTTTTCCTAAGCCTGGTGTGTATGGGTTGCATTACAGATGTATCATTTAGAGTTAGGCACTCCATTATCCCATAGTCTCTGCATTTTGACCTGTTGTATATCTTTCTAATAATCTCCATCTGTTGCAAAAAAGAAGCTTCTTTATGAGGGATGAGAGCTACAGTAATAAAGGCATCAATCATAATAGATTAGAGTCCATCTTAATTAATTTACCTTGCCTAATTACATCTGCAATGATCCAATTTAGAACACATTCTAAGGTGCTTGGGGTTAGGGCTTCAACATGAATTTTAAGATACAAAATTTAACTCACAACGTATGGGTAGGAGTTAGAACTCCAGAAGCTTTTTTAAGATTTGGGGCTTTTGGTGACACCAATAGTTTAGCTAGTCTTCATCTTCTTTTCTAGATTAATAATACTCTTTTTACAGATAAACACACTTTGTTTATATATTCAGAAGATGATACCATTTGAGCCATTTCCAATTTTGGCCATTATGAATAATGCTCACATAAATAATCATATATGAAGTTTTAATGAATATTTGTTTTCAAAACACTTGTATATATACCCATATATTGAATTGCTGGTGCCTATTAAAACTCAGTTTAGTCTTTTGAAGAATCCTGATTGCTTTCCAAAGTGGCTTCTCCATTTTACTTTCCCAATTCCTAAATTAGGACTCCAATTTAGATAGATAGATAGATAGATAGATAGATAGATAGATAGATAGATAGATAGATAGATTTTAATAGCACCCACTAGTATCAGTCTTTTTATTACAGATATCCCAGTGAGATGTGGTCTTTTGTGGCTTTGATTTGCATTTTTCCTACAAAGTAATAATGTTGAATAGCTTTTCATGTGTCTAGTATCCATTAGCATTATTCTTCTTTTAAAAAAATGTCTATTTACATCATTTTCACCTTTAATTGAATTGTCTTTTTACTATAGAATTAGAAGATTTTTTGTGTAGTGTAGTTATAGTTTTTAAAGTAGGTAAGATGAAAGGAGAGAGACACTCTTAGGAGGGAGAGTATCATGAAGACATAAACAGCAGGTTTGTTGTTTGATTCAAGAGGAGTGTCCGGGTCAGAGAAACCTGTACCAAATTTTATTGAGGATGAGTACTTTGTGGTTTTAGCCAAGACTAGGTAAGTGCTGGATTGATTTGTTCTCTGGCAACTGGTAATTCAGGATGAAGACTTTTAAGATGTGTTTTCAAAGATTTGTTCTGAGTGGCTATTCACTTTAATAAAAGCACTTTTCAAGAAAAGAAAAGCAACATGTTCCCTGATATGAAAGGAAAACATAGAGGTTCTCTGTTATTGAATGCAATGACTTCTTTTTACTTTAATTTTCCCTTGACTCTCAACCAATGTTTGACATTGTTCCCCAATTATTCCTCAGTAAGATCTCCTCTTCTATGGCTTTTGAAACAATGCCATGGCCAACGGGTTCATGCATCTCTTCTGCTTGTGCTTTTTAATATTCTCAGAACCTGCTCTTTCTGCTCCTACCTTAATATTAAAAGCATAAATGTCACATTAGTTTATTCATAAGAAGTCTGCAGACACTAGCATTTACTGGTGGTGCCTGCTATATGCAATTTGGGGGAAGGTGGAAACTTAGCAATAAACAACAAAGACCTTGCCCGTGTGGATCAATTCGTTGTTAGTTTAAGAAAAAGAAGCAACATCAATACTAAGTACAAACAATACTATTACTAACACTGTTCTAATGTACTAATCTAAGATACACATGCATTACACTTACTACTCAAAAATCCTGATGAGCTACTAGTATTATCCTTACAGATAAAGAGAACTAAGGCATAGAGGATCAAAAGGTTAACTCAGGGTATGAAGTGAGATATAGCTTCACAGTCCATATTCTTAACTAGTTATCTGTGTTACAGTTTAGTAATAAGTAAATATGTCATATATTGGTATATACACAAGCATGCACAGTAATACATATTTGTGTGTGTGTGCTGCTATAAATATAAGTAAAATGATGTTCAATTTTAGTACTTTTTTCTGTCTTTATACAAGTTTTGACTAAGGCCTCAAGATTTGAGGACACACATCTGAAGAATAACACTCCATTCTAAAGAAAGATGCTGGGTAGATTCTCACATAACTTACTAAGAAGTAGCCAAACTGGCATCTTCATTGTGAATCCCAACCATTTAACTCCAGCTTGTATATACACATGTGTGTGTGAGAGGGTAGGTGGTGAAGGAGAGAGAGAGAAAGAGAGAGAAAAGAAAGAGAGATAAAAAGAAAGAAAGGAAAGAAGGAAGGAAGGAAGGAAGGAAGGAAGGAAGGAAGGAAGGAAGGAAGGAAGGAAGGAAGGAAGGAAGGAAGGAAGAAAACTCTTTCAAGGGAGGAAAATGTCAGAAAGGGTCATCTTAATTGCAGGGTGGAAGGTTGCTATGCTAAATCAATTTTAGACTCACCTATATTACTACTGAAGCAGGGAGAGTTCCTTAAAGAACCTTATATGTATCATCTGTTATTTAGAAAAAAGTAAAATTGTATACTTGACTTTTATCTGAAGAATCCTGGAGCAGAATACTAGTTGAAGGAACTCAGAGTGGTGGGGTAAACAGAAATGGAGAGTTTCAATGTTCCCATGGACTAAGTTTTTTTATGGGACAAACGGTTGGTTTGTTGTTTGTTTGTTCATTTGTTTGTTTGTTTGTTTTTGTTTCTATGCACAGCTGGAAGTATAGCATAAAATGGGAATCCCAGAAGACAGGTATGTGGTTAAAAGCAGAAAGGGAAATCTGTCAGCTCATACATTGTTCCTATAAGGGAATGGTACAGGGTGAAGATGCTTACTAAGGTAATGAGGAATGGAGAAGGGCTTTCTGAACAACTATGAAGTCCTGACCCAAAAGGGCAGTATTTGAGGGTGCTTACCTCACAAAGTACCTTTGTAGTTAATTATACCACCTCTAGTCAGTTGAGTTTTTCACCGTTGTGGCTTGGATATGAAGTACCACACATTCAGAAAGTTCATGTGTTGAACACTTGGTTAGAAACTGGCAGTGCTGTTAAAAGTCACTGAGTCATCAGGGCACTAACTTGATTATTAGTTAATCCACTAATGAGCTCAAAATTGAGTAGGCTATTAAGATGTGAGGTCTAGTCATAGGACCTAAGTCATAGAGGTATAACTTTCCTTAGTATATCTTGTCCCTGATTGCTTACTGTTTTGTTCTCTTTGCTTCCTGTTCACCATGAGGTGAGTCACTTGTTCAGTCACCATGATATTCTACCTATGGGTTCAGTGAGAAAAGATTCAAGTGGCCATAGACTAAAATATCCAACACCATGATCCAAAAGAAAATTTTCCTCCCTTCAGTTGTTTTTCCCAGGTGTTGTAACACAAGAATGAAATGTTAATATACACACTTACCATACCCTACGCATGATCAGGAGTTTTCAGAAGCATTAGACCAAGCAGAGAAGATAGAGAAGCAAAGAAAATGAAAGAAAAGACCAAATCGCATTTCTTCTCTGGTGGATCTGTGGTATCACTCAGTAAGCTGCAATAGAGGTTGGGTTTGGAGGTTTGAATTGGATATGAGATACAATTCTTAATTTTGAATGTTTTGATTTTTTTAATATCTACAAATTAAACTATTATCAACATATGAGAGTAACCAAGAGATAATGGGTTATATAAATAAAATAATGTGGATGGCATTTTGTAAAAAAGATAAATTAATAGAGATTGATAGGGGAAATGTTTTATATATTCTACATCTATTAGCTAGTTTTCCCATTGATATAATGAAGTATCTGAGGCTGGGTACTTTTCAAAGAAAAAAGGACTATTTAGTCTTACAGGTCCAAGGCATGATGCCAACATTTACTCAGCTTTTACAAAGACTTCATGGCAGATAACATCACAACATCACGACAGAGAGAGAGAGAGAGAGAGAGAGAGAGAGAGAGAGAGAGAGAGAGAATGTGTGGTATGTAGACATACATGTAGGCAAAGCATCCATATACATAAAATAAAAAATAATTCTCAAACAGAAGAATCAAGAGTGAGGGGAGAAGTCAGGTTTACTCTTTTACTCTAAGATCCCATTCTAAGGGTAATGGCCCATGACCTTATCACCTTCCACCAGGCCTCACCTCTTAATATCACCACACTGAGAGCCAAGTTTCTAACCCCAAAGTTTTTGGAAGATACCTCAAACCCTATCGACCCCTTAACAGTGCATTAAGGAATTCCAGGCAGAGTTAACACAAATGGAAAAGCCATGAAAACAGTGGTTCTCAATCTGTGGGTCATGACCCATTTGGGGGTTGAAAGACACTTTCACGGTGTTCACATATCAGATATCTTGCATATCAGATATTTAGATTACCATTCATAAGAGTAGCAAAAATTACAGTTATAAAATAGAAGTGAAAGAATTTTATGGTTGGGGTCACCAGAACATGAGGAACTGTATTAAAGGGTCACGGCATTAGAAAGGTTGAAAAACACTGCCATAAGATTTTCTTTCAACCTGATCTGTTTTTATCATATATGTTCTGCCTTGGGTAGCATCATTTCCTCCAGATTCATTTCCCCCAATAGCTCTAATCTTGTATCTGTAGACTAGATTGTGTCCCAATCCTCAGATATGTATTTAGTAACTACTATCCTTACCTCAGTGATCACAACCAGCCACTTAAAATTCAGCTATTCCAAGCTTCAGCTTCAGCTTTATTCCAACTTTATTTTTGTCCCCAATGGTTTCCAGCCCATTGCTCAGCATTATCATCTACCCAATAGCATAAGCTAGAAATGGTTCTCACGCCTAAGGAGTCTCCAGATCTTGTTGTTCTTACATCTTCATGAAGCCTGAATTCATCTGTTTTCCTACTAATTAACTCAGACTGGAATCATCTCTTATCTAGACTATATCAATCTTCAAAGTCTTACCTTGCTTCTGTAACTCTTAGAAACGAGTCTGTTTTCATGGCTTGAAATGCCCCCTGCCTACCTTGCACTTCTTCTACTAGCCCTTGTTCTTGACCATTTGGCTTCCAGCCAAACTAAATGATTTGCATTTCTCCCCAACACAAAATTTTCTCAGTGTCATCTGCCAGTATTAATTCTTCTCTAGTCTAATTCCTACTCTGCCTTCAACTCAAATGTGACCTCCTATGGAAAGCCTTCCCTGAATTCCTCCAGGATGGGTGTCAGTGCTCAGGTCTCCTGTTATCCCATGGTATTCTTTCTTTCCAACTCTTTCCTGATGGCTATTTTATTGTGGTGGTGGTGGTGTTGCTGCTGCTGAGGGAAGAACTCAAGGCCTTGTGCATGCCAGGCAACCACTGTGCCTTGGAGTTACATACCCAGCACCTCAGCTTTCTATTTGAATTTTCTATCACTACCAAAATTTCAGTTTAGTCTACCTGTGTTTTGTATGCCAAGGAATTCACTGATAAGTTTCTCAAAGTTTCTCAACCAGGAATAATGTTGACACCATTACTAGGGGTCAGCTTGTGTTTTCTAGAAACATTTATGGTCGTCACACTCATGGGAAAAGTGCTGCTGATATCTTAGATAGAGACCAGGGGTGGTGCTCTATATAACCCACTATAGCAAAGGAGTTTACAACCCAAAGCATCCATAGTACTGAAGCTAAGAAACCCTATCTGGTGGCATGCAAAACACCACAACTCCTGTATACTTTAGAGCTTTGCTTTTCTTTTTTTGAGTTACATAGCTGCCTGTGAAAGTCAGTCCTGTCTTCTGGAGTCTAAGATAATGAAGAGAAGGAAAAGGGTGTCATAAAGATAGTTTTTGTGGGCTGGGGTTTCATCTGGTTTTGCTGGGTGAGCAAAATTGAGCACTTGAATGTATGTAAAAACCCATATTTGGGGAAACACTCACAGAGACATGGACCATTTAAAAATAGCCCAAATGGCTTTAATTAAATTCATGGAAAACTTTAGAGCCACTATTCTGGGCTCAAACTAAGAACACTAGAGCAAGTTCTACACAAGTAGATACAGAAACTACAAGTCAAGCCAGATATAAGGAACTTTACACGCAGCACCTTTTAATACTCAAAGTAGTTCTAGAGAATGAGCATTGTAAAATTATGACTCACAGAAGTTTAGAACACATTAATGTTAAATGATAAAATAGGAGCTTAAGTTCAGTGTCTATTACACCAAGCTAGGATGACTTAATTTTAAAATACATAAAACTGAAGTTCTCAAAGCAAAAGATATCTTACTATCTTCAATGCTTTACAAACTTAGACAAGAAGAAACAGGTAGAGTGCCTGCTAAATATATATGAATACCTGGGTTTAATCTCCAGCATAGGAAACAAAGAAACAAACAGAAAGCACATTGGCATGCACTGGGTTCCTTCAACCTTTTGTTTGTTTTATTCACCATTTAATAAGACTCATCTTCATTTCATCTATTTCCTCTTGAGGACCCTCGATGCCAATAAGATCATATATGGCTTGGGAATCAAAAGATGTGAGCTTATTCAATAAATCATGTGTTTGTAAAAATGAGACTATGGCCAATATCTTGTTATTCTTTTGTTTCTCATCTGCAAAATAATATGGTTTGATTATGGAAACAAAAGTGTATAAGAGGTGTGATTTATTCTAACTATATAACTTTTTAATATGTAGCTTCACGGTCACCTTTTAGGTCCAGAGCTACTACTTAACACAAAAGTCTCTAGGAAACTGAATGTGGTGGCACATACCAGCAATTCCAGAACTCAGGAGTAAAGGCAAGAGGATTAGAAGTTTAAGTTCAGCTGCACTGTGAGTTTGAGGTCAGCCTTGACTGCAAGAGACTCTGTCTCAGGGGGGAGTAAAAATAAGTTTCTGGTACTCCATCATTACCCCTTTCCATTCAAAACTTTTACCACCATCTCTATTCCTTTAGAGTTCTCCTTAATTCTTCCCCTCTGCATTCTGTATAGTAAGACACTATCAATACTTCAGAACACAATCACAGGGGTCCTTTTTATGAAATCTGTTGCATCACTAGCAAATGACTTCTCTAAAAGGGAGTGACTCATTACATGGGGCAGAATCAGGAAAACATGTACTATCCAACATTTCTGCTGTTACTGAGAGTGCACTGAAGACTGCTTTCTGATGGCTTGTAGAGTGTCATAGGAATGGTGTCCATTTGTAATAGAGTGTGAATGTCTTATAGTGCTTCAGTTAATGATTATTTCACCCAGGGAAAAGAATTCTTTGTGCTGATAATATAGTTTGTTGTGACTGTTGGATACCATAACCTACATTGTTCTACTCTGTTTCTGTGTACTTCAGTGTTCCAAGATTTGTCTTCACAGATCAAGGTGACATTTTCTACTTGCCTCATTGTTTTCTCTCCATTTTGGTAAAGTGAGCTCACAAAGAAAATCTCAACCAACATCACCCTCCCCGGGCCCCAATGTGTGTATGTGCGTATGTGCTTGCATACGCATGAGTGCATTTCATCTATACTCTGTGTGTGTGTGTGTGTGTGTGTGTGTGTGTGTGTGTGTATGTGTGTGTGTGTGTATGTGTGTATGTGTGTGTGTGTGTGTGTTTCAAGTACTCTAACACTGACGTATTATATCTACAGCCCTAAAAATAACATTAGTTAAAAAGGAAAAAATTAGAAAGAGGCAATGGTAAAGCAGGAGTAGGGCTATCCTTGCCCCCCCTTCTTGCTCTCTTGTTCCTCTTTTGCTCTTGCCTTCCCGCCTCCACTCTCTCCCCATTCCCTTCCCCCCCTCTCTCTACATGCTTATGGCCAGCCTCTCTCTCTCTCTCTCTCTCTCTCTCTCTCTCTCTCTCTCTCTCTGCCTTTCTCTGCCTCTACTACTCTCTTGACTCCCCTCTCCATGCCCTAAAAAAACTCTATTCTATACTAAAAAACATCACATTAGTTTAATCTCACCTTTTTTCATCCTAAGCTTTTGACAGTGTTAAAGCTGTTCTTACTTTGTTGCCAAAGGTATGTGAGAATGGAGCTTGACAAAAAGAACATGTCAATTAGATGTGCAAGTGGCTACTGGGAAGCTGCAGGCAATTTGTTGAATTGTGGCACACAATTTTAGCCAAAAAAGTAGGGGGTATTTAGAGTCCAGCCTGTCCAAATTTTTCCTATTTGAAGCTCAATATATTCATATCCACCTCACCTTAGCATATTCTGAAAAGGTGCAACATGATTTCCAAAACAATGCCAGAGAGATGGCTCAGTGGATAAGGACACTTCCTGCAAAGCTTGACAATCATAACTTGACTCCCCAAACCTTCATTAGAAAAAGAAAGAACCAAATCCCACAAGTAGTCCTCTGACCTCCACACAGGCTGTGTCATGCACATTCACACACACTCAATAATGTATAAATAAATATATATGTATATATGATTTCCAATAAAAAGGTATTTGACTAGCAGAGTTAAAGTGAAAATTGGTCTTTCTATTTTCAAAGTACACAGTTGGTATTCATTTATACTCTATGCCCTTTGATCAGTACATAATAAATTTTTCACAATTATGTCTCTTTATTTAGGTCTTTAAAATATTAGACTTATGAGCAAAATCTTTTTGCAGTAAAACCGGGGGCTTGAAAGGCAATATAATAATAATAATATTAATAATAATGACAAAGAAGAAGGATGATGTCACATTTCATCTTTCTGTTGCTATTTCTAACTGTTCCAGCAAGGGAAGTGGGAGAAAATAATTGTTTGAATTGCTCTATAGTAGTGAGGCAGAAAGTCAGATAAGAGCATACGTCCCCCCGAAAAAATACTGCACTCGCACTAAAAATGCTAGCACAGAATGCTCGCCACTCTGTGTATGTCTCTGCATGTACCAAATCCCTCTCTCCATGGTCTATTTTACCAGCCTTATTTATAAACTTAATGACAAAAGGATTGCTTATTTGGGGTCAGCATAACACTGGGCAGCAAAAAATGAATCCAAGGGACAAGATGTTCCACACATACCTAATAGTACCATTTCTTTTGAGAGACACAGTAATCAAATAGCAGGGATTTTTGCTCTTTGGATTCTGAGGGAAAACAAAATGACCTTGGCATCTACCAAATAAGCTCCAGTTCCAAAGATTGAAGTTATTACCCACAATAAGATTAGATTCTTCCCTGTGGGAACACATTTGTGTTCAGCAGTCAATTTGGGATTAACCTTTTCAGGGCTGCTGGGGAATTAATTGGCTCTTAACTTCTCTCTCTGGGCTGCCTTAGGCTCTAGAGGTTTCCATGTGTTCCAAAGGAGATTGGTGCAGGGCAGCCAGCTGTGCAACGATGGCTTATTTACCCATGCTTCTTGCATAGATTGCTCTCAGTGTGAGAGCTGTAGAACACAGTCCCTCCCAAAGAGCACACAAGCCCAGCCCAATGCAGCAGGACTCAATATGGGTGGGGTCCACCTAGTACAGCAACTGTGTCAGTCTATGAAAGGAACGGAGCAGTGAAAACAGCCCAACTATGGTTTCCTTTTTTTCTTCTGTTTTCTTTTTTTCTTCAATTTCCCCAACCCCCCCCCCACATTACTGTGGATAGGGGCAATTAATAAAGACTACCAAAGACCAATAATTAAAGATGGCACTTCCTCAGGAATTGTGGAGTTCAAAATTAGTGTACATCTTAAATATGTGCAACTTCAAAAGGATATTTATTAAAATGTAAACCAATGGCTACTTCATGGAATAAATGCTTTCTTTTCCTCTTTGTGGCTTCCTAAATTTTCTGTCATGGCCATGTGTTATTTCTGCTTTTTTAAAAATTCCTTTTAGAAAGGTGATCCTCCTACATGATTACTGTTATTATTCAAATATTCTAGCTCCAAGCACTGTTGAAAACCCGAGAAAGTACAGGAAAAAGCCCAAATGAGTCTATTTCTCCACCCAGCATTATTGTTGTTTAAAAATCATCACAATGGATGGAGACAAAAACAACTTTTATCAACAGTGCCTTAACTGGAAAATTACCCACTACAAACCATCCAGATGAAGAAAGTTTGTGAAAAGACCATTTACGGGGAGTGATAGAGGTTACGGGAAGAAACAAGGAATAGTGACGTTTGAAGGGAAAAATATTACCACTGCTACAGCCAAGAAGCCAAGGAAACAAAAGGATGTAAATGACAGTATCCAGTGAGTGTTAGTACTATGGATGAGTAGATGTCCAGAGGATGCTCTTGTACAGAAACACAATTATTGCCACAGGATAATGCAAGTAAAACAGAAATCCCCTGATCCCTCTCTTCTCCCAGCATGTGACCTGACCTTTTACTATTTCTATTACTTTACCAAAATCAGCAACAAGTCAGCAGGCAAAGGAACCAAGAATATACATTGGATATGGGGTATGATAGTTAGTTTTGTTAACAGGATAATCTAGAATCACCTGAGAATAGAGCCTTAATAAGGAATTGTCTGTATCAGGTTGTATTGTAAATGTGTCTGTATAGGATTGTTGTGATTACTGTTGGTAACTCATGTGTGAAGGGCCAGCCAACTATGAGTGGCATCATTCCCTAGGCAGAGGACCCTGGACTGTGTAAGTAAAGGCTAAGCACAAGTAAGTATCCATCCATTTATTCTCTCTCATCTTGATTATCGATACCATTAGCTTCATCGTGTCCCTGCCTTAACTTCCCCCCAGTAATGGACTGTAACCTGGAATTTTTAACTAAAATAATCCTATATTTTGTCAGGATATGTTATCTCTCTGTTGTTTTGATTTACAGTTCCTTAATAGTTGGTGGTCGAGCACTTTCCCATGTGCCTATTGGCTATATATGCAATTTATTTGGAGAAATGTGTATTTCATTTTTCTGTCTATTTTAGTCAGCTAATTGTATGAGTTTAAGTATCACAGTTTAAGTATCAACCCTTTGTCAGATATATGGTTTGAACTTATTTTTCCCATTCCATTGGCTGCCGTTTATCTCTGTTGACTGCTTCACTGTTGTAGATGCTTTTTAGTTTGATGTAAGCCCACTTGTCTATTTTTGGTTTTGCTGTTTGTAATTTAGTGTTATAATCGAGAAGAAAGCATTGCCAGGAAGTCAATATTAAAAAGCACTATCCTGTGTTTTCTATGAAGATATTTATAGTTCCAGGTCTTCTGTTCAGATGCTTCATCTATTTTCAGTTGATTTTTTGCATATGGTATAAGATAACAGTACAATTATATTCTTCTTGGTTAAATATAATGTTTTATTGAAAGTTGGAGAATTTTGTTTATGCATATGATATATTTTGATCATATGTACTCCCACTCCTCCCCATAAGACTCCAAGACCCACCTTTCACCCCTTTCTACCCTCCAGATTTCATGCCTTCTTTTTTAAAATGTCTAATATGTGCTATCCATAGAATCATGGGTGTGGGGCCATCCATTGGAGAATGGATGACCTATCAGGTGCCACACCCATAAAGCAAGCCCATTGTCTTTTCCCCCAAATCCATCAACTGTCAGTAGCTTCTCAGCTAAGCATAAGGCTCATGAACCTTTCACCAGCTCCATACTGGAGTGTTGTCTGGCTTGATCGTATCCAAATCGTGTACAGGCAAACACAGCTTCTCTGAATTTATGAGTTCATGTTCCAAGGACATTGTTTTACTCTGGTTTTCCTGAAATTTGGGCTCTTTCAATCTTCCTCTGCTCCTTCCATGAATTACCCGGGAGATGGAGAGGAGGCGCGATGCAGATGTTCCATTTCTGGCTGAGCACTATATTCTAATTCTCTGTTCCTTGACCACTTGTGAGTTTCTGCATTAACCATCTGTGCACTACACAAAAAATTCTCTCTGATGATGTCTTAGAGTGGCATTAATCTATGGGTATATAAATATGAAATTAGAGAACAATTTGATACATTTAGCAAAATAATAGTAGACAGTTCACCCCAGGGACTGTGAGGTACCCACCTATGAGTTATTGACCAGATGCACATTACAACTTTGATGAACCTTAATTCCAATCATAAATTGGTTGGTTACCCCTCATAACCAATTCATGCCACTACTGTTCTAATTGGCATATTGTGGTACAGCAGTCAGAGGGCATTTCGCAGGGTTCGCAGTTGGGTAAGAAGGCTGATGGCTTTCCTGTGCTAGTAGACTCCATAGCACCGTTTGGTACTATGAAAGCTAGCCAGCAAAGCTGAAGCTTCCCAGTCAGTATCAACCTGAGCTCTCCATGTCCTGTGACCAAAGTGTAGTGTGTCTTCAGCAACAGGGTTTTACCATCAAATTTGTGGTGAGCAACTAAGAGCAATAGCACTAGTCCATTGTTGGGGGAAGTCTTTGAGACATTCCTTTCCAACATCTTGAAGTGAGTATCCCATACCCAGTAGGCTTTTTATTTGGCAGCATATGGTTTCTTGGAAGAGCACTATTCCCTATGTAAGGTAACTCCAATTAAACTCCATTACATGGAATATGTGTGTGTGTGTGTATACATATGAGGCTTACAAAATAGTAGATTTATATCTTTTAACATGTGGGTATGCTATTTTTCTGGTACTATTTATTGAAGACATGGGTTATACCACTTCGTAGCTCAAAATTCATCTCTAATGCTGGGGATACAGTTCAATAATAAAAAAAAGTCTTGCTTAGGAAGGATGAATGAAACCCGAGGTTCCATCTCCAGTACCACAGAATAATGGCCATTATTGTTCTTTTGTGTAAGGGGAAAACTCTTATTTCCAGTGGAGAAAATACACAAAATTCTATAAGCTACCATGTCAACAGCATATGGTATTGAGGAAGGAAATGGTTCAGTGAGTAAAAGTGCTTGATGCACACACATGAATGCCTGAGTTTGAATTCCCAGTACCCAAATAAAATGCCAGGCATGACTATATATATTCTATATCTCCAGAGCTGTAAGGAAAGGAGAAGAAGCATTGCTGGGGTTTGCTGGTCACCAGCATAGCTCCAGGGTCAGGGAGAAACCCTATTTCGAAGGACTAAGTCATGGCCTGCCCGCTATGAGTGCCACCACAATTGAAAGTATGTGGTAGAGAGACAGACGAGAAAGAGAAGTGGAATGATTTAAGCACTAAGGAAAAAGATGGAACTGGAGATTTAAGAGTGGTGAGGAACAGCCTAATGTAAATGGCCTGCACTGCCACCTAAGGCCATGGTGAAGTCCTGGCCTATGATGCCACTGAGGGTCATGTCTGGGTCTGTGGTCTGGGCAGCCCTGATGTGTTGTCGGCATGAGAGCTGGCTTTGCCCCATCTCTACTGTGTGTGGTGGTGTGGGAATGGGAGAGATGTCTCCCCTGGCTGCATGATAGCAGATCTGGCCCTGCCTCTCACTGGCTGTAGCACTTGAGTGAGCTAGCAGGGGCCAGTGTTGTGTGATCTTGCCCTGGTGATGTGGGTGCAGGAGAGCTGATGGAACTGCAAGAGCGTGTGAAAGGGTGGGTCCTGCAGATCCAAAGCTGCAGGATCTTCAAGACATGGGGGCAACTACAGGATACCTGAGGGGAGTCTCAGTGAGCATCTAGTATTGGTAGTATAGCTGAAGCCTCGAACTAGGTCAACGACTCATTGCAATAAGCATTTTCAAGTAAAAAAATGCATGGACAAAAGGGTATACTGTGGGACAATCTTGATACACTGTAGCTTCCATGGTGAGATTTTTGTTGTTTTTGATGTTTTCTTTTGGGAGGAGGTTGCAAGGGCATGGGGCAGATACAAAGGGAGATGAGTGGAATCCAGGTACATGTTGTGAAATTCACAAAGAATCCATTAAAAAATTAAAATAATAATGATAATAATAATAGTAACAACAACAATGTATTGATTTAATTACATTTTTATCTGGACCCTAAAGTAACCACAATAGGACCATTCATCAAGAAAGTTAAGAAAGATAGAGTAAGAAGAAGAAACAGTGCTATCATAAAATATACATCATTTTTAAAGTTTCTAAGTACTGAGAAGTTAGTAACTTCCTTATATCTCGGCCTTTTACATACAGATAATCAGCTCTCCTCTGCCCAAAATCCTTTTAGTAAATACTCTGTCTTTATTCTTATTAACAAGAGCACAGGAAATATGTACAGAAGGGTGATCTAAGGGTATTGCCCAAGTGGGATAATAAGGGTTGGTAAGGGTAAATTTCACTGACACAGGTGACCTCATTCAAAATTTGGAATCGAATGTTCTGGCTAATCAAAACGTCTACTCAATGATGGCCTGCAATTACTGAAGTCAATATATCTGAACTTCTCTAGTACCCTATGGAGTCAGTCCAGAGGTACAGGGGAGTATAGATATAATGGAATGGATATCTGTCCAAACCGCTTAGCTACCACCCTAACGATATTTCCTGGGAACACACAAGGGATACATTCACTAAAGCATTTAAAAAGAACATCCATGACTGACTTCTTCAATGCAAGTTTTGGGGAAACTAGTCTGAAAGTCACTTAGTAGAGAAAAAGGGGTTGGTACCTGGAAGGCAGGGCATTATAGCCTGGATCAAGTAAGAAAGATATGGTAGTAACAAGGCCATAGACATCAACACGATCCCCATCTGAGCAGGACCACAAATAATCAATAAAAATATTATGCTGGAAAAAAAAGATAGGGCATAGGGTAGCAGAGTTTAAGCAGAGTATGGATGGTACCCACATCAGTATGAAACAGGACAGTTCAGTGTGGAATAACAAAATCCAAACAGGGAAAGGAGGGAGTTTATGACGATAATTGGTCTATAATGGGCTACTGGAACTGAAGTAGTGCTAAAATGGGTATCTATAATACAGAATAGTTCCATATGGGGACTCACAATCAAGGCTGAGGGACAAATATCCCCTCAAAGAGGGGATTTAATTTTTATTTTTTATTTTTTGAACTTTATTTACATTTCCAATATTTCCCCATTTCTAGGTCTCCTCTTTGGAAGCCCCCTATCCCCTCCCCAGTCCCCCACCCATATAAGGATATACCACCTTCCACCCACCCGCCCACCCACTCCCATATTCCCACCTTGACATTCCCCTTTACTGGGGCTTCTAACACCCTCAGGCCCAAGGGCCTCTCCTTCCCCTGATGGCCAATAAGGCCCTCCTCTGCCACATATGTGGTCCGAACCATGGGACCATAGATGTGTATTCTTTGGTTGGTGATCCAGCCTCCAGGAGGACCGGGGGGGGGGGG
>CM052722.1:70767784-70791033 GCA_028551405.1 Uromys caudimaculatus
GTATTGTGTTGGTTATGCTTGCATCTATGACTCCTGATCTCTTTCCTAGGTTTTCTAACTCCAGGGTTTTCTCCTTTTGTGATTTCTTTATTGTTTCTATTTTTATTTTTAGTTCCTGGACCGTTTTGTTCATTTCCTTTGTCTGTTTGATTGTGTTTTCCTGTAATTCTTTAATGGATTTCTGTGTTTCCTCTTTAAGGGCTTCTAGTTCCTTACCTCTGTTCTCTTGTGTTTCTTTAAGGGTGTTAATTTCTTTCTTAAAGTCTTCTATCATCATCCTGAGAACTGATTTTAAATCTGAGCCTTGCTTTTCTGGTGTGTTGGGGTATCCAGGGATTGCTGTGGTGGGAAAGTTGGGTTCTGATGTTGCCAAGTAGCCTTGGTTTCTGTTCCTTAGGTTCTTGCCCTTGCCTTTTGCCATCTTGTTAACTCTGATGTTAGCTGATCTTACTCTGTCTGGCTGTGGCTTGTCCCTCCTGCAGGCCTCTGTATCAATACTCCTTGAAGACCAGCTCTCTCTGAGAGGTGTTTGGGTTTGGAGAGCTGTGGCACAGGGTCAGCTCTGGGGTGCAGACAGAAACCAGAAGGATCTTGTCCCCAGCTGTCCCTTGGTTCCTATGTCCTGATGGCTCTGCAAGGGTCCCTCTTGATCCAGTGAGTTTGAACAGAAGTGGTGGGTTTGCCTATGCTCAAAGGTGTGTCAGCACTACTGGGATACCAGCTCTCTCCTGGAGCCCTGTGGCCCAGGCTGATGTTCCCAGGTCCTGGTGAGCAGTGGTGCTTGTCTTATCCCCACTCACGGTGTTTCCATGCTCCTGGGATGGTAACTTTCTCCCAGAGCTGCTTGGTTATGGAACCCTGGTGGTCCAGGCAGAGGTCTCCTGCCACAGATGGAAACCAGAATGTTCCTATGCCCAACTTTACCTCAGTCCCTGTGTCCTGCGGTTTTCGGGCAGGTGCAGGTGAGCAGTGGTGCTTGTCTTAATCCCCACTCAAGGCTTTTCCACACTCCTAGGAGAGTAACTTTCTCCCGGCGCTGCTTGGCTATGGGACCTGGGTGCGTGGGCAGAGGTCTCCTTCCACCGATGGAAACCGGAAGGTTCCTATAGAGGGAATTTAATTTAACTTAACATGTACTATTAGAGTCCAAAGGTGATGTGGCATACATCTATGTACAGTAAAAGGAACTTCCAGATGAAATAAGTAAGGAGGGTATCCATCTATAACATGTGCCCTAACAACAGAATGTCAGCTCTCAGGTGAAGTTAGGACCATCCCCATGCTGGAACAAAACCTAAGAGTGTAAAGACAGAGATGCGCAACATGAAGAAGGCAGTCACACAGAGATTGGGCCCAACATAAAGTATCAGAGCCCAAGTGGAATTACAGGGGTTAGCAGACTCATACCAATATCGGATTATGGGCAAGATTAAGGGTGCATTCATGAAATACAAGAATAACCCAGAGCAAGGTGTCAGAGCCTAACTGGAGCAGAAAAGGCATAAGTTA
The DNA here is from genome assembly GCA_028551405.1 of Uromys caudimaculatus. Taxonomy (NCBI): domain Eukaryota; kingdom Metazoa; phylum Chordata; class Mammalia; order Rodentia; family Muridae; genus Uromys; species Uromys caudimaculatus. The sequence goes on from CM052722.1 coordinate 70,769,294, forward strand.
ATGGTAGGAAACTTGGGAATAATAGAGTGTCAAAGTCTGAGGAGAATGAAAAGAGTGCTAGCAAAGGGTATGGGGTGTGATCATCCCAGGTATATGACAATGACTTTCATTTGTCTGAAGACAGAATGCTTATACCCTAGCCAAGTGAGAAGGGCTTCAGAAGAAGACTATCTAGAATACGTTTCAGAACCCACGAAGTGTTATAAACCATTCACATAAGAAGGGCAGCCTGGCATTTGTGGGGTCTGAGCAAGGAAATGGTTAATAGGGCATCTGTGCATGGTGATAGCCTGGCATGAAGTCTCAGGAGCCATGTGTAGTTACAACAATAGCCACATAGTGGAGGTGCAGAAGAGATAAGAAGGAAGCAGAAGCAGAGACTGAGTTCGACTGAATGGGAAACTCCATGATATATAGCCTAGAATGGGGTGTCATCAAGAAGAACACCCAAGTACATGGATGGTCTCATCCTATGTGTTAAAACAAAGATATGTTGGAAGAGGTGATAGACAATATGCTGATTAATTATATACAAGAAGCCTAATGAGATTATTAATGTTAACTGAATCCAAGACTCTCATTGACAGAGAAGGGAGTTAGCTACCCATATAATAAGGGGAAAAATAGAGTCATGTGAATATGATAAGGGGAAAATAGAGTCATGTGAATATGATAAGGGGAAAATAGAGTCATGTGGTATTAGATTAGAATCACATGGATGAATCAATAAAAATTTACATTTTCACCATAATACACAAATGTTTTAATGTACAGATATGAATTTATATAGAAAGTAACCACATTCCCGTGTATATATCTAGTCCTAGCTCTGTCTGCTGTGAAGACCTTGAAAAAATGGCTTCCTGGTAACAAAATCACAATTGATTGCTAGATGTCATTTTCTGCCAAAAGAAAACAGGGACCCTTGGACAAATGCCTAGTCTCAAGAAAGCAATCATAATGCGCTGCACACATGTATAGTATTGTTAATGCTTTAAAAATTATTTTGCTGGAATTTTTATTTGTTCTTTGAAAATGTGATATGTGTACACAATATATCTTGATCATATCCACCCCTCGTCTCTCCCCAGGACCCTCATCACAGCTCCTTCCCAACTTAACGTCCTCCCCTCATAATTTTTTTCTTGTTATTTTTTCATTTTTAAAGAATTTTGTACATGAATACTGCAGCTATATAATTTCTATCCTTCCTCTCTCCCCTCTAAATCCTCCCGTCAACCTTCTTAAATTCACAAGTTCTTCTGCCTACTGAGTCCTTTGCTGTTACACATATGCATGTGCATTTAGGGCTGGCCCATTAGAATTAGATAACCTATCACGGGGCTCTTCCCTGGAGAAAAAAAATTTCCCCTCTCCTATCAGCCATTGATGGACTGAAGTCTTCACTTAGGGATGGAGACTTGTGAAATTTTCCCTATCCACAATGACACATTAATATATACAGGCATTTTGTAAGTCTCGTTTAAGGCAGTCATATTTTTGAGATTCCATGACTGTAGCTTCTCTGTCATGTCCATGTGATGCATCTCACAGCAGGCATCCTGAACCTCTGGCTCCTTGACTCTTCCTTCTCCTTCTTCTGTGATTTTCCCTGACATATAACTTTCCTGCAGTACCCATCAACTGCCAACAACTCCTCAACTAGAGTTGGAACCCAGGGGTCCCTTTCCCATCCATGCTAGAATATATATCTACATTTTATATTTATATAATATATGACATATAAATATATTATGTGTATTTATTTTTGAGATTATAATATAATTTGGCATGTCAAACTGTACTCTCTGTATTGATTTATTAGCTGATAGACAATTAGGCTGCTTCCAGTTCTCCCCTATTCTGGTTGCATTCTCCTCCAATAACCATGACTTCACGAGCACTGAGTAGTTGGCTAGGTTTTCAGTACCGGCATGGTTTCCCTATTGTTGAGTAGGTCTTAAGTCCAATTAGAGAGCCCACTGGTTACCACCAAGGTATGCGTGCTACTAAATGTACTCTTGTGGTACGTTGCTGTCATAGCTGGGTAGGACTGTTGATACCTCCCTCCTTTGTAAATTGCGGATGCCTTCTGGTACCATGAAAGCTAGTTCTGAAGGAGGGGAGTTTTGGATCAGTTCTAGCTCAGGAGTCTCCAAGTCCTGTTTCTGAAGTATCTGGTATCTTCAGCAATAAGGACTTACCTTCCACCTCTGAGGAGTAACCAAGGGGAACAGCAGTAGGCTGCATGTTCTAGGAGTCTCTTAGATAGCCCTGACCAACACCTCAAAAGAGGGCTTCACATATCTGGTTTTGAGGTTTGTTTTGTTAGATGGTGTTTGGTTTTGAAGAGAGCAATGTCAGCCCAAATGAGAAAACTTCATTAATGTATGTATATCTATACATTATGTGTAGCATAGGGGTCTTAAGGTAAATAATTAATAGTATGATTCCTTCTGCTCTTTCAGATGTTCCATTGTTATTTTACCTTTCTCCCTCCTTCTTCTGTTTGGTTTTTTCTATTGCTGTGATAAAACTTTAACCAAAACCAACTTGGAGGAGAGGGGTTAGATCATCATCCAACTTATAATCTACCACTGAGGGAAGTCAGGGAAGGAACGGAAGGCAGGAATCTGGTGTCAGGAACTGAAGCAAAGGCCATGGAGAAGTGCTGGCTTGTTCTCCTTGGCTTGCTCAGCTGGCCTTCTTAAACAATCAAGGACACTTTGCCAGGGGTGGCATCATCCACAGTGGCCTAGACTCTCCCATGTCAATTACCAAACAATAAAATGCCAACTATACAAAACAAGAAAGAAAAGAAAATGTTCTATAATGCATCCACAGACTCATTTCCTAATTGATGTTCCCTCTTTCCAGGTGACTCTAGCTTCTGTCAAGTTAGCAAATATTAACTAGCACACACATTAACGTGTACAACTTTCTTGTGTCAGCTAAAAAGAATAATTAAGTTAAACATTACAATTATGTTTCAAATGAAATAACAGGAAAAGAAAACACATCTGGCCAGAAGTTGGATGCATTGGTGGAGTGGTTGCAGGCCAGATGGTGCATTACAGCAACAAGGTGAGTCAGAAAATAAACACCAATTTATATGTGTGGAATGTAAAACAGTTGGCTTCTGTTTCACCCTCCAAATGTCCCACATTTTCTTGTGGTTCACCCTAGTAAGAAAGGAGAAAGGGCTGAGACAGTATCACAGTTGGTAGACTGCTTGCATACTCTGTATAAGAGACTGCTTGCGTGGTATGGTTCAATTTCCAGCATTGCATTAAACAGTTTAGTGGTGCACACCTGTAATCCCAGGGATTAGGAAGTAGAGATAGAAGGATTGGAAATTCAAGTTCATCTTTAGCTACATAGCAAGTTTTAGGCAAGTCTGAACTATGCGAAGCCCTATTTCAGAGAGAGGGAATAGATGGGTTTCTAGGGCCTTCCTTTGTGTCTTCCTGTAGTCTGACCTCATGCCTGAGCTTCTACCCCTGTGCTTCTTGTACTGGTATCTCTTCTAAGTTCTTAGACCTTTAGACTTGGACTGAACCATACTCCTAGTTTTCCTTGCTATCCAGATTACAGATAAACAGTCATAATGTGTGTCTTAGGGTTTTACTGCTGTGAACAGACACCATGACCAAGGCAACTCTTATAAAGAACAACATTTCATTGGGACTGGCTTACAGGGTCAGAGGTTTAGTCCATTATCATTAAGGTGGAAACATGGTGACATCCAGGCAGAATTGGTGCAGGAGGAACTTAGAGTTCTACATCTTCATCTGAAGGCTGCTAGCAGAATACTGGCTTCCAGGCAGCTAGGATGAGGGTCTTATAGCCCAAACCCACAGTGACAAACCTACTCCAACAGGGCCACACCTTCTAATAGTGCCACTCCCTGGGCCAAGCATATACAAACCATCACATTCCACTCCCTAGCCCCCATAGGCTTGTCCAAACATGGATCTATGGGGGCCATACCTAAACATAGCATAATAAAGAATACATTTAGTCCAACTTCTAAAGTCCCTATAGTCTATAGCAGTCTCAGCAATGTTAAAAGTCCAAATTTAAAGTCTCTTCTGAGATTCATCCAATCACTTAACTGTAATTCCCAAAGTAAGACAGGAAACCAGTTGGGCACACTCCAAACTCTGCATCTCCATGTCTGATGTCAAAGTAGTCTTTAGATCTCCAACTCCTTTTTCATCTTTGTTGACTGCAACAAACCTCTTTCTCCTGGGCTAGTTCCACTCCCTGTTAGCAGCTTTCCTCAGCAGGTATCCCACGACTGGCATCTTTAACATCTTTGGGTCTCCAAGGCAACTTCAATGTTACAACTTCTTTGAATGTCTAGGATCCACACATGATCTTCTGGGCTCCTCCAAAGGACTGGCATCACTTCTCCAGCTCTGCCCTCTGTAGCACTCTAAGCTCAGGTTGATCCACTCCACTGCTGCTGCTGTTCTTGGTGATCATCCCATGGTACTAGCATGGGACCCCAATACATTGGGGTTTTCCACTGCAAATAGGCGTCACCAATAACCTCTTACTGGCTCTCTTCATGGTGTCAAGCCTCAACTCCTTTGCACGGCCCCTTCAGTCCTGGGCTATCAATTGCAACTGAGGCTGCACCTTCACCAATGGCCTTCCACAGACTCTCACAGTGTCAGGCCTCAGCTGTTCTTCATGACGTCTTCAAAACCAGTACCACCTGGGTGACTATTACACATTACCAAGTATAGCTGTTGCAGGAGGTACAACCTTGACTATCTCTAGAACACAGTTTCTTTGTGCTCTCAGAAAACACTTCCCAGAAGACTTCTCCTCAGTGAAGCTGGTTTCTTCTTAATCACCACTAATTTCTTAGCTCCAGCTAACCAGCATCAATTGTCCCAGTAGTCCCTTCTATTCTAAAGCCAGAGACACGTGGCCAAAGCTGCCGAGTTCTGCTGCCTGCTGGGGCTGGAATACGGCCCCCTTGTTCTGTTACATTATCACCAGCTTTCTGTTTTCCACTTCCTTCACTGCCTAAACTTGGCTGTCCTGGAACTTGCTCTGTAGACTGACTTTGAATTCAGGGATCCGCATGCCTGTCTCCTAAACACCAAGATTAAAGGTGGTGGTCCACGAAGCTGAATTTAAGTTTTTCTTTACTTAGAATGTGCTGCAGGCTGTCCTTGAACTCAGAGATCTGCTTGCCTTTGCCTCCTGGGATTAAAGGCTTGCACTACCTTGCCTGGATCTAAATTTAGCTGAGTGGGATCATGCCCCGAGGTCACCAATCCCTTAATTCAATTTAATATCCCTGAACATAGGATTCACTTCCGGGTGCCCCTTTAATACTCAAACCATATATTTTATATTTTTTCCTTTCTAAGCTTGCTATGCTTGTTCAAAACACTCTTCATGAGCCTTAACCAGAGAACAAAGTCTATGATGGGCATTTCTGAGACTTCCTTTGTCAATGCTAAAATTAATCTACGTCTCTTCACCTTAGCCTCAGGCAGACTCTTCAGACAAGTGCAAAAAACAACCATGTTCTTCACCAAAATACTACAAGAACAGTGTCCAGGCCACATAGTGAAGTTCTTCTCCACTGAAATCTCTTGGGCCTGGTCTGCATACTGGTCACTCACAGCAACAGTCTTCCATATTCCTACTAGGGTGGCTCATTAAGCCCCACTTAAAGCATTTCATGGCTTTCCAAATCCGAAGTCCCCAAAATCCACATTCTTCCAAACAAAACCATGGTCAGGCCTATCACAGCAATACCCCACTCCTGTTTACTGCTGTGAGCAGACACCATGACCAAGGTAACTCTTTTTTATTCTGTTTCACATAACTTTTTATTAAAAATAGTTTTTTATTAGGTACATGTTTACAGATATTTTTAGGACCTAAGGCATACAAATGTGTGCTCTGGCTTGAACCAGCTGAGTGGAGATAATGCTGTAAGCACCCCAGCCTGCATGAGGGTTGTCACCCAAGACAGCAGCTACTGTGGAATCTTCCTAGTTGTGCCTTCCAAGGATCCTTTCATCATGTGGGTGAGCATATGCATTACACAATTGTTGCCCTTGGACTTTAAAAAAACATTCATATTTTCGTTGTAAGAAACACTTCCTATAATAATGTCTTAAAAGTTTGAAGTTCCTAGGAAAGGAAAATTAAAGTAAGTCTTGATATGGTACAGTACTTTAGTTATATAACAAAAGAGTTAACAGAACAGTTTATAGGTCAGGGCTGCTTAGATTCTAAGTACTAAGATGGTACAGGCTTCATAAAACTTGCTTGAAAGAATGCCTACTCATACAGTAACTTAATGATGTTGGTTGAAAGTATCCCAGTTCACTTGTGATGTGAGATGAAGGCTTGTTGTACATGCACCTTTGTTTAGAGATGAGAATGGCTTTATGCTGTTAGGTTTGCTCAAGGTTTAATCTCTTGTAAGCGATATTTAAAGTATGGTTGAGTCTTACACTTAAGACTTTCTGACCTAGTGGCTTATAACAAATCTTTATGGATTTTATAAGCCTTTAAAAGACAATGAAAACTGGACGTATCTCAAAAATAACTTATTCACTTATTTTACAACAAAATAAATAGAAGCCTCAATCATGGAATTATAGGGTCACATTTCAATTCCTGAATTTTACAGTTTAGCAGTAATATCACCACATGTATACAAATGGTGTAAAACAAGTACAGTGGTATTTTTATTACAAAATAAACATGTTTTATGGAAAAACTATACTTCATAACTACACAGACAGCCCATCTTTTCCAAACAATAGCCCAAATTAAAATTAACTCCAAAATCTCCAACACAGGAAACTGCTTTTAAGCTATTCCAGGAAAAATGGACCCATAAGATATTATAGAGCTGATCTAAAGACTGGAGCTGGAATTACTATTTTTAGATTTTTTTTTCTCAATGCATTAAATTTTAGTTTGGGGTCATTTTTCTCATCTCAGCAATGATCTTACATCATAGATGAGGAAACTAACATTAAAATATTTACAATTAACTTGATCTAAAAATAAAACCAGTGAGGTCCCAGATGGAGGAGTTGGAGGAAGGTCTGAAGGAGCTGAGGGAGTTTGCAGCCCCATGGAGGGAGCAAGAGCGTCAATGGGCCTGACCACCCCCCCCCCCCGCGGTCGTCCTGGAGTTTGGACCACCAACCAAAGAATACACATCTATGGACCCATGGTTCGGACCACATATGTGGCAAAGGATGACCTCGATGGCCATCAGGGAGAGAGGAGAGGCCCTTGGGTCTGAGGGTGTTAGAGGCCCCAGTAAAGGGGAATGTCAAGGTGGGAATATGGGGATGGGTGGGCAGGTGGGTGGGAGGTGGAATTCCTCCATAGAGGTGAGGATGGGGAGGGGATAGGGGGTTTCCAAAGAGGAGACCCAGAAAAGGGGAAACATTGGAAATGTAAATAAAGTATCAAAAATTAAAAATAAATAAATAAATAAATAATAAAAAAAATAATATTGCATTATCACAATTGCAATGCAATATTCAAATTGCATTGTGTATATTTTTATCATGAGGACTTGAGATGTTTATTAAATGAGATAGTTAATTCTAAATATGCAAAAAAAATAAAAAATAAAAAATAAAAATAAAACCAAGGCAACTCTTAAAAGGAGAACAGCAGCTAGGATGAGGGTCTTACAGCCCACACCCATAGTGACACACCTACTCCAACAGAGTCACACCTTGTAATAGTGCCACTCCCTGGGCTGAGCATACACAAACCATCACCATGTGACTTTCTAGCTTCAATAACTGTGTGAGCCAATTCCTCTACTATATCCTCTATTTCAATGCCCCTAGCTAGCTAGCTAGCTGTACAAACATATCCCATTTGTTCTGTTACTCTACATACAGGACCTTGACTATCATGCAGATATAGGAATAAAATTTATAAGTATTCTACAAATAAACTTAACTTCCTCTACTTACTGTACATAATGCATGGTCTCTTATGTAGTTCACAATTTTTAAATCAGATAGATGCACCAAGTTCTTTAACCAAGAATAGAAGTCCTACGGGATTTATACATAAAATCTTTCCTTTAATATATCTCACAGTAGAACTGAGGATATATTTAATTGTTATTTTTCAATATTCAAATATTTATTAACAGGCAAAATTTCAAAATTAATTCTTTGACCCATGAAATAAGAAGAAACTGGCCTCATGATAGTTAACTTAAAGAAATATTATATCCCTCAGGAAACTGTACAAATTAGTGCCTTACTAAAATTTCAGAGATGGTATAGATGCAATGTATACCAAACCCCACCTACTTGACTACTGTGAGCCAAATGACTTACAAAAAATGAAAGCAAATTATTATAGACTTAATAATTGATACAAATAAAACTGGGTATACATGTTGTATGAAAAAATTAAGCCAGAAAATGTATTCTTTTTCATTTTCATCAATGAGCAAAATCCCAAACAGTTTAAATTCACAGGCTGGAGATGAAAGGACAACAGTATATGTTCACTGTTTCCCTAGGGCTATGCCAATTCTTGGTTCATTGTCAGCATCTGGCAAATACTGGATTTTCCTAATATCCCAAAGAATGCTTTATGATTTTACTACATTGATGATAGTATTACGCTGCGTGAACCCAGTGAAGAGGAAGTAATAAGCACCCTAAATAGACAAAGCTAGGGAGCTTACCAGATTGAAGGACCTAAGGGCCCAGTGGCGTGGTACATGTCTGAAAGTTCTTAGTAAAATGAGATTAAGCCCCACACGTGCATGTATCACTTATATAATTAGTCATACTACGTAGTGAAATTCTTTGGATTTTGAAACTAACACATGCCATTATTTGATTATGCTGTGTGTTAGTCGGCTTTCTATCAACATAATGAAATATAGGAGATGATCAACGTACAAAGATAAAAGATTTACTTTGTCTCACAGTTTTAGAGATTCCAATCCATGATCGATTGACTCCATTTTTTTAGGCCTCTGGTGAGGCAACAAATCACAACAGAAACACATAGCAGAACTAAGGGAAAGATAAGAGTAAAGAGTTGGGCCTCTACAAACTCCCCCAAGGGCCGACTCCCCTACCCCTAATACAACAAGGACCTCCTCCTCATTGCCCTCACATCTTAAAGGCCCCTCTACCTCCCAATAGCACTAGCCTGCAAGAAAAGTCTTTAACACATGTAATTTGAGGACAAGTATCAAAATGCTATTTTGACCTATTTAGTAAGAAAATTGTAAGGCTTTACTTTTGAAGGAACCCCACAGTAAAAACAATGGTTTGTAGCAAATTTCAGTACAACAAGCTGGCATGTCACTTGAATCTTATTCCTCAGAAGATCTAGCGCCACTCAAAATACCAGGCTAAGGACAAAAGGTGAACAGTACAGACCGCTGGTAAGTTCTAATAGGAAAATAGAAACTCACTGTGACAATTACTGTGACTTATGAGGAAGATCATACTTTCATCTGTTGAAAACTATTCTTCATTAGAAAATGGCTACTGGTTGACTCCAGAACACTGGTAGAGTTTGAACAGCTAACCATCAAACACAAAATAACTCAACAGCCCACGTTTGTCTTCAGGAGCTGATTGCTACCTGCTCCATGAATCCAACAAAACTGATCACACAATGCAACATATAGAAGATGGAATAAAGGAGAAACTAGTGAAAATACATTGAAAGCCACCCATTAGACTCCCTTGAAGATGTCTTAATAGAAAACAATAGATGAAGAAAAAACATTTTCAAGAAAACTCATTAAAACCCAGAATAGCAAGAATCTAGGCTGGTTTAACCAGGACCCATTCCTTCCCTCCTCATTCCTCAGAAAGATTTGAAAAGAAACTTCATTCCAAGAGAGTGAAGCCAAGAGAAATGTCTCTCTCACTCCTAAGCTTAAAATCAAAGTTGCCTTATCTTATTAGGAAATTCGGGTCACCAGCATTTCCCAGGTTCTCCAGATCAAAGAAACAAAATACTTACTGAATACTACTAAAATGCTACAGTTCCCTGCTTTCCACCTACTGCCAGATCCCCGAGCAGAAGCACTATGACAGTTAGAGCAAATGTTGAGAGGTCAAAATTGCCTTCCTCTTGGTCATTTGAAAAAGGAACACTCTATGTTAGGAGAGACGGGAGACTATTAGACATATCCAGTCATCAGAGAAAATCACAGAGATCTTTTTACAGGGTGAAAGGGCAGCTTGTAGGAACACAGAACCCTGAAGTTCTCCTGTAAGAATTAACAGTATTTGAAAACTTGTTGTGGGGAAATTCAATTCTAAGGGTACACTCAGAAACGATGGACATATTTGGAGCAAGCTAAATCTTCTATGAGAGCAACAAGCTAAATTGTAGGCCAGCTAATTTCCAAGAGAGAACCAGGGAAATTATAAAGCTAAGACCCTCTTGGCATCAAACCAAACCTCAAGTAGGAGCCTCAAAATTATCCCTGTAAGAGTCTCGGATTTAATTGGATTCAGCTGTGAAACAATTTAAACCACAGGGTATTCCCTAAAACAATAGAGCAATTGGCCAGCGATTAGAGGAGCCGAATGTCTGGGTGTGAGAGCAAGACGGGGACAAGGTTGAACAGACTATGAGAAAGAAAGACCAAAGACAACCCTGTTGAAGACACTGATTCTATAGAGACAGGGCACGTGCTTGAGGCTAATCATAAGTGGCACCAACAAACGCTTCATACAGCATGGGGAAAAAACCATCCTACTAACATAGTCCAGCAAAGCAACTATGGAAATGAATAAGAAAATAACAAAACACACCACACATACGGAGGAGAAAACAGTATCTACACTTACTTACACGACAGTTTATTACCTAAAATGTGACTCCCCAAAGCCTACCAGCTGCCTGCCAGGAATCCTCCAGCTGCCACACATTGCCAAAAGCCCCATGTGAGGAATCCCAACCACTTGCCAGAGACCCTCCAGCTGCACCTTTTCATGGTGGGGAAATAAAACCCCAGATCGGTAACTGGGGACTCCTTCTCCCAGCCTTTCTGGGAGTCCCTGAAGCCTTGCTGCCAAATCTGTTCTCTTTTTCCCTCTATCGTCTGGATTCCTCAAACCTTCAACCACTGGCGCTCCAGAATCCTATGCTTCTTCCTCCCTGCCTACTTCTCCTAGGGATCTCCCTAAGTCCCTGCTGCTGGCATCTGGTGTCCTGTCTCTTCTCCCAGCCTTTCTTTGAAAGGGATTAGCTAAAGCCCCACCAACTGCATGTTCAGGACTCTCCTGCTGCCCCACAAGACAGAAAACCTGAAAACCCAGACCCTTGTGGCTCCTCTTCCCTGCAGCTGCAAGACATAGCCCAGAAAACAGTCCACAAAACCAGGGTAAACTTGCTCCAGGCACTGCAATCACCAGACAGTAACTGATAATCAGAAAAGACTTGGGATAGATACAGGCTGCAACTCTCAACACCAGATCCACTGAGGAAACTGACATCTCAGCCATAAAATGAGTTCGTCCACTTGAAAATATTATACAGGTCTCCACTGAGATGAGAAAGTTGACTCAAACAAACAAAAAAAGAGAATAAGGAATGAAAGCTAACAAACTAACCCTGGATGTGCATGCAAATCCAAGCATAGAAACAAAAGCAAAAAGAAAAGCCAGGACGTCTTGTTTGAAAATTAGCAATTTCATAGTAAAATCTCCTAATAAAAAGTGATCTGGAAGAAGTTTCAGATGAAGAATGATTATAGTTATGTATTCAAATGACTCAAAGAAGAAAATATGAATATACACCAAGACATGAATGAAGTCGATCCAAGACAAGAAAATTGAGTTCAACAAAGAGATGAGGAAAAGCCAAACTGAAATGAAACTGGAAATGAAGGCCTCAATAAGCCAAATAAAGACCTCACTAATTTAATGGATCATGTGAAGAGCAGTGTCAGAACTGAAGACAAAGCAGAGAAATTAGAACACTCAGTAAAAGTCAATGAGAAATTAATATATATATGTATATATATATGTATGTATACATTACATACACACATTCATACACATATGTGTATGTATGTGTGTGTGTGTGTATATATATGTGTGTGTGTGTGTGTGTGTGTGTGTGTGTAGATAGATAGATAGATCTAACCTCTGAATTATTTGCCTAGCAAAGTCATAGAGCTATTTTTCAGAAAAATCATGAAAGAAAATTACCTAAACCTAGAGAAAGAGTACCCATCTAGATACAAGAGTCCCACAGAACACCCAATAGAGAAGACCAGAAGAAAACTTCTCTATGACATATTATAATTAGAACATTAATAATGTAGAATGGCAACAATTATTGAAAAATAAGCCATACATTTGAAAGAGAGCAAGGGAACATATATGGGAGAGATCAGTAGGAGAAAAGGGAAGGGGGAAATTATATTATTATACTATAATCTCAAAACATAAAAGAAATGTCTTTTTAAAGTATTGAAAGCAGCTGCCATACTTGAGTAGGACTCAGATTAGTGATCACTCAGCCCTCATCAGAGATGCTGCTTCTTGCAATACAGGCGCCCACAAGTAGACTATGTGCAGAGGGTAAGAGACAGGAGTACTCAGTCTTTATCAAACCCCTTCCTTTCAAGGCTCAGGAATCTACATAGAAGAGGAAGCAAGAAAAGAAAAAAAAAACCTTGAAGAGGTTGTGAATGACTCCAAGGAAAGAGCCTATTTCAGACATAATAGGCTGATGCACATATGAACTCAAGAGACAGTGACAGCACATATACATGGCCTGCACGAGTTCAAACAGTCAAAATCCAAGCATGGAGAGGGGGAAAGTGAACACAAAATACCATTCCATACTAAGAAACTATTTACAGTTGACACCAACTAGAAAAGAGAGCATCAGTTTTCTCCAGTGGAGTAGCACTGGGTTACCCATACTCCGGGGCAAACTACCTGCCCAGGAGGTGTGGGCTAGCACAAAATGTTTCGTGTGCTTTTGTTTATTTTGGTTTGGGTTTTTATGTTTGTTTGTTTGTTCTATCTTATGGTGCTTTTGTTTTGCTTTTTCACTTTTTTGAGAGAGAGAATAGTAATGGACTCAATTCTCCAAAAAAGAGACACCTAGTAGTGGATTGGATTAACAAACAGGATCCATTTTTCTGCTGCCTTCAAGAAGCATATTTTGCTAGCAAAGAAAGATATGTACCACCTTATGGTAAAAGGATAGAAAAACATAGTGTAGGCAAATGTAACCAAAAGACAGGTAGGCATAGCTTTTGTAGGTAGAAAGGTAGGGAGGATATAGGAGAACTTGGGGAGATGCAAAATTTGATCAAAATGTATGAAAAGTAGGTTTGTATTTTTAAAAAGACATTTGAAGTTAAAGGAGAGAAAGGGCAAGTAACTTATAAATCAGGCCTATCTGGGTTTGGAGTGCGAGGTGGCGGAGGGAGGAGAATGATTTTTATTTTTTACAGAAATATTTAAAGCCAGAAGGGCCTAGGTAGATGCATTCCAAGTTCTGAAAGACCACAACTGTCAATCCAGACTACTATAGCTAGCAAAGTTATCCATTAAAATTGAAGGAGAAATAAAATAAAGTTTTTTATGATAAAAACAGACTAAAGAAATTTACAATCAGTAAGCCAGCTCTACACAAGACACCAGAAGGAAAACTTCAATCTAAACAGAAGTATAAACACACTCAAGGGGACATAGGGAATAAACAGTGCCAAGACAGTTAATTGAAAACGGTTTAAGAAAATATCCCAAAATGACAGAAATTAATAGATATTTTCAATAATAACACCTAACAGTAATGAACTCAATTCTCTCATAAAGAGACACCTACTAGCAGATTGGATTAATAACAAGATCAATCTTTCTGCTGCCTTCAAGAAACATACCTTGCCACCGAAGATATGTATCACCTTATAGTAAAAGAATATAAAAACCTATTGCAGGCATATGTAACTAAAAAGCAGGCAGGCATAGCTTTTCTAGTATCTGACAAAATTAGAAGAAATGAAAAGGGTCACTTCATACTCATTGGAGAAAGAAACCACAAAGAGAGCATTACAAGTCCAAACAAATATTTACCAGACCTATGTTACCTGGTTTCATAAAAGAAATACCATTAGATCTAAAAGCACAGTTTAATTCCAGAGCATGATGGTAGGTGAATTCAGTAGCCCACTCTCATAAATAGATTGGTCATCTGGACAAAAACTAAACAGAGAATCATTAGAGTTAAATGTCATCATAAATCAAATGGACCTAACAGACATTTACAGAACAGTGGACACAAAAGTTAAAGAATACACATTCTTCTCAGCAGCCAAATTAACCAAAAGAGAGGGGATACAAATTAATACAATTAGAAGTGATAGGGGAAATATTACAACAGATAACAATGAAATTAAGAAAATCATCTGGACATATTTTACTAAATCAGAAAATCTGAATTGGGAATTTGCTTTAACTTGTAGACATGGGTAAGAACTAAAACCAACAACTGACAAATGGGATCTCTTGAAAAGCTTTTGTGCAGCTAAGGGAACTGTCAATCAAGTAAAGAGACTGCAATCAAGTAAAGAAACTCTTTTCCATTTATACGCCTGACAGTGGATTAGTATCTAGAATATACAAAGAACCTATAAATCTAAACATAATGAAAACAAACGACTCATTTTTAAAACAGGCTATGGAAGTGAACAAAAAGATCTGAAAACAAGAAAGGCAAATGGCTAATAAACACCTTTAAGAGACTTCACCCTCAGTAGCTCTCAAGGAAAGGCAGGTTAAAATTATTTTAAGATTCCATTCCACTCAAATCAAAATGGCCAAATTTGGGAATGTAAATCCCAACAAATGCTGGTGCGTATGTGGGAAAGGGGAACATTTATACACTGTTGGTGGGAGTGTAAACTTGAAATAATGCTGGATGTTTCTCAGCAAACTAGAAATAGAACTCCCATGTAACCCAGCTACACCATTCTTGGAAATACTTCCAAAGCATCTTATATCCCATGACAGAAATACTTCCACATCTATGTTTATCGCCACTCTATTCACAGTAGATAGCAAATACAAAAAAACCCTAGGTGTCCAGTAACTGAAAACCAGATCATGAATATATGGTATATACATAGAATGTTCAATTTTCAGTAAAACCAATGAGACAGCCAAATCCAAAACAAACAAACCAAAGATAGAAAGAGTCACCCATACAGAGGAAAGGAACTACGTTAAACAGTGGCCAGATGATATGTTTAACAAAATAAGACTTTGAAGTTGCCATTATAAATTTGTAATGTTGACTTGTAAACTTTTAAAGGATGAATTGTGTGATATTTGAATTACAGAATAAATAAAATGAGTAAAATAGACTAACAGCCAGCCAGATGTGGTGGCACACCAGTAACACCAGCACCTGAGAAGTGGAGACAGAACTCTTAAGTTCACCTGTCCTTGAGTACACAGCAAATCCTAGGTCATTATGGGGTTAAATAAATCAATAAAGTCCTGGTGATTATGTTTTTAAAACACAAAACAAAATTTTGGAGTTTAAAGTTCAATAATTCAATTTTTTTAAAAAATTAAAATTCACTAAAAGACTACAGTAAGTCCAGCCCCAAATGGAACATCTATACTGAAACTCCTCCTCCACAGCCTCGGAGAGCATGGTGGAAGAAGGCACAATAAAAGTGTAAGAGCCAGAGGTGGTGAACGAGTACAAGCAGTGTTTTCTGGGCACACCAGAGCAGTTGCATGTATGAACTGACAGCCTTTGTGGTACTCTCTGTGACTTCATATGTGCCTTATTGTGTCTAGAAGATGCTGTTTCCTTGGAATCATTAATCACCTGTGAATCTTAGAATCTCACTGCTATTTGAGACACCTAGGAGACATTATTTATCCTGGTTCAATTGTGGAATATGCTTCCCCCCCCAAAAAAAAAAACCTCTATTGTGTTGGAAGCTTCCTCTCCTTTTGAGAAATGATGAGATCAGCTTTACTCCTTCTGTATTCTTCTGTGATCTTTCAACTTTTGTTTACCTGGCAAGGTTTTAATTTTCTCCTTCATTTCTGAAGGACAGTTTTCCCAGCTAAGTCCTTTTTATCTTACTCACTGAGACAGTGTCTCATAGCCCAGGATGGCCTCAAAATCCTTTGCTGCCAAGGATGACCCCAAATTTCTGGTCTTCCTGTTTCCACTTACGTGAGTGCTAGAATTACAGATATGCATTTCCGTGTCCGGTTTCTGTGATAGTGGGCATAGGGAGCCAGGGCTTAGTACATGCGAAGGAAGTACTCTACCAACTGAAGTTCATTGGCAGCGCCAGATACAGTACTTGCAGTTAGTCATTCTACTGCCTTCTATACTGCAAAGAGTCCCTTGAGAAGAAAACTGCTAATGATTTATTGAACTCAACTGTATGTAATGAGTCATTTTTTCGTGCTGCTTTCAAGATTCTCTATGAGCTTTGATGGTGTGATTACCGGGTCTCAGTGTAGATTTCTGAATTGAAATTACTCGATACTCCTGAATTTGTGTATGTGTGTTTTCAGATTTAAGACATTTTCGGCTATTAGACCACCAAAGAGCCTCTCTGTTCCCATCTTTTGTTCTCTTTCCATATGGTGTCACATGTGACACATGACTAGGCCACTAAGCTCACTTTTCTTCATTATTTTCTTTTCCTTTTCTCTTCTGCCTAGGCGGTTTAGAATCTCCTATCTTCAAGCTCACGGACTCTCTTCTATTCCCTGTGAAGACTGATGTTGTAAGCCTAGAGGGAGTTCTTCTATTTAGTTTATGACAACAGTTTTGAATTAATTTACCTGGAAACTCCGTGCATCTTGGTTTCTTTACAGTCTGTTTTCAGATATTTGACTTTTCTCATGGTGAGTCCTTCTCTCTATTGCTTTGCATGCTTTGTTATCTTCTGAGGCTTTGGCATAAACAAACAAACAAACAAATAAACAAGCTCCACCCCAGTCTTTCCAGTCTGGTTTCACGCATGGAGAACATTCTCCAGTATATCTAACTGGACATTAAAGACTTCTCAATTTTTTTCTCCTAAAGATCTGTTCCTTTGATTGTTGGTTTTCTGTTTTGTTTTGTTTTGTCGCTTTTGTTTTTGTTTTCAACCTGGTCTCCCGCTCATAATCTTTGTGGTTCTCTCTGCTCACCATTTCCACCTCCTGTCCTGCTATCGAAGTGCATCTTGTCGAGTGCTCCAATAACACGCGGTATTGGAGTGCCACCTAGTGTCTATCTATGGTACTGCATACCATAGTGTGACCTCTGTAGCAGCCTCCAACTTGGCTCTCAAGTCTTATTGGCACTCTGCTTTAATCAAGACAGAAACCATTGTCTTAGGCAGCTCCTCCAAAAATTAGAATATTGGCTACATCTTCCAGTCTCTTTGCCTATTTAGATAGAACTAAGCACCGGAGAGTTCCTTCCCAACTGCATCTGCTATTTTAAGAGGCATGGCTTTTTTGGGGGGTCTGCTGCTATAAATATCACTCAGTAACTAAGTTACTGAGAACTTTTTTTTTTGATTCTTTATTTACATTTCCAATGTTTCCCCTTTTCTGGGTCTCCTCTTTGGAAGCCCCCATCCCCTCCCCATCCCCGCCTCTATGAGGGAATTCCAACTCCCACCCACCCGCCCACCCATCCCCATATTCCCGCCTTGACATTCCCCTTTAGTGGGGCCTCTAACATCCTCAGGCCCAAGGGCCTCTCCTCTCTCCCCGATGGCCATCGAGGTCATCCTCTGCCACATATGTGGTCCAAACCATGGGTCCCTCGATGTGTATTCTTTGGTTGGTGGTCCAAACTCCAGGACGACGGGGGGGGGGGGGTCAGGCCCATTGACGCTCTTGCTCCCTCCATGGGACTGCAAATTCCCTCAGCTCCTTCAGTCCCTTCTCCAACTCCTCCATCTGGTACCTCACTCTCAGTCCAGCGGTTACTGTTAAGTGAAACTTGGGCATTCTGAACTTTTGGGCTAATATCCACTTATCAGTGAGTACATACCATGTTCGTTCTTTTATGGTTTTATTTTATAAGAATGATACACCATTTTACATCCACACCAACAATGTGTGAAGGTTCCGGTTTCTCCCTGTCCTGACAACACATACACTTGCAGCTGACCATCTTTTTTAAAGTATTATGATAGTCATCCTGGAGTGCATGAAACTTATGGTTTTGATTTTCTCTAAGAGCCAGTCTTTTCAAGTGCTCATTGATAATCTGTGTATTTTGCTTTGAGAAGTGTTGATTTAAATCCTTTATTTTTTAAGGTGGCTCATTTAGCTGAGTGTGGTGGTGCACACCTGTACTCACAAAACTTGAGAGATAGAGGAAGGAGGGTGAGGAGTTCAAGGGCTTCTTTTACTAATAGTGAGTGCACAGCTGTCCTGCTCTACACTAGACCCTCTCCAGATTGACTTATTTATCTGTCTCCATGAAAGAAAGCATCATTCCCTCTTGATACTATATTCTTTTTTGTTTGTTTTGTTTTGTTTTTATTGGATATTTTATGTGTTTACATTTCAAATGTTATCCCCTTTCCCGGTTTCCCCTCCGGATCCCTTCTCTCCCATTCCCCATCTCCCCCCACCCCTGCTTCTATGAGGGTGCTCCTCCTCCCACCCACCCACTCTCTCCTCACCGCCCTGGCATTCCCCTACACTGGGGCATCGAGCCTCCACAGGACCAAGGGCCTCTCCTCCCATTGATACCACACAAGGCCATCCTCTGCTACATATGCAGCTGGAGCCATGGGTCCCTCCATGTGTACTCCTTGGTTGGTGGCTTAGTCCCTGGGAGCTCTTGGGGGTCTGGTTAGTTGATATTGTTGTTCTTCCTATGGGGTTGCAATCCCCTTCAGCTCCTTCAGTCCTTTCTCTGACTCCATCATTGGAGACCCCATGCTCAGTCCAATGGTTGGCTGTGAGCATCTACCTCTGTATTTGTCAGGATCTGGCAGAGCCTCAGGAGACAGCTATATTAGTCTCCTGTCAGCAAGCACTTCTTGGCATCCACAATAGTGTCTATGATTGGTGGCTATATATGGGATGGATCCCCAGGTGGGGCAGTCTCTGGATGGCCTTTCCTTCAGTCTCTGCTCCACACTTTGTCCCCATATTTCCTTTAGATAGGAGCCTTTCTGGATTAAAAATTTGGAGATGAGTGGGTCGCCCCATCCCCCAACCTTGCCTAA
This sequence comes from Uromys caudimaculatus, assembly GCA_028551405.1. NCBI lineage: Eukaryota > Metazoa > Chordata > Mammalia > Rodentia > Muridae > Uromys > Uromys caudimaculatus. Next base: position 70,788,546 of record CM052722.1, read on the forward strand.
CCTCTGGACATGGTCTCTACAGGTTTTCTCTCCCCATTGTTGAGCATTTCAGCTAATGTCATTCCCATTGGGTCCTGGGAGCCTCTTGCTTTCCTGGCATCTGTGACTTGCTGGTGGCTACCCCCAGTTCCCCACCCCCCACTGGTACACACCTCTGTTCAATTTCCTGACCCTCTGTACATCATCCCTGTCTCCTCCCACACCTGATCCTGCCCGCCTTTTTTTCTATATTGCTATCTTTGACTGGGGCTTGTTCCTCCTGTGGGCCTGTGATCTTAGGTGCATCAGCACTCCTGGGGGAGACCAGCTCTCTCCAGGCAGGATTTTGGTTCAGAGGGCTGTGGGACACCCTTATCTCTGGGGTACAGATGGAAACTAGAAGGATCCTGTCCCCAGCTGCTCCACAATTCCTGTGCCGGGTGCAGTCCTGGCAGGTCCCTCTTTGGACAGTTATTGGAACAAAAGTGGCAATCTCACCACTGAGCTTAGGAGTGAGAGCACTCCTGAGAGACCAGCTCTCTCTGGGTGGGATTTGAATGCATAGGGCTGTGGGACAGCCTTAGCTCAGGGGCCCAGATGGAGACCAGAAGGATTTTGTCCTAGACCTGGATTTTGTCCTGGCTGCTCCACTGTTCCTGTGCCCTGTGCACTTGATACTACATTCTTTTTATTATTATTATTACTATTATTATTATTATTATTATTATTATTATTATTATTATTATTAGGTATTTACCTTATTTACATTTCAAATGTTTTCCCCTTTGGAAACCCCCTATTTCATTCCCCCTCCCCTGCCTCTATGAGGGTGCTCCCCCCACCCACCCACCCACTCCCATCTTCCCTCCCTAGCATTCCCCTACACTGGGGCATCTAACACTCTCAGGCCCAGGGGCCTCTCCTCTCACTGATGGCCAACAAGGCCCTCCTCTGCCACATATGTGACCAGCACCACGGATCACTTCATGTGTATTCTTTGGTTGGTGATCCAGTCTCCAGGAACACCAGGGGGTCAGGCCAGTTGACACTGTTGCTCCCTCCATGGGGCTGCAAACCACCTCAGCTCCTTCAGTCCCTTCTCCAACTCCTCCATCCATCTGGGACCCTGCACTCAGTCCACTGGTTGGCTGCGAGCAGCCGCCTCTGTATTTGTCAGGCTCTGCCTGAGCCTCTCTGGAGACAGCTTATCATGCTTCCATCATTCCTCTCAGAGAGAACTGGTCTCCAAGGAGTACTGACACAGAGGCCTGCAGGAGGGACAAGCCACAGTCAGAGAGTAAGACCAGCTAACACCAGAGATAACCAGATGGCAAAAGGCAAGGGCAAGAACATAAGGAACAGAAACCAAGGCTACCTGGCATCACATCAGAACCGACTTCTCCCACCACAGTGAGCCCTGGATACCCCAACACACTGGAAAAGCAAGACTCAGATTTAAAATCACATCTCATGATGATGATAGAAGACTTTAAGAAGGATACTACATTCCTTTTTTTTTTTGGTTTTTCGAGACAGAGTTTCTCTGTGTAGCCCTGGCTGTCCTGGAACTCACTCTGTAGACCAGGCTGGCCTTGAACTCAGAAATCCGCCCGCCTCTGCCTCCCGAGTGCTGGGATTAAAGGCGTGCGCCACCACTGCCCAGCTGGATACTATATTCTTAACTACTAGGTAATACAAAATTTTCTCCCATTCTGTGGATTATCTTTTCAGTTTATTGATGATACCATTTGAAGCAGAGGCTTTTTCTTTTATTTTGGATGAAATATCTATATTAGCGTGGCTTGGTTCAAATACACAAAAGTGTGTAATTATATTTTCAACTAACAATTTAATAGATTTAGCTCTTACATATAAGTGTTTCATGCATTTTGAGGATGATATGAGGTGGTGAACCAATTATCTCAGCAAGGATGTTAACAAGATTGATATTGAGAAAAGCTCAACCCGCTTTCTGCGGGCCACAGAGACTGACCGCCAGCACAGGCAAAACCACCACTTCTGGATCAAGAGAGACCTTTACAGAACCTTTGGAGCATAGGAAACAAGGGACAGCTGGGGACAAGATCCTTCTGATCCCATTCTACACCCCAGAGCGGACCCTGAGGGGCAGCTCCCCAAACCCAAACACCTCTCAGAGAGAGCTGGTCTTCAAGGAGTACTGACACAGAGATCTAGAGGAGGGGCAAGCCACAACCGGACAGAGTAAGATCAACTAACAACAGAGTCAACAAGATGGCAAAAGGCAAGGGTAAGAACATAAAGAACAGAAACCAAGAGTACTCCACACCCTCAGAACCCAGCTCTCCCACCACAGCAAGCCCTGGATACCCCAACACACCAGAAAAGCAAGACTCAGATCTAAAATCATTTCTCATGATGATGATAGAAGACTTTAAGAAAGAAATGAATAACACCCTTAAAGAAATACAAGAGAATGGAGATAAACAACGAGAAGCCTTTCAAGAGGAAATTCGAAAATCCATTAAAG
>CM052722.1:70791533-70865015 GCA_028551405.1 Uromys caudimaculatus
GCTCCTTTGTCGAAAATCAAGTGACCATAAGTGTGTGGGTTCATTTCTGGGTCCTCAATTCTATTCCATTGATCTACCTGCCTGTCACTGTACCAATACCATGCAGTTTTTATCACTACTGCTCTGTAGTACAGCTTGACGTGCCCGATCTCATCTGTTCTAATGTATTATAATGCCGCTTCATTCTTTCCTTGTTAAACTGGGGGATATCTCATATATTGCTGAGGGATATTTCATATATTGGTAAATCACCAGTGTACAAGGAAATCTGTTGCCAACTAAATTTCACTGTTTCATATTCACACACAGAGTCTATATTAAGTTAAAGGAGATGAGTTTTTAAGTGTATTAAGAATTTCTCAAAAGCTATTATACTTGAGGAGATGGAAATTCTTTTCAAAATATTTATTTTTTTTATATGCATAGGTGTTTCACCTGCATGTACATTTTTGCACCACGTGCATGCATTGCCAATGAAGACCATAAGAGGGCGTCAGATCCCCTAGAACTGGAGTTACAAATGGTTGTTAGCCACCATATGGGTGCTGAGAATAAAATCTGGGTCCTCTGGAAAAGCATCCAGTACTCATAAGCTCTGAGCCATCTCTCTAGCTCCACAAATGGCAATTCTTTGTGGGTAGTTTAAGTGTGGTATTTCCTCTGCTACACAATACCAGATCACACCATCAATTTCTTCGCCTGTGTTTTCATCAGTTTGAGTCTTAATGTTCATAAGATGATAGATACCATGGCAGCTAAACTTCACTCCACCACCAGTTGTGGAGCTTTTGCTTCTTAACAGGTGTCAATCATCTAACTTCAGTGACTCTGCCATGTTGACCAGATCATAGTTGCCTGGAAACAGATCTTTAGGCTGCAAAAAAGGCATTAGAATAAACTGGGAGCTCTGAGCCAGCCCCTGTGTGGGTATGCAAATGCTCAGATTAGGAATATCTTTAAGCTTCAGCCTGATGATGGTTCAGGCATGGGTGAGGGGCACATTAAAGGAGAAAATAGAATGGAGTACACTGCAAGAACTGTGCCAACATTTGTGGCCCTGTGTCTCTCAGGTTTGCTTTTAAACTCAATTAAAAACGTAAATGCCAGTGGACAGGGGATGGGATAGCGAGTTTGCGGGGGGTGGGGGGGGACTGGGAAAGGAGACAACATTTGAAATGTAAGTAAATAAAATATCCAATAAAAATCTAAATGCCCATAGTTTTATTTCAGCCATTTAATTATCATTCTACATTGACTCTAGACCTTGGCTGTTAACCTAATACCTTGTTCCACATTACCACATGCAATTAACTTCCTACGTTACATCACTCAAATTCTATGAATAAAATAATTCAATAAAAGTGCAGTACTTTGTATGATGGAATGATGAAAGCAAGTGATACAGTTTGTTTTGTTTGGGGGATAAAAAGATATCTTTAAATTACTTATCGTTTCACAATTTCATAGACATAATGTTTCTGTTAAAAACCTCTCCCATTAGTCTATCTGATTCCCTATGCTCTTTTTGAAAGTCTGGTAGTACATATGGAAGCTTAAATGTGACCAAATATATGTTTTCCTTGCATTCACCTTTCTGGTAGCCTTAAAGCATATTTGACACCAATCTGGAACTCTGTTTGTTCATAGATATGCTTTTATTCACAGAGCAGCTGCAATACAAAGGCTCCTATCACAGACTGGTGCAATAGTGGCACTGCTGTAGGAATAAAGCAACAATTTCTGCTTAGATTTAAAACGCACCCTACAAGATAGAACCCATGCCTAGTAGTATTTACTATGCCAAAAATCCATAGATGTGTAGGTCATAGGCCCTAGGGAAGAACACAATACTATTATTCTGGTAAATGAACATAATAATAAACTGTTCAAACCTATAGATTTCTGCATCTCTCCAAACTCATTATAGAAGCTGCTTTTGACAGGAGATGGCAGTTAATAGAGAGGCTCACATCTAGTCAACATTCAGAGAATAAGAGAATGTGGCGTGTGCACCTCTGTGTGGTGCAGTTATCTCAAATTCTGTACTCCAAGAACCAGGGATAACTGTGGAAGAGCAGGTGGAAAGATTGTAAGAGCCAGATGTGGTAGACATCTGCAGCAAACAATTCCATTTTTTTTCAGTCTACTAAGAGTGTGCTCTCAGTAATTCGTGTCTGTTTGTCTATTCATCTACTATATATTCTTCATTCATCTATATATTCTTTCTTTCTTTTTATTTATTTATTTATTCATTTTTGATATTTTATTTACATTTCCAATGTTTCCCCTTTTCTGGGTCTCCTCTTTGGGAACCCCCTATCCCCTCCCCCTCCCCGCCTCTATGGGGGAATTCCACCTCCCACCCACCCGCCCACCCATCCCCATATTCCCACCTTGACATTCCCCTTTACTGGGGCCTCTAACACCCTCAGGCCCAAGGGCCTCTCCTCTCTCCCTGATGGCCATCGAGGTCATCCTCTGCCACATATATAGACAAACAGACACGAATTACTGATAGATGGAGAGGCAGATGGTAGGTGGATAGAGAGATAGATGAATAAAAACCTCCTTGTTGGTCTCGCCATCTAGACGTCTTTTCTGACTTTCTGTACATTTTCGTGTTTCTGGAGAGGGAACAAGATGGTCTAATCCTGCAACTGAGGTAAAAAGTAGATGTAAGGGTCTGTGACTTGCAAACAATGATACCCCAGACTCAAATAGTAAGCAACGTCAAAGACCGTTTATTCTGCAGAGACCCTGCATGCAGGGGCCCACCATACATCGGGATGGAAGACAGGTGCGGACTTCGCAGGGTCAGTTGAAAGCCTTTTGGGGTAGGAGTGGATGACTTTTACCATTCTTTCCTTTGATTGGTTGGCTCTTTCTCCAGGGGTATGGGTGCCTTTGTGATTGGTTAAGGCTCTGGGGAACTTGGGGGCCTTTTGCTGATTAACTATACTTCTCTCAAGCTAGGTGGTGGGGCGGCTTCTACAGTTTCTGATTGGCTGCCTGTGAGGTTGGCTCAGGCTAGGTGGTGGGGCGGCTTCCTGGCTGGCTGGCTGTGGAGGGGTGGTTTTCCCTGGAATTGACTTGTTTTGGACTTTTCCAGTTCTGGAAACCAGGGCCTTGTCTCCCAAACTGCCAGTTTACAGTCTGTCATGGAATCAGCCTGGCTCTAGCTAACTCTGTCCTTTTGGCATTAAGCTCTTTGGGTTAGTGTTTCTACAGTGGAGGTGGGGATACCAGAATTCAACTGACACACGAAAACCACGTTGTAGGGAAGGAAGGTAAACTGCACTGGATCCAATGTCTTATTGAACTTGCAGAGGCAGCTCAGTGCTAATGCCTGAAAGTGGGGAGGCCTTGGATTGGATCAAGGGGGGGAGGGGAGGGAATATCACGGATGGTTCTTACCTGCAAGTCCAGCCTTAGCTACACAGTGAGATTCTGTCTCAACAAAACAACATCACTACACTTCTGTCCTGCAAAGCTGTACAGAAGGGACCAGAAAAAAAAAAAAAAAAAAAAAAAAAAAAAGAGTGTGCTCTCTCCCTCTCACCATCCCGAAGGAGGGAAGAACTATCATCAAGGGCAAAAGGCAACTGCACTGAAACAGCACCTAGAGCCGGCTTCACACTCAGGAGAGGATGCTAAGTCGCGTCCTCGTGTTTTTGGGTGTTCTACACAGTCAGAGAAACTTTTCTAGTAACGAACTATAGAAATGATCCCTGAAAGTATAGTCTTACGATTCCAAATTTTAAGAGTCCGAAATTTGTAGATGCATACATTCTAGATATAGTAGAGTCTTTATCTTCCATCTTATTACAAGAAAAAGTATATATAAGTTCGACTCCCAGCACTACAAAAAAAGAATAAATAAGTGTCGGGAGCCAAACCCATGAAATTACCCACTGTCAGTAAACGTGCAAGGTTAGAAAGGACAGAGCATCTGCAGTCTCAGGTCCCAGGAACTGAAAGAACGTCTGGTATTTCCTGAAAACCGGTTTTGGTAGTGGGTTGGCCTTGGGCCATGTGTAACCTTGCCGCCTGCCTGTCTTTCTAAGCTGCTGTCCTGAAATAAACTTCGAGAGCTTGATCAGAATGCACAACTTGCTCTCTTTCCATGGTGTCTCGCGACCTTCATTTGTCAGTCCCCTCCTTAGGTCCACATTGATGACCCTGTGGACTGGGGCAAATAAGTACTTAGTACATACAATATTGGCTAGAATGTCTATATATATGCCCCCAGCACCCCCCACAGAAAAAGACATTAGCACAAATACTATAAGGCTATGCAGAATATACCAAAACATTAAATTTTTCATATTTTCACAATATATATATATTAAGGAACATTGCATTATACAGACAAATTGATTCATAGAGTTTAAGAAACAATAATTGTGATATTAGCACTTCCTTAAATCAGTCCAGGTAGAGTTCAAATTTATTTGTTGATACTATAAAGAAAGAATTTATAAAATAAAATACAGAGGACATATACATGAAAAAAGGATTAAAGACATAAAAATGTAGGGATCTAGTGTATGGTGCTGACATTCATGAGGATTTTGGACTTTATCCATAGTGAAATATAAAAGACTTTTAAAAGAATTATATAAAAAAAGAGAAAGATAACAATTTCTTCTTAAATGAATCACTTTAAAGAGCTTACCTGATTTTTAAAAAAAAACACTGTATTTGCTGGGAATATAATGAAGAAATTCTTATCCTTTGGCTAGTAGCACAAAAGTAGATTATTTGCCTAGCATGTACAAGGTCCTATATTTAATACCCAGCACCACAAAAAAAAATTTCTACTGCAATTTTTTTGAAGATGAAATCTTATTATATACACTGGCTAATTTAGAACTCACTGTGAGACCAAGTTACCCAGAACTGGCAAATCCTCCTGCCTCTGCCTCCTGAGTTTAATCCCTCTTGGGATTAAAGGTCACCATGCCTGGACTGGTTACATTTTGTTAAATAATGTTTTTATTTATTCCTTGAGAATTTCATGCAATGGATTTTGATCTTATTCTGCACCCTCCTCTACTGACTCCTCCCAGATCCAGCCCCACCTCCTTACTCACCTAACTTCCTTCTCCCCCATCCCCTTCTTAAACCCAACAAGTCACGTTTGTATTTGCCAACTACTTTTGGGTGGAAGGCCTACCCTAGTGTGTGGTCATTTTACCAGGGGTTCACACCATTAAAGCAAAACAGCTCTCCCTCTCGCAGCATTTGCCTCAGCTAGGAGTGAGACTTCATGGCTACTTTTATCCCTCAATGCTGGGATTGGTTTTTTTCTGGCTTGAGCCTTCAAGGGTATTGTGAATGCTGCCATCACTGTTGTGAGTTTGTGGCAGCAACTGCCTTGTTGTGTCTGGCAAACATTGTCTCCTTACGCTCCTTCCCCATCTGACTCTATCACTTTTCTACCCCCTCTTAAGATCCACAACCCCTCACTATGTATCTTTGGTTGTCCTAGAACTGGATATATAGAACAAACTGGCTTTAAACCCACAGAGATCCACAAGCCTCTGACTCCCTAAGGCTGGGATTAAAGGCGCGTGACATCAGCCCAATCCTTTCCCCCTTTATAACACTATATTCTATTTCCCTTTCTTAAAGAGTCCCTTCTTCCCCATGGCACATTCCTACCTTGCTAACCTCTGTGGACATCTGAAGTGAACCATATATAGAGTAAAGCTAAAAAGCTAACATCTCCATATGAGAGAAAACATGAAATATTTGTCTTTCTGGGTTTGGGTTGCCTCATTCATAATGATTATTTCCAGTTCTATCTATTTACCTGTGAATTTCGGATCACCTTTTTGAAAGAGGATTTATAGTCTTCCTGTGCTGTTCATTGTGATGATTGGTCTACATCTGTAGTTGCTGCTGTTCTCCTGATATTAGACTGTATTTTGCCTTCTAAAACAAACTGAATGCCAAAATTTCACATGGGAGCTCCAAGCTTCCAGCACTGGTTTGGGGCTGAGGCATCCAGTTTCAGAGACTAAGTCATTACCAGATTCTTTCCCTGTCCTGCATTCAGTCAGCCAATGCTGGAATATCAGCCTGTATTCTGTAAACCAATCTAAAAAGACACACACACACACACATACGCACACACACACACACATATACACACATATATACATATATACACAAATATATGTGTATATACATATATACATACATACACATATATACGTACACACATATATACGTACACACATATACATACATACACACACACATATATATACACACACACATATACATATGTTCTTCTAGATAATGGTGCCTAATGAAGATTCAAATATATCACAATCCAATAAAACAACTTGCTGCTTATGGCCTATAACAAGACTAGTAAGGACTCAAATAGGACTCCACCTAAATGAGAGTATAGGGAAAATGAGTCTACTTCAAGCCACTGGTTCCTAGAATTGTTACCTGCAGGAAGAGTCCTCTCTCTGCCCCTCAGCCTGCAAGTCTCCAGTATAAAGTAACTGTGTGACTTTCAACCTCTCGGAGATAACTAAAACTGAAAAAAAACATTGACTGATCGTATGAAAGTTACACTTAGGGAAATAAAAGTAATAAAGGCCAGCTAAGCAACAAAAAGAAACAGGGAGAAAAGCTCAAACAAAACAAATGAGTACACACAGTGCTAGTAACATTATAGTAGCTGGCTTAAACAAGAATTCAAAGTACTAACAATAATAGCATAGACACTCTTCATCTTTCAAACGTGTGTTTTATTCCACTTAAGCTTCTTCACGTCAATCCCCTCGGGTTATTATACTTCTGCCATGGATGAAGACAAGGATGTTCAAAAGCATGCAGCTATAAAGTGGAATTTGGTCCTGTGGCATCTGGCTTTTACTTTGTGCTTTTATATTGTCTCTAATCAGGAACTATTAGTATTCAGGAGACAAAAAGATTATGACCCTCCCCATCTTCCTCTAATTTTTGCTCTATTAAACACGCCTGTATTCAGACACTCCTCCAAATGGATTGTTACTGGCTCAAATACAACATAGCAGAATCTTTTGTAGTTTGAAAGATTTGGTTTTGAGTGGGGGTTTTCACTATGTAGCCCAGGCTGGGCCTGAACGAATCATCCTCCTCTATCAGAGCTTCTTAGAGAAATAATTGTGGCAAGACATACAATTATATCTTGTAATTCCAAAATAAGAATATGCTCTTTACAGTATGCCACAGTATTCTGGGCTAGAGTGGCACTTTTCTGTCAATACCGTTGACAGCATCAAAACAAGGAAAGCCAGTGGAAACTGTCAGTCATGAAGAGCTTCAGAAAACAATAATAAAGTGGAGTACTGCATCTTGGGTTTGATCCTAGTGATAAGAACATATTAGATAAAAAAAAAAATAAGGAAATCTGAACAGAGCATAGACTTTAGCTATGATTGTGTGCCAATAATAGTTCATTAAGTATAACAAACATACAGACTGATCTAAGATGCTATGCAGGAGTAAGGAAGGAATTGACAGATATGAAAACTCTGTGTACCATCTTCGCAATTTTTTACTAATTCTAAAATAACTCCAAAACACAAAAAAATGTTTTTTTAAAATCATAATACCAAGAAAAGATTAAATAGAATCAATGTCTTCTGTCTTCTTTATAAACTTCGGTATAACCTTACACAAGTCACTATTTTTTAGTAACATTTACATGAAGCCTCAGGTACCCTCTTCCCCCATAGAGATTAGCACAAATAACTTGGTAAGAGGTCAAGAAAAGAGTCAAAGGTTCTTGAGAACCATGTAAATGCCAAATGGATTTTTAAAAACCTCCATGCTAAATTATAGAATTAGAACATCGTATCTACTTGCTTTGTCCCATTACCCTCCCTCCCCCTCTCCCCCACTTGGAATAGCTAAATGAAGCAATGGGCTAGCTTTTGGTTCCCTCCCTGGAAACCCAGAGAAAGTAAAGTGGTCCTTATTCACAATAGTCTAGCCTACTTAGGGTCTTCCTTAGTTACTGACCTCTGTTTTCCCTATTCCAGTGCTCATATGAGAGAGAAAAAAAAAAGCAGAATCAACAATCTCTGGCTAGAAAAAAGTCAACGCTGATCACAAAAACTAACAGAGCACCACCAATTTGCTGGCATCCAAGGCAAGAGACCAGAGGTAGATGAATATACTAATACATTTAAATCATCTAATGTAAGCAAGAATGAGAAATTTAAAATATGAATGCAACAGAAATTCTGGTACCTAAATGTAACTGAGTTGGAGAAGTCGCTGTAACAGTTCAACAGTAGGCTCTAACAGGAGGAAGGGAGAGCCTAATTTAACTTGAAGGCAGGAATTTTACAGTCTGAAAAGCACAAAGAATTAAGAAAAACAGAGATTAAGAGATTTAGGAGTCACCATCAAGTAAACTGATATACACATCAGTGAAATTTTAGAAGATGAAGAGACAGTGAGACAGAAGAGTTACTGAAGGCAATAATGGCTTAAAAGTTCCCGGATATGACTGTAGACATTCCCTTACAAATAAAGAATTTTAACGACATCTATGTAAGTTAAACTGGAAGAGGTAGCTCCCATAACACATTATCATCTATCAGAGTACAAAGGCAAAGTGGGAATCTTGAAATCAGCAAGAAAACCCCCTCCACCCACTGTCTAGGCCGAGGCCAGCAGCAGCCCCTGGAAGCTGATGGTTGCAGGGTGCACCTCCCAGCACATGGACAGGGAGCATTGCCCACAGCCTGGGGCAACCCCGGCCATAGGTCAGCCTGGGTGTGCAGGGGCCCCAGGTTCGCAGTGGTGACCTCAGCAGTGAGAGCAGCTTTGGCCCCGACTCCTCACTGTCATGCCCTTCCACCCTCCTGCACTGGGTGCCATGTTGCTGAGCTAAGCTGGGGCTGTGGTGGCTCTGGGCCTGGGCACGGCCCTGGGGGGCAGCCTGAAACAGGCTCTGACAGCACAGCGCTGGGGGTGTTCTCCCCCTCCCACTGTCCTGAGGGCGAGGGGGTGGGGTCCCGGGCAGTGATAGTGCTGGGCCCCATTTTGACCCTGGTTTGAGCCTTGAGGACAGACCCAAGCCTGGCTTGAGTCTCTGAGACATATCTCAGTCATTTCCATATAGGGGTGACTCACCAAGACCTGTTTGGCCCTCCCTCTGCCCTGCCGTTGCTGATGTGGAGCTTTGCTATTGGCCCTGTCAGTTATCCCTTACCCTTCCCCACCTCCTACGTCATCTCTCCCCATACCTAAGTGCCACCCCCTTTGCCTTCTCTATATAAGTGAGGGGTTGATACAATAAAGTTGAGTTTCTGCTTCGACAAGACTCCCGGCCTGGTGTGTTTCTTTTGGGCCATAGACACTTACCATCCTGCTCAGCCCTGGACAGACCTGGCTGGACCGGGTTCTCTCCTCTCGCCTGGACCTGCCTGCAAGGAGCTGACACAGTATATCACTTTATTCAGTTCTATCTTCTGCCCCTGAGATTCTCTCTTCCATCCCCTGTATTCTGTTGGTGATGCTTGCGTCTGTAGTTCCTGTTCTCTTCCCTAGGTTTCCCACCTCCAGGATTCCTTCAGCTTGTGTTTTCTTGATTGCTTCTATTTCCATTTTCAGTTCTTGAACAATTTTATTCATGTCCTTCATCTGGTTGATTGTATTTTCTTTTATTTCTTCCTTTTTAACTTTTTATGGTTTTTGTTTTTTTATTTCTATTTTCTTTTGCAAGGGAAGTTGGAAGGTTGGATGATGGATACAAAGTAATGGGAAGATGAGTGGGATTGGGGTATATGATATTTTATTGATTCCTGTATTTCTTTAAGGAATTTATTCATTTCCTTTTAAAAAGCCTCTACCATCTTCATAAGATTAGGTTTACGGTCATTTTCTTCTGTTGCGCCTGTGTTAAGATATCCAGAGCTCGCTGTAGTAGGATAGCTGGGCTCTGGTAATTAATTCCATATTGTCCTGGCTCTTGTTGATTGTTCTTACACTGGCCTTTAGCTATTTGGTTGTCCCTGGTGTTGGCTGGATGTTCCTGATGCCAACCAGACCCCTCGTGGAGACAGGCAGAGCTTAGGAAACAGCGTGCTGCTCACCTCTGCTGGCTGTGCCCCAGGTGTAACTGCATGTTCCTGGGGGTTCACAGGCCTCCTCCAGAAGGGAGACAGAGCTGTGGGCCAGCCAATGGAGCTTAGGGAAACAGAGCACAGTTCACCTCTGCTGGTGGACAAGGCAGGCAGGGGAATGGTGAGGAGGGTTGTAGCCTTGCAGGCTCCCTTGGAAGGAAGGCAATGAATCCAGGGATAGGGAAACTGTGCAGCTCACCTCTGCTGGCTGTGCCCCACGTGGATCAGGCAGACAGGCCAAAAAAAACCCAAACCATTTTAATAAGTAAATTTAACCAAGGAGTTCAGACATCACTCAAAAATTTGTAAAAATGTTTTAGAAAGTTGTAAAGATGAAACAAATAAGTGAAAACATAGTCTATGTTGGAAGAGTTGGAAAGCTTAGGTTTGTTAAGTTGTCAATGCTACCAAAGTATTCTTCCAAAGTCAGTGCAACTGCTATCAAAATCTCAATTATATTTTTTAGAAATATCTATTGAAAAAGTCAATGTGCAAAAAATGAAAAATAATAGCTTGATTCAGGTGTGAGAAATAGGCAATCAAGCCAACCCAAAGCCCGGCATAGATTGGGTAAATGATACCTAGGCCTCATCCCTTATCGAGATGTGTACTGCTCTAAATGTGGTGGGACCTGGGAGAATGGAACCAATAAATGAGATAGACTAAAGTCTTATCCAATAGCCAACTTTATTCAGAGCATCAGACAATATATACTCTGAGTGTTAAGAGGAGTCACATGAGAAAGGTATCCAATCCCAAGGGCAAGCCACACATGGTAAAAAACAGGTTTTTCCATATAGGTGGATAAACAAATAATAATAGCCAGTTGTAATAAATAATCTGAAGTAAACTCATTCCTATTCACTACACTTGGGAGGGACACAAAAGCATAATCCAAGAACAGTTCTGTGTTTTTTAAGAAACTGAAGTCACAAGATTTTTTTTGGAGTTTTCTTATAGTCACTTAGAAAGCTTACAGGAATCCATTCTTGGGCCATGTTCTGACAAGGAGCTATTGGCAGTAGGTAGTTTCTGGGAGATGCAGAGCCATTCTTTTTGCAGATATAGCCACTTTAAGGTTTCCCATTCTCCAGTGCATGGACCTACACCCATGCACATACAGGCAGCACTAAGGGGACTCAGTGGTTTGTCAAAAGGGGGGGGGCATGGTGACAAATGTCTATAATCCGGCACTCAGAAGGCAGAGGCAGGTAGACCTCTATGAGTTCCAGGCCAGTACCATGTCAAATGACTACCTAATGAGACTTTGTCTCAAAAAAGGCATGAAGTTGGGAGTGGCATGTTGGGGGGAAATGGAAGTAGTTGGAGGTGTAAAATGGGGGCTAGAATATGATGTTCCATTGTATGCATTTATGAGCTTCCAAAAAATAACAACTTTTAAAAATGTCAGCAATTGCTTTCTGGGGGAGGTCATAGGTTTAGTGAAGAAACTACTGCTGTTACGTTGCTAAAGGGAGCACAAAAAGCAATAACCTAATTGTGGTACCAGTCTGTGCAACAACACATGGCATGACCCAGCTCAGGGAAACAGGTCTCTAAAGATACTTGTGAAATGGGATAATATTTTTATGCAATTCCTGTCCTAAAAAAATCAGACTTATAAAAGATGGGATTTAAAACAATGTTTCCTTAATGAGGTATTAAAGCTGTGCCTTCATGCATTCACATACAAGAACTTTTCTTGCTGCCAGTCAAACTTTGGAACAACAAAATGAGCTTGATATTGATTTTAGAAACAGTGGATTGTTTAAACTGTCTAAAAATTTTTGTTTTGTCTTCTAAAATTATGGTTATTAGTTTTGTCTTCTAAAAATTATAGCTATACTCTATGACTTCACTCTTAAAAAGATAGTTTATTTTGATATTGCAAAAAACTTTTTAAAAATTATTCAAATTTGTAAAACTATGGAACATTTTGGAATTATTAAAATATCTTTATTAGTATATGATGGTTACAATAAAGAAGGAAATTTTAATGAAAATAACTATACTAATGATGGAAACTATAATGACTTTAGAAATGATAATGTACAGTAGCAATCGAATTATAGACCCATGAAGTGGGGCAATTATGATGCAAAAAGCTGAGGCAGTCCCCATGGTAGCTATGGCTCTCAGGATGAAAATGATGGATATGGTAGCAGAAAGTTTTAAAATAAAACAGAAACAGGCTATAGTTCTTAGCAGGAGAGAGAATGAGGAGTTGTCAGGAAAGCTCCAGGTTAGTTTACGACAATCATCCCAAATGCATTAGAGGAATTATAAAAATCTGTCACAGAAGGAACAATGATCCATAGTCAGAAAAGTTACTGCAGCTTAAACAGGAAACCCTTCTTGTTCAGGACTGATAATGCCCCTGGGATGATGTTCACTATCCAGAGATTCCAGTCAGCAGTGCCAGGGTCTTAGACAACATCGGTCCCAACAGAATGTTAACCCCTCTCCCTGACCAAGGAAGGACAAGGCCTCTGCTTATACACAGACTCATGTAAGATATCAGAGTCTCCGGACCATCAACACTGTAATGTACAGATGTTAAGTGCAGGAATTTTCCCTTACTATTTAGTACCTCCAAAAGGTACTTGGTTTGCTTATGCCTTTGGACTAATGGCCTGTATTGGTCTGTTTATCCTCACCGAACCTTCTGACCTTTGCTTACTTATCCATCTATTGCATCAGATATACTATTATTCTGAAGAAGGAAGCTGGGAACAGATTGGACTTCTATGCCAATTGCTGATGGTCAGACAGCCTCAATACTAATGCCCCTCCTAGTAGGCATGGGCATAACAGGGGCTGCCAATGTGAGAGCAGCAGCACTTACTAAAGGGAATCAAGATTTCAAATATTTAAGTCAACAAATTGATCAAGACTTGTCAAAATTAGAAAAATCAATTAGTCATTTAACTTCTTCTCTTCATTCATTAGCTCAAGTCATATTACAAAGCAGAAGAGGGCTTGATCTTCTCTACACAATAAGGAGGTTTGTATATGGCCCTAGGTGAACAATGCCATTTCTATGCTGACCACTCAGGCATAATTAAAGAAAACCTAAACTTAGGCAAACAAACAAACAAAAAACCAGAGAGAGAAAAACCCAACAAAATGCCAACAAAGACTGATATAAAAGTTTGTTTAACTGGTCCCCCTGGCCTCAGAGGCAAAAAAAAATGAATCAATGATTTTACTCACTTGAAAAAATTCAAATGGGGGAAATATTGTAGTCTGACGTGCACCTCAGAATAGCTGTAGCCATTTTGTTCCATGCCTGCCAGCTATTGCTGTAACACGCCTGCCAGTCATTGACACAGAAAAATATCTTATTCAGAACGAGGTCGTGTTGATCATATATCTTGTTCTGTTCTGTTCTGTACATCCTGAGGTTTGATAGTCATAAGGAATTCCACAAAGCTTTATGTAGGACCCATCAAGTTAAAGGTCAATATAAACTGTTCTGGCTTGAGTCAGAGCTGACCACCAGGCAGAACCTTCTACACTTGGGTATGAGCTCTTATTGTTTTTGTGGCTGACACTGAAGAATGCTACTAATAATCCAAAAAGGTATGATTATAACATTCATGCTCTGGTATCTCAATGTTCTGAAATTCCTGTTAACCACCCCTCTTACCTCACTCAGGACCAATCAACTTAAAGGTTAGCTGATAATACTTTATCTAGTAAGCCAAAATGCAGTACTGTTCCCCTTCTTTTAAACGTTTGAATCTGTTTTTTTTCCTATAAAAAGCCTGCCCTGAGAGCAGACTGGTACCACAATTAGGTTTTTGCTTTTTGCAGTCCTAGTCTGACCAGTATTAGGGTGTGCGTTCAATAAACCATCCCTGTCTGACTGAGATTAGTGTCCATGTGGTATGTGGAGTGACTCCTGGACCACAACACTGAGTCAAACTTGGGCCACATAATGAGACTCAAAAATGAAAAATAAATAAGATTCGAGAATGAGAGAGCATTTGTCTAGTAATGTGAAACTGGGTTCGAGTAGCAGTATTGTTTTTATTTTTTAAAGAACAAAGAATAGAAAGGAATGGATATATTTTCTCCCTCTTGCTTATCTTCATGATCATGTTACCTTATGATTATTTCAAAGTACTTTGTTTTATTTGAATCCAGATGGATTTCTGTAAGCATTGTGAGACCGAGAAGCAAAAATCTGTAGTAGGGATTGAAGAGATGGCTTGGCTGTTAAGAACACTTGCTGCTCTTGCAGAGGGCTCAGGTTAGGTTCCCCACATGCATGTGGTGGTTCGTAACCATCTGTAACTCCAGTTGGAAGGGATCCAACACCTTCTTCCGACTCCCATGGGTAGCGAACTCACATGTGGACACGAATACATGCAGGAGAAGCACTCTTACACATAAAAATAAATAAATCTAAGAAAAATCTGCAGTAGTCAGACCAATAATACTAAGCAAAGAGTCAAAATATACTCTAGGAAGTCATTTAGACACAAGGACTGTAAAAGAAAGAAAGATGAGTCACTGAAAAACCAGGAAACAAGTTGCAAAGGGACAGTAATAAAGCTTTATCTATCAATAATTTATTTAGGTGTAAATGAATTAAAATTTCCAAATTGATACACATAGAATAGCACAATGGATTAGAAAGCAAGTCCCAAGTATACAATTATGTACAAGAAAGTCACTTCACTTTTCATGACACACACACACACACACACACACACACACACAGGTTGAAGACAAAGATATAGAATAAGAGCCTAGAACCTTCTCTGAAGGAGCAAGATCCTAGGAAATGAAATTGAGAGATATACATAGCTTGCATTGAGAACAAAATTAATTAAGAATAAAAGTTATAAACCTCAAAATATCCAAACGAACTATTTTGGTTAACTGAAGAACTCTTTGGAGGAACAGCAGGGCTAAAACCTCCTGTCCTATCAAAATGTATGAGTATTGCTGTAGAATCAGTCTGGTAATGTGACAGTACAGAAAGTAGGATCAGTATTTCTGGAAACAAAGGCAATTGATACCTTCAACCAGACATGAATTGTCTGTAAGCCACATCTTTTCTTATTTCTTGCAGGCTCTGTTCATTGAACATTTTTTTCTCACTACCAGTTTCATCTAGAATTCTTTACATTCCATGGTATCTATGTAAGAATGACTGCTTTTCCATATATACTCTGCAAGACAAACAAGAAATCATTTCCCTTACCATCTGGACTGCTGAAATTATAAACTTGAACCAAGTCCATTTTCTACATTCAATGTCCCTGAACCTGATTTTTCATTCACTTATGAAATTAATGTCTTTTGAGGAGATTAAAACATGCATTGAACATGAATCATGAAGTGGTACTTATCTCAGCATTGGAAATTTGACCTTCTTTTATAAACAGAAAAAAATTTCCAAGTCTATGTACCCTTATATACTTGCATGTTATTGCTTGCTTCATTTAAATAAATGTCATCCAAATCTTGTGATGTCATCAACAAGATTGGATAAGAACTCAGGATTTTCTTACAACATTTTTAATTCCATAAATCTTACTTACAAGTTCCTGTATTAGTTACTTTTGTATTGCTGTGCTAAAGCATCATGACCAAGGCAGTTTATAGGAGGAAGTGTTTAAGCAGGCTAACAGTTCCAAAGGTTTACAAACCATGATGGTGGTGTAGAGGCAGCAGGCAGCAGGCACTAGATGCTGAACGTAGATGAGAGCTCATATCTCGAGCCAGAAGCAAGAAGCATGAAGATTTTAAAACCTCAAAGCTTGTCCCCAGTGACTTCCTCCTGTAAGGCCATACCTCCTAAACCTACCCAAACAATTTCACCAACTGAGGACCAAGAATTCAAACATTAGAGCTTATGGGTGACATTTTCATTCAAAGTATCATAATTCTTAAATTCTTTGATTCTCTGTTAAGGGTATTTTCTATCTATTTAAAGTTCCCAAGTAACAATTATCTTATATATTTGACTCCATTTATATATTAATATTTTTGTTAGTATTTTTCCTACTTCTTAATATCACACCCACATCTTTGCTAATTTAGCCTCTAATCATAACAGCTACAAAAGGATCAGACACTCCACTTTGTGTCTTCACTTTGGTAAAAATTGATGACAAAAGAAATGTCACATAGGGAATATGTCAATGATGAGAAGATTCTCAATAGGCAGGCACTGTGCCAAGAGTAACTAACTCATAGCCTATGCACAAAGTCCAAGGATAAAACAGAAAACATTTTGGATGCACCCTTTGCACATACCTCCTCTTTAACTACTACAGACAGTGGAGCTGCTGATGTTGGGAATGAGCAAAAGAAGCTTACTCTGAGTACTGCCATTTTGTTTTCAGACTCCATTTAATCATAGGGTGAAACTAAATTCAAAGTCCCAGGCCCTAGGGGAGCTGGGGAATGCCCTAGAGCTGAATAGCTTCTGTTGTAAACTATTGTATGACAACAGATATTTAAGGGAGAATTTGTAAGGAGACAGCTATTTGAGTCCAGCCATCTTAAGGACAATGTCTTTATCATGCTGGCCTAGTTCACATTCCCAGGCCTAGAAATAAACACCTATCCCATTTTTCCAAATATTTTAATTGTCTGTTAACTGGTAAAGAATATAGAAAGTGCTGTTATCTAAACCAATGTGCATAAGTTATAAAAATATATAACCAATTGCCTGTTGTGCCCTAATTAACTACAAGCAGCTGACCCTCTCCTTTGTCCCTTTATCACTCTGAACTCTGTACCTAAAGTCTAAGAGAATGAATTAAGCCCCTTGAAGCCATGTGCCCTAGATAAGGCCCAGTCTCCAACCGGTACTGTGTTGCCCAGCCTGTAATATCAGAATACATTTGGATAACATTGCAGCCCCCCCAGCCCTCCTTGCTTTGTGTTCCCATCCATTAAAAGTGTTGTACAATTTCCTTCAGGGATGCAGTTCAGATCCCGTACAGGCCGCCTCCCTGAGCACTTAGAAAATAAAGCTTTCATTTTTAAGCTTCCATATCTGAAGTGAGTTTTCTCTGCTTCCACCCTGAACCCAACATTGTGATACTGCATATGGTACATTTTCCACAGATGGTTGGTGGTTCAGAACAAAATCTGGCTGCCTTAATCTTTTCTAGGTGATTTTCATTCTATGAGCTATCTACTCACCATCAAAAGATCATATACTTTTACATTATTTTCCCCAAATGGTAAAACATATTGAGCCATCTAAAATTTCTCAATTACATTAGAAGGGAGTAAAAACAGCATTTAGACGATTTCTTGCACCAGAAAAAAACTATAAAATGGGCACAAGAAGCAGTTGTCTAACTTGGATCCTAAGGCTGTTTTCTTCCCCCAATGCCTTGTATTTGCTTGCTAAATCTTAAGGCCTCGCATGATCATAATGGGTTTTACTTTCATGATTCTAATTTGTTGCACGATAGTAAATGATCTTTCTACAAAAATTTATTATTTATTTTTGTTTTATGTGTATAAGTGTTGTTTGCACAGATGTTCAGATATCACATGAACGCATGGAGGGCAGGAAAGGACACATAATCCCCTGGATTGGAACTCCAGACTGTTTTGAGCTGCTTTGTAGGTGTTGAAATGGAACCTGTATTCTCTGTAAGAGCAGCAAGTGCTCTTAACTGCTCAATCATTTCTACAGCCTCAATAGAAGTTGATCTTAATATAGAAAAACTATCTAGGTGTGCCTACCTAAGACACAAAGACACTATACAAGCAGAATAGTCTCCAGCTGATTCCAGAACTAAGATTCTAAGCACAAGTTTTCATTGGGCCATTGCTGGTGTTGTGTAGCTCTTTCTTCTGAGACTGAAACATTCTATCCTGCAAGGAAGCTCTATAAACAGGAAGGCAAACAACTCCAAATAGCTTCAGAAGTCCCTGGAACTGACAGGATTCCCTAGGTCCCTTCTTCCAAAGAGTAAACAAACCAAGTTGCTGAGTCTTGCTCAGACAAGCCAAAGTACAAAAAAAGACTCCCTGATAAGCCAGGTTGCAAAGGAGACTCTGAGACCAGACCAACTGCCTAGAAGAAGCAGAAACCAGTCAAACTGCCTGGAAGCAGTTTAGACCAACTGCCTGTCCTTTCCAAGTGACTCAGACGTATGCGTTATATCTCCCCAGGGAAAGTCTTTTCACTCAAAAGCTGGCTCTGAGATGTTACCCCATGCATTGACTGAGATGTTAGCCCATGCAGAGAGAAACATTTGCATCCAAGAGCTAAAGCCAAAATCCCCAGAGTAATAGAGAGCAAGGAAGCAAGAACCACAGTCTATGACCACAAAGAAACAAGTTTTGCTGACAATAAAGTGAGCTTGAAAGCTGGTTGTCTCTCATAGACAACTCACATAAACCTCAGCACATTATTTCCTCCTTGTGAAAAATTAAACTGAGAACCCAGCCATATCCACTCCGACTTCAGACCCAAAAAACTGTGAATTAACAAATGAATATTATCATAAACTATTGTTCTGTGGAAATACATTGCACAGCAATAAGCTCATAGTGTGTGGGGGGGGTGTCTCTCCAACTACCATGGCCAGCAGAGTAACGATCCACAGGAGCCAAGAAGATTCAACACAACTAACTAGCTGGTGTTGGTTCAAACTTTGAGAGTCTGACATTAGGCAGTTTGTTTTAGGCATAAAATAACAGCACAATTTGGTGAAATTTTTCCTGGTGATAAATAACCTAAATTCCATGTGCACAACAAAGCTTAGGACATTACTACATTGAAACTCTTTGTAAAGTACATAGGATATCTTCCATAAAGATAGGTTCTATAGATTGACCGAGGAAAACAAGCTCGTGCTAATGCTCTGGGGGAGGAGCCAGTGTGGTCTCAGTCACACAGTGCAAAAGTCACCAGGCTGTTATTCATGTCCGCTCCCAGCTTCTGGGCAAAACTAGGTTATACACCTCTCCCCTGAAGAGACAACGCTGTATGTTTACAATTCCTGGTTCCCCTGGGGCTTATTTGTGAGCACAAGAACCTCTATGCCTCCCACAAAAATGGATACACTAGAACTTGGAGCAAATACAAATGTTAGCTTTTATTGGAATTAGCTGCATAGTTGTGAGAGAGCTAACGTAGAAGTTATCCATGCAACTGAGCACACGACATGACTATTAGAGCCAATGTCTGTTTTCTCCAGTATAGCTGCTATAACGTGTTTCTCAAAGAAATATTGGCATCTGACGGAGTGAGGAGTTCACTGAGTAGAACTATGCGTGTGACAGCATGTTTGTTGTTTCTGGCTCTTCTTCCAGTAATAGTGCTTCACCAGGCATTCAGAAACCAAAACCACTCCTGTACATTTTGAAATGTCATCCCTCACAAGGGATAGAGCTGAACAAAGAACATTTAGGCCTACTAGAAGAGCTGTTCAGCTATTACAACAATTTGCAGACAAAAAGAATGTATGGCTATACCAAATGTCATAAAACTACTTCATCAACTATAATATTTCCCAAATTACATAGCCCTGAGAACCACCAGAGGCACTCATTGAAAAATGATTCTCCAGTTCAACATGTAAATCTCACACTATAGATTGGAGTGGAGATTCAAGAAAACCTCTATTCTTAGTTAGGTACCCCAAGTAAATACTTCGTCTATACGAATTTTTGAACACATTAGGTGACAAATCTACTTAGCCATCCATATTCATTTAGTGAAAATTCCCTACTCTGAACTGTGACTCATGAAAATTCTGATACTGTGCCTCTTCCAGAGCGGCAAATATCTGGCTTTGAATAATTCTATTATCTAAGGTATTCTATAAGTCATATAGTGATTTTAAATGGAACTTCCTCTCTTTACCAGAATTACATCTTGAGATATGTTCCACAAAGCGTGTGTGTGTGTGTGTGTGTGTGTGTGTGTGTGTGTGTGTGTGTGTTCTATTCCTCATATTTAAAGCACAGACTCTTCTGATATGGAATGTGTTTTTCTGGAGATTTAATCCAGGACCTCATACATGCTGTGTAAGCACACCACGAATGAACCATATACCCAGCTTATGGAATTAATGTTTCTAAATGCTTGGGTGAGCGCCAGCGAAAACGACGGAGAAAGGCTTCTGCAAGCTCCAAGACTTGACATTCGCCTAGCCCCACCCCCAAATGACGTCGCATTGTCTTAGCCCCGCCCCGCGGCACGCCGCTTACGTAGCTTTTCTCTTGTCACAGCCTTTCCTGCAGACTGTTGCCCCTCCCCCGTGCCAAACGCTAGGCGGGAACCAACACGGTGAGGCGCGCAGCAGGAGCCACGGCGCTTTTGGTCCAGGTGCTTCCGGCTCCCGCCGGACGGAGGCGGGCTAGGTCCTGGACTCGCTCTCCCACGGAAGTGTGCTATAGCGCACCGGAAGCCACCTCGGGGTGAGCCATGGCGGGTTTGCCTGTTAGAGACCCTGCGGTGGATCGCTCTCTGCGTTCTGTATTCGGTGAGAGGATTTCGGAGGTGCCTCTGGTCAGGGAGGGACGTCCCCTGCGATCCCCCATGTGGAGCGGGTGTCGGGGCGGGCGGGCGTGCGGATTCGCTGCTGTCCTTTGGCACTGCAGCCCGACGCACTCGTGGGCAGACAAGATCCCCCGCCCCCGCCATCCCCCCCCCTTCGGCTCCTAGGTACCAGAGGTTTTCCGCAGTGTGGTTCAGGGAGCTAGACTCTAGCGTTTGTCTTCTCTGCGTTTTCCCCTTCATGATTCTCAGTTATTTTTTAGGAGAAAAGGTGCGTGGAAACAGAGCGTCCCTGTTCCGTGCTGCTTCTCCTAGCCCAAAATACAGATTTTATTCTGAAGCCATCGACCCCATATCCACTTCCCGCCCTATCATAAACGTGTAATATGGCTTGCTTTTTACTTGTAACGTTTCATCCAACCATAGTGGTAGCGGCCACCTGGCATCTTGAGGTGGGTTGCGAATGAATGAATGAATGAATGAATGATTAAAGCACAGGGAGAATTCAGAGGATCGAGACTAAGCAATTCTTAGGGTTTAATTGAGTTATTTCTAAAGTACGAGTATTGCTTGTAAAGCACGTTTGGGGGCAGTAGAATTGCTTCGAATTCAAGGCCAGCCTAGGTTACCTCATAAGACCAGCCAGAGCTACATAACAAGACTCTTTCTCAAAACAAAAATAACAAGAAATAAGCACTATTTGAAAGAGACACAACAAAATGGTCTCTTCATTGTGAGAGTCTTAAAAAGCACAACATAATTTGTAAGCATCCTCTGCTATATTCATGGCTTTTCCTCCATAAATATATGTATACATGGAAATAAAGAGATAATTACCCCACTGTTAAGGGCTTTGAGTAAATATCAGTGCTTAAATATTTTATTTTCAGCACAGTTATGGAAAACCTTTTATTTGTCATATCAATATCAGAACTGTTGAAAGACACCTTTTTAAATTTAGTCTCTGGCTCATTTCCCTTGTTATAAGATCTGAAAAGATACAGTGGGAGTGGGGGGTTTTTGGAGAACACTGTTCAGTCAGTTATTACCTGTGTATTGATGCAGATAGAAAGCCTACTGTTTACTTACTCGCTCAAGAGCTCAGTTACTGTCCCAGAATTTTAATGTGTTGTCTCTTCTTTAGTGGGAAATATTCCGTATGAAGCTACTGAAGAACAACTGAAGGACATCTTCTCTGAGGTTGGGCCTGTTGTTAGTTTCAGGTGAGCTCCATTTTCAAGAGTCTTCATTGTGAAAATCTTAAAAAGTACAGATTTATGCACATGCTCTATAATTCATATCCAGTTTTGCCTGAAAGATTTCTTTCATTAAAAATGTTTCCAAACCAAGAAAGCAGTCAGAGTTAGAAAGGTATCTTATTGTGGACTAAATTAGAACCTGGCAGTGTTAGCAGGAAGCCTGTGTGTGTGTGTGTATAGCATTTGTTCCTAATACTTGGTTTTGGTCTTCAGATTGGTATATGATAGGGAGACAGGAAAACCAAAGGGTTATGGCTTCTGCGAATACCAAGACCAAGAGACAGCACTTAGTGCCATGCGGAACTTAAATGGGCGTGAATTCAGTGGGAGAGCACTTCGAGTGGATAATGCTGCCAGTGAAAAGAACAAAGAGGAGCTGAAGAGTGAGTATGAAGCCAAGCCATGTGCATTACAAGTTAGTAAAGATGAACGGGTGGACGCTTTGCATTTTCAGTGATATTTTAGAAGGTGCTGAGGTGATTAGCTGAATGAATAGCTTCTTGGGACCTGAGGTACCTGAATGAGGGATGGCTACATTTAAGAAACTTGGCTTTAGTGATCCTTCTGTTCCTTAGGAGTTAATTTCCAGGTCTATCAAGCCATCAGTTACTTCTCTGTATTGCCAGATTAGTAATTGGTGGGGGATACTAAAGACATTTCCACAAATTCTCTATTGGAATTATCACCTTTGCCGATTTCAATGCTTTTCTTCTGAAGTGACTTATCAAAGAAGTAAATAATGACATTATCACTGTCATAGCTTTCTACTAAGAACAGAAGATACACCCTCACTTTCCTTCATGGAAAGGAGACTTTTGAGTGGCTCAGCTCCAGACAGTTTCAAGTTATTGGTTGGTGCTTACAGCAGCCCTAGAAAATAGATACTTGAAATGACTTGGGTTGTTACTTTATCATCCTGACTTTCTTATACTTTGTTCCTGATCAGGCCTTGGCACTGGTGCACCTGTCATAGAGTCACCTTATGGAGAAAGTATCAGCCCTGAGGATGCCCCTGAATCCATTAGCAAAGCAGTTGCCAGTCTTCCACCAGAACAGATGTTTGAGCTGATGAAACAAATGAAGGTGGGAGGAGGCATTTGAGAACAAAGAAAATCATTTACATCAGATTTTCAAGGAGTTAATGGATATAATTCCCTGAGCTGAAATAGTTGACTCTGTAGACACCATTTCTTCCACATTTTGTACACACGGCTATTTTTACACATAAGTGGACCTGCCCAAGCCAACTGTCTCTGTGTCTTCTGTAGATGTTAAATGGTAGCATTTTCCCTAAGTGATATTATTATGATCTTATAAATACCTTTTCTTTTTCTTCTTGCTGCCATGGCGAAAATTGTGTATTCGATGTCAAAATCAGTGCTAAATCACCAGCATGGTGTCATCATGTGCCTGTAGTCTCACCGCCTGGGATGCGGAGGCAGAAGGGTCACAGTGAATTAAAAATCAGAATGGGAAACATGAGACACTGTCTCAAAAAGAAAATCAGTAGTAATTCAGAGATTTTTAGCACAGAACCTGAAGGTGAATTTTCTTATCTTCTCAGCTCTGCGTCCAGAATAGTCCCCAGGAAGCACGAAACATGTTGCTTCAGAATCCACAGCTGGCTTATGCTTTGCTGCAAGCACAGGTAGTGATGAGAATTGTGGATCCTGAGATTGCCCTGGTGAGTGCTTCTTGTTCGTGTATAGAACTAGCAGGATTTATCTTTGGGATAGGAACTGCCTGATTGGCTTGTTAAACAGACAGCTCATAGATATATCTTTTCACTTTTTAGAAAATTCTGCATCGCCAGACAAATATCCCAACGCTGATTTCAGGCAACCCTCAGCCAGTTCATGTTGCCGGGCCTGGCTCAGGACCCAATGTTTCAATGAACCAGCAGAATCCTCAGGCCCCTCAGGCTCAATCTTTGGTAGGGTTTTATTCCACAACGTTTTTTATCTGTCTTAAAATGTTATTTTCTTTCCAGGAAACTATTGAGAGAAGAAACAGCAGGAATCGGAGATGGTAATTAAATTTTCAGGCATAAAAGCAATTTTTAGATTGCACAGCATATGCCATCTGAAAGAATGTAGATTCAGTTCCAAGATAATAAAACAAAGAGATCCTTCCCTTAAACCCTTTTCTAATAAGCTAATTTTTGTGGGTGTGTTTACTACTGTGATTATCACTTCAATATCTTATATGTAATCTCATTTAGTCCTCATAGCAGCAAAATGAGGCAAGCACTCTTCCTGTCTCCATTCTCAGTAGTAACAAAGGAAAAAGCAACATGTTCAAAAGCATGATTGTAATGCTGCAGACCTAAAAAATTGATACATCTAAAGGTGACGTGCAGAAGGTACTTCTAAATAAAAGTGTACTTGGTCATGCTCAAAGATGTTTATTGCTCTATGATAATAGCAAATATTGGAAACATAGGAAATGTTCATTAATGAAAAGTGGAGAAAATTTGGTCTACCTATTCAATGGAAAACTCTTAAACAGTTAAGTAAACTACATGTATCAGTAGGAATGACTTTTAGAAACCTAATGCCGTACAGCATTAACATAGGCTAGAATATGTGGTACCAACAGAGATAACTTGTAACACCATGCAGGAAGTAAAACTACAGAAACATTTTCCATTTGGATGTAGAAATCAGCATAAATTCTCAACCTGTTAAGTGAAATGTAAAACTAGTACAATATTGTTTTATTCTATGTGTATCTGTTGAGTGCCTCACACTGGACTGGCAGTGTAAGGAGGCCAGAAGAGGATGTCATATTTCCTGAAATTGGAATTATAAACCATTTTGTGTTTCCATGTGGGTGCTGGGAACTGAATTGAAGCCCTCTGCAAGAGAAGCAAGTGTTTTTCTAAACATTGAGCCATCTCTCCAGCCCAAATATAAACATTTTAAACATTTGTAAGAATTCTGAATAGTCATTTAAGAAGTAGAAAAAAATATATGGTGTAACTGAAGAAAACCACACAGATTGTGTTTATATCTCTCTTTTTCAGAAGCAAAAAAGCCTATAAATTAGTAAAAATCTAACAAACAGAAAAACCTATAAAAAATGAGTAGTGGGCATAAACAGCTCACAAAACTGAAAATAAAGCATCCAACCTCAAAATTAAACAGATACAAGCTAAAATAAGCCACCATTTTTTATCAGATGGGCAGAAGTAAATAATATGGGTTAATCCAATGAATGGTATGGGGCAAGGATAAGTAAATAAACATTTTCTTAAGAAATTCAGATAGTAAGTATATTTGGCTTTATAAGCTATATGACCTCTGTAACAAAAGATAAGTAAAATGTGATTGTATTCTAGTAAAACCTTACTTATAAAGCCACTGATAGAAACAGGCATGGTAGTACATACCTATAATCTCAGCACTTGGAAGGTAAAAGTGGGCAGATCAGAGTTCAGGGTCATCCTTGGCTATCTAGCAAAATTGAAACCAATCTAGGCTATTTGAGACACTACCTCACAAAATAAATAGAAAGGCTGGGGCCTGCAAAATGGTTCAGAAAATAAGAGTACTTGCTATCAAGCCTGACAACCTGAGTTCAATCCTTGGGACCCACATTGTGGAAGGAGAGAGTGTATTACTGGGAATTGACCTCAAGTGTGCCATTAGTATACAAACATACACTAGAAGGGTGGATGGATGGCTACCAAGCTGGCTCAGTAGATAATGGTACTTGTTGCCATGCCTAACAATGAGTTCTATCTCCAGGAGCCATATAGTGGGAAAAGGGAACTTTATACAAGTTGTCCTCTGATCTGACTTCCACATGCGTGCTGCTGTGTACATGCAAACACAAGAAACTTGGGGGAAAAACTTATAGATACGGTCTCACTATCTAGCTCTGGCTGTCCTGGAACTTACTGTGTAGACCAGGCAGTCCGTTTCAGAGATCCACCTGTCTGCCTCCTGAGTGCTGGGATTAAAGGCATGTGCCACTATGCTTAGCTTGAAAAAAATTAACTGGTTCCGAGTTTAGCCAATTTGGCAGTGCTTACCTTTAATCCTAGCACTTGAGGGGCAGGGACAGCTGGATTTCTGAGTTTGAGGCCAATCTGTTCTATGTAGAGTTCTAGGACAGCCAGGGCTGCATAGAAAGACCCTGTCTCAGAAAATAAACAACAACAAAAAGAAGAGAATTTAGCCAATGTGAAATAGTTATCAGCTCCCATCCTAAATAAGTATTTTATAGAAATGGAAAATTAACTAAGACTGAAAATGCAACTGATCTAAAAGCAGAATCATAAGTGGCAAACTTTGCATCTGAACCTCGTGTAATCTCATAACCTGTTTTAACCTCTCCCTGTACAATTTCCCCTTTTTTCTTTAATTTTGATTACAGTGAACATGTTTCTGATTTTAAAAATACTCATACAACTTTTGCTGTAGTTATATTTTTAGTTGTTGTTGTAAACCTTTAAATTGAACCTAGGAGGAAAATAGTGATGCATACAGACAAGTTAAAAACTAAAGCTTCACATACCCACTGGCAGTCCTGAAGCGTGTCTCTGCGGAAACAAGGTGCTAACACTTCACTCGCCTCCTCCTGTCACCACTTAAACAGTGATGAGTTTAGGCATGAATGTGTGAATAGTCTGTACACAGACTGCAGGCATGCAGAAAGAGTAGGGTCCTACTGAATTCAAGACTCTAAACGTTTTTGATGTTCATGCATTTGATTTTTTTTTGGAACTGTTTTGATTCTTTACAGTTCTTTATATTCCAAAGACATGCATAGTTCTCTAGGGAATGCCCCATGGAAAAAGTGCACTCCCTTTCTCTCAGGCAATTTAATTTATCATTAAAAAGTTCACTGCCACCCCCAACAAAGTTATACTCAAGGACAGAAGTTATTAAAACTTGAACAAATGAAAGTGGTTTTTCATCTTAAAAATATAGAGTACCAGCAAGTCTTTTTGAAGTCTCAGTCCCTTTTGTGTCCTGGGTATAAGGCATTTTTCCAGGTCCTCTCCCCCCACCCCACACACACACTCACTCTCCCCCACCACACACACACACTCACCATTTATTCAGTTTGCATCCCAGTTGCAGCCCCCCCTTCCCAGTCCCCCCTCACATAGCCCCTTACCAACCCACCCTGGTACATCAAGTCACTAGGAGGCATTTTTAACTGATTGTTACACACCACTTAGTGAAGTCAAGAATGGATTATTTGCTGCCTTGCCCCATGGACAAGACAGACATGCTTATCCGTCTCTACATTATGCATATGTTTTATCTTAACTGCACTCACATAAACAGGCTCAAGATACAATTTGCTTCTGTGGAATTCAGAATATGTGATAAAATTAATGTTATAGAAAATATTTCATGCAAAAAGAATGTTTGGTAGACTATTGCAACTACCAATATTAAGAGAAACTTAACAGCCATAGAGTAATTGTTTTTAGTCTCTACAGAGACATGCTCATACTTGTTTTTCTCTTGGTCAGGGTGGAATGCATGTCAATGGCGCACCTCCTATGATGCAAGCTTCTATGCCAGGTGGAGTTCCAGCCCCAGTGCAGATGGCAGCTGCTGTAGCAGGACCTGGCCCTGGGTCCTTAGCCCCTGCAGGTAACTTGCAGTTAGAGTCTTTACCATTTTGTTACTTGATAGAGGTTTTATAGTAGTAACTGCTGAAGTGCAGCCAATTATTTAACAATAGGATCTTGGTATAAAATAAATGTATAGCTGTAACATGTATTCTAGGCTGAGGAAACCAGATGATTTCTTCTTTTGTATTGTTTTGAAGACAAGGTCTTGCTTGGTAGCTGGGAGTGGCCTCAAATGTGCAATCCCCCTATTTGAGGTACCCAAGTGCTGAGATTAGAGGCATATGCCACCAGTCTTAACTGAATAAGCTCTTAAGTGCGACAAATAATGCTACTCACACACTTGAATGTCATACAGTGGCAAACTGCCATAGACATTCCTAAATCTCTGTTCTCTGTTTCTGTACTTATATTGTCATGAAATACTAACATACAGGTTATTGGTCAGTACCTTCTCTGGACATGTTGAGTAACTTTGTCCTTGTGAATAAAAAACAGCTGTATATGCACGTATTCAAGCTGAATCCGTATGTAGTCAAGAACTAACAGGATCACCAAGTTCCACTATTTAGAAAAAGGCATACATCTTTTGGCTGCCAAATACATTCCCCTACTCCAAATGACCATAGAACCCTTAAAGAGAAGACCACATGCTTAGCCATAAGTTAAAGTTAACAAAATTTGAGGCAGTGGACTTTTTTACAGATCACATTGTCTGATTTTAAACCAATAAAATTAGAAATAAATAATTAAAAGGCGAGTGGAAGAAATCTTGCCTTGGAAAATTAAGGAACATGCTATAGCTATTTAAAGAGGAAATAAAAATTATAAATAGTGTAAATTAAAACAAAATAAATATTTATATTTCATACAAACAAATTAGCCTAAAGGAAAAATGAATATTCTTAAATACCCATGTAACTAAAAAAAACTATAGAATTCCATACTAGTTCTAGTCAACTAGAAAAATAATAAGCCATAAGACACCTAAAAGAGGAAATTAACGCAGATGGGGGTGTAGCTCAGTGTTAAAGCACTTGTTTACAATGTGCAAAAAGGCCCAGGTTCAGCCCCTAGCACCAGACACAAAAATATTGTTATCAAAACAACATCCCCCAAAAAAGAGAACCAAAAGACAAAAATTGAGCATGCCATAAAATATAACTAACTTTCAAGGAATGTTATTTGTAAATTCATTAAAACTTCATGGGGATTTTTGAGCTGTCCTACAGAACTCTTTGAAAATTGGTAAGAGGAGGGAAAACAACCTATAGAAAAGTGCAGGAAGAAACTATTTTAAGAGCTTCATAGAAAAGCAAAGCCAGATGGCCAGTACAACAGTCTCATTATAGTAAAAATAAAGTGTCATTTATACCCCTCAGTGCCAAGTTTCAAAGAAGAGGACAATATTTGTAAAGAAATTTGTACTTATACATCACTGGTAGAAATAGGAAGGTTTTCAGCCTTTCAAGAAAGTAGAATAACATGAAAGATTCATACATTGTGACCACTAGTTCTACCACTGGGGTTTAGTCTGTACAAATAAAAGGTATTATGTGATGATTTCTTTATGTGGGAAATTATGCTCATAATGCCTTCTACTGACTTTTCCTCAGATCCTAAACCTTTGTATTGTGTTGGTGATTGGTCTGTATTTAATGGAATGCAAGGTTATAGCTGGAAGTAGCTTTGAAATTATTTATCAGTTGTTTTCAGACTTTAATCTGTGTTAGAATCACCTGAAGGGCCTATAAAATGCAGATTGATAGATAGTCCCTGCTGCCAAACTATAATTTAACAAGTTTGAGGTTCAGAACCTGCGAATTTTCAGGTTTTGCCTCTTTTTGTTGTTACTGATACTGATACAGCTTGTCTAGCTGGGAGCCACTTTCTGAGGACTACTATTTGGAATAATGTTTTCATTTTACAGATAAGAAAGCCAGGAATATACACTTTTACTGAGTCACTTGCTCAGAATCACAGGTATATATATAATATAATAGCTAGAGCTAGCGTAGCATCCAGTTCTTTGGGTATTTAATCTGTAACTTTTGGTGCTTAGCATGTTCAATGAAATAGGGTCAATGTGATATGTATTTTCTATTTTAAGGAAGTATTAATGAACTACAAACAAATCTGTTTACCTTTTGTCCCCACACAGCAGCATATCTAGTTCCTTTGAGGAAAAGAGAATTTTTGCTATGTGGAAGGGACCAGACAAGGATAGTGTAGACCATAAGTTCTCAACTCTGTTAAATCCAGCATACCCTTTTTGTAACAGGTACTTTGCAGTGGCTTTACTTTCCTGAAATGTAGGGCACAGATGATACAACTTTTGTAACATGACTTCAAAAAACTAGAATAACGCCCTAATTTTAATACACATGAAAAATAAAAGAAAATTAGTTTATTAAAAATTAATATGTAAATGTCCAGATATGGGTAGAACACAAAATGTAATAGTTGTTTACATCTGTCCTGTGAGTGTAAAAAATAAAAATGTAGTCAGTTACAGTGATGTTTGCTTTGGTAATTCAAACTCCACAAGGACTATTGATATCCTAAATATCAAAAAAATCATATTAAAATTCTTAAAACAAATTGCAGTCTCCATAATTTACTCAGTAATTTCATTTCTGGAGAAGTTAATGAATATATACTAAAATAGTGCATATAACTTCTGTGTTTACAGATAAAACAGATTCAGACTCTAGGTTGAAATGGCAACACACAGCTTTTCCTTTGTATGAATGTTCAGTGAGACATTTGAAAGTTTTATCAGACATAAGATCAGCCTTGATTTGGGGAAATTGTATCATACTTCGTAGGACACCTAGTATCCCTGACACCATCTTGTTCAGTGTTGTCTATGCCGCCAAAGGTTTTGTCATAACTAAATAATATACCCATATTTATAAAATATCCTATGAGTGATACTGCCTTCCATGAGAGGAGGCTTGTAGGTAAGAGGTGATATTTTCTTGTATTAAAGGGCTTTCTGCCTGGCTGGAGAGATGGCTGGCTCAGTGGTTAAGAGCACTGACTGCTCTTCCAAAGGTCCTGAGTTCAATTCCCAGCAACCACATTGTGGCTCACAACCATCTGTAATGGGATCTGATGCCCTCTACTGGTGTCTGAAGACAGCTACAGTGTACTCATAAAATAAATAAATAATTTTTTTTTAAAAAAAGGGTTTTTGCCACAATTTTGGTAATTGTTATGAAATATTCCTTCTGAAGTCACTTGTCACTGAAGTGTGACATATACTGTATCTTCTGCTCATTGTGTTGTTGAATGGTAGTCCTCACCTTCCATCAGCTTTCTCCTTGTGGGGAAAAGGGATGACATTTGTAAACTCGGCCACTGTTGTTGGTTTTTTCTACAGGCCCAATTTATGATTTTCCCTGCCCTTTATTTTCTAGGAGTCATGCAAGCCCAAGTTGGAATGCAAGGAGCTGGACCAGTGCCCATGGAACGAGGACAAGGTAAATATTAATATAGACTAGACATGTAAGTGTTTCATATCTGCACTGTCTAATGTGTCAGCCACTAATCACCAGTGGCAATTTAAAGATTAAGCTAATTAAAATTAAGTTCAAATTAATCATAAAAGCCTAATACTCTGATTTCCTGGGCACAATGATTACATTCCAGGTGCTCAGTAGCCACACGTGCTAATGAAGGCCACACTGGACATTGCAGATGTAGAATGTTTCTATAGTCACCATACTTC
Source organism: Uromys caudimaculatus (assembly GCA_028551405.1). NCBI lineage: Eukaryota > Metazoa > Chordata > Mammalia > Rodentia > Muridae > Uromys > Uromys caudimaculatus. The sequence goes on from CM052722.1 coordinate 70,822,753, forward strand.
TATTGGTCCAGACTCTCCATAGGAGATCCAGTGCCTAGCTCTACAAGAGTTGGTGATGAGGCAAATGCATACTTTGTTTGCTGATAGTCTAACAACTCCACGGGCATGGTCTCACTCAATCTGTGAATAACTATTTACTTTGTAAGAAATTTAAATAATGAGCATTTACTATATGATCGGGTCTTTAGATGACAAGATGTAAATCCCATAGCAAACTAGGAGGAAAGCAGATGTCTATAAATCATAGTTGTAAAGTGTCTCCTGTACTGTAGTTAAAAAAAAAAAAAAACCACTGTCTATGACAGCAGCAGCCCTTCCAGAATCTTTGCATTCTTTCCTCATGCTATTGTAGTTTGAAGGAGAAGAAAGTACATTAGTTCAGTTAAAAAATGAAAAACGATGGAAGGGAACTGAATATATACTATATACTCAGTCACTTCTGTTTTCATAGACAACCCTTTGAGTTAGGTGGCAGTGCCTTAGTTTTACAGGTAAAGAGATTGAAGCACAGGAGTTTTAAGTTTCTCAATAGGATGAGGTAAGTACATACTCATTTCTGAGTATTGTGATCTGAATCTGGTGCTCTTCTTTTTTGACTTAAAGATTGAAGTATCCAAATCCAAAAATCTGCCTTCCTCCTATCATTCTATTGCCATATTATTCTATTTCAGAATTAGTTTTCAAAATAATCTTGTTACTCATTAGGTGCCTGTGTTGGGAACAAATTGCTTTGGACAGAACAAAGGGGCTTAATATTTTTCTTCTCAGCTGATTCCCTATAAGAGGAAACCCATTTCAGAAGCACATAATAAGATACAGGCCCATGATTAGTACACAGGGATTGGTGATTGAAATGACAAGTCTAAACACATCAGATGAATGACAAGACAAACTTGTAACAATACATCTTCCCTCTAAAGTATCTCATGCTTCTGTGCTGCTGTGTACCCCCATCTCCTTACTGTCAATATATGGTGTATCTGCCTCAGAGTCTTTGCAGTAGTGAGAAGGGCTTAGACTTCCATTACTTTCTTCCTCTTCCCAGGCCATCAGTCTTATAAGTGAACCCTTCAGCTGTTTAACACATGCTTCTTTCTACAAAAGAGCTTTCTTCCTACTTTAGTTTAGTCCCATCTTTCTGGTAAGAATTAACAAAAGGAATTGGCTCGAATTTTGAAAGTATTTCAAGGACCTTTTGAGGCAAAGAGAAAGTGCGATGAATTTTAAAAAATAATTTCCTTCAGTACCCAGCAGAGGAAACAAGAACGTTTTCATTTGTGACCAGATTTGTTTTCCTTTGCCTGGAATCCTTGTTGGGTTTGTGTGTTTGTAATGGTGACAGATGTTTGAGACAGAACTTGTTCCTTTCCATCTCCTTTAAAACGGTTATACCTTGTCAACTCATTAATCTTTGTCATGTTTTTTTTATAACTGCAGACTGGCTGTAGTAGACTATTTCTTTCAGAGTGATAAATATTCTTTTTCCTCATCTAAATAAAGTTCAGCTGCATTTTCCCATTTGATACTTTTGATAGACAATTTTAGACTTTAAAATACGACAGAATTAGTATTGCCCCACTTCTGTTATGACTGTCTGTGGTAAATCTCACATGTCAAATTCAGTACAATTTGTTCTGTGTTTTGCTTTTGAAAACATGTTTTTCTCTGTTTTCTTTTTTTAAATAATAGTACAAGAAGAGATTAGGCAAAACACTATAGTAACAAAAAGAAGATTTCAAGATTGTTGATTTTTTTTGCCCAAATAAACCAGCCCATAGATTTCCCTTAAGAAAGATAACTGAGGCTGTTGAGATGGCTCAGTGGTTTAGAACACTGGCTGTTCTTCTGGAGGTCCTGACTTCAATTCTTAGCAACCACGTGGTGGCTTACAACCATCTATATGGGAATCCGGTGCCCTCTTCTGGACTGTAGGTGTACATGCAGACAGAGCACGCCTACATTTTTAAAGATACACAAATAAATAAAACTTTTAAGAAAGGTTTTACAAAGAAAGATGTCTAGTCCAAGTGGAGCTGTTCTGGATAAGAGAAAGGCCTATTATAGTTTAGGGAGTTTTGTGGTCTAGGGCAAATTAATGAACTCTTGGCTTCTTACTGACATGTAAATCTCCAGTCTCTCTTTCTCTCTCTCTCTCTCTCTCTCTCTCTCTCTCTCTCTGTGTGTGTGTGTGTGTGTGTGTGTGTGTGTGTGTGTGTGTGTGTGTTCAAGCTATTTTAAGTATCTGCTATTTCTCCTTTTGAACTTACTGCTTACCTAGGAACCTTACAGCACTCGCCAGTGGGACCCGCCGGGCCTGCATCAATTGAGCGAGTTCAAGGTACCCATTGTATCTGCGGGTTCCCTTTTGTTTGTGGTGTTCAGGGTGGGACGTTGAGGGGAAAAGAGCTGCTTGGCAGTGATCCTCACGTTCAGAACCCCAAAAGGGTAATAATGTTCTGGGTTTTTTTTGTTTTTTGTTGTTATTTTTGTGTTTTTTTTCCTCTTGAGGCCACAAGCCTAAGATTGACCTCTTCACACAGGGCAGAGAACATGGATGATATGGGCATCTGTCCGAGGCTCTACTCCCTCCCTACTGGTGTCAGGAGGCTTGGATGGAATTGCAGTCTGTAAGGAGACAGCAGGTTCTTGCAGAGCCATGACAGTGTTCATATGCCAAGCCCCTACCTATCTTTTGTGACTCTGGTCCTTAAACTAAGATTGGTTAGAAAGAAAACCAGGAGCATAAGTTTCTTCAGATCACAATGCTAGTTTTTGGCAGGTGCTCCCCAGTTTGTTCTTTATATATAATTCCATCCATACCTCTGACATGGTACAGATTCTGCCTACACCCTGCTTCTGTTCTTGAGCTGCAAGAGGATTCTGCTGTGGTGAGGTTTCACCCACTCTAAGGTGTTTGAATTACATTGTCAGTGGTATAGAGTCATTTCTTGTTATCTAATGTGTCTTTCACAGCAGTAACTCCCCATTTGTTTCCCTGTCAGTGCCAATGCAAGACCCCAGAGCAGCTATGCAGCGGGGAACCTTGCCTACCAACGTCCCAACTCCTCGTGGTCTTTTAGGTGATGCTCCCAATGACCCGCGGGGAGGCACTTTAATGACTGTAACTGGAGAAGTAGAACCTAGGTAAGTACTGGTATAGAAGGAAACAGCTTGAAAAGTTGGGAATTTTCCTTACTTTGGAAGCAAAGTCTTTCTGGAACAGTTGGACCTGTTTGCCTTCTTCAAAAGATAAAAGAAGTATTTGTAGCCACTGTCCGAGACTAAGCACTTTTGCTAAAGCATAATTATATATTTAAGAAGGTAACTTTGAGCCAACCATGACTACTATATATTCTGAAATTGAAAATTCTAGTAATATACACCTAAACAAGGAAAACATGGGGTAATGGCATTATTAATAACAATAGTTGTTGATGTTGGTGAGGATCACACCTCTGGCTCTTCTCTATGTACCTAACACAGATCATCTCATTAAATCTGCCTTAGGCTGGGCGTATAACAACCAGTGGTAGAGCACTTGTCTAATATGCCCAAGGCCCTAAGTTCAATCCGCAACCCCACAAAGTTACAAATGGGTATTATTAATCCCGTTTTACAGGTTAAGAAACTAAGGCATATAGAGGTTAAGTCAGTGACCCAGATCAAACAGCTAATAAATGATAATACCTGGATTTCAGTATTCAGTCTGAATCTAGAACCTGCATTGCTAAGCACTATACTGTATACCCATTGTACATATAATAACTATCCATTAATTCTTCCCTAACATTGAATGCCCTGGTCAGATAAATTCTAGAACGCACAAATTTACATTCTATAGCTTTCCTTTTATCTTAGTTTCTTGTTACCATTTATTTACTGATGTTTGTATCAGTTCTCTCTGTTGGATGTTTGCTTACTGATCTGGCTGAAATTTCAATGTCGGTACATTCTACTTTAAAATATGTCACTTTTCTCCATCTCTAGAGCTTACCTGGGACCACCACCACCTCCTCACCAGGGCCCACCCATGCACCATGTTCCTGGCCATGAAGGTCGTGGACCACCTCCACATGACATGAGGGGAGGACCCTTAGCCGAGCCCAGACCGTTAATGGCAGAGCCAAGAGGACCCATGCTAGACCAGAGAGGTCCACCCTTGGATGCCAGAGGTAAGGAGAAACTGCATCACAGTGCCAAATGGTAGCTGTGGGTTGATGAAATACTTAGGTTTCTTCAGCTCTTATATGGGACAGAATTTTTAACAAGAATCTTTCTGATTTACCTTCAAATCTGATAAACTAGAATGAAGACAGTCTTATAGATGATGGAAGATGTGACTAGATATTAATAGCTACACACAAGTTTTCTTACAACTTTCTAGGTGGAAGAGATCCCCGAGGGTTAGATGCACGGGGGATGGAGGCTAGAGCCATGGAAGCAAGAGGACTAGATGCCAGAGGCCTGGAAGCTCGCGCTATGGAAGCTCGCGCCATGGAGGCCCGCGCCATGGAGGCCCGCGCCATGGAGGCCCGTGTCATGGAGGCCCGTGCCATGGAGGCCAGAGGCATGGAGACCAGAGGCCCAGTACCCGGACCTAGAGGACCAATGCCTACTGGGATCCAAGGCCCCAGTCCAATGAACATGGGGGCGGTTGTTCCCCAGGGATCCAGACAGGTAATGCTTGTAGCATAGACATAAAATCTTAATGTCTTCAAGAATTGCTTACTAAGCCTGACTTTATTTTTTTATAAGTGATTTTGGTTTGTATCCCCAGTGCAGAGTAATCCCTGACCTGTACATTTTCAGGTTTTTCTGAATGAAATAGCCACTAAAACTGAAACCTGCAGGTTCAAGTCAGAAGACAATAAAAACAGGCCTCAGTGGCACACCCCTGCCCCCTCGTTCCCTGAAAAAATATACTTGTGTAGATCTCAGACCCTTTGCCAAACCTCTACCAAATGATTTCAATGTGTAACCGAGTTACAGCATTTGAGGAGCTGCATATTGGATGTTTAGATTACAATTCATAACAGTAGCAATGAAAATTTATAGCTGGGTCTCCACAACATGAGGAAATACATTAAAGGGTTGCAGCATTAGGAAGGTTGAGAACCACTGATTTAGATCACCCTCAAGGTAACAGAAACCTATGTGGATTTATTGTCATCACAGCATCTAAATGAACAGTGACATAGAAAAGGCAGACTGCATATGATTTTGGAGCTGCAGTCTGTCTCTTCTCTGTCTCGTCACTTGGTTTGCTCCAGCTGTGCCTATAGGATGCTTTGTAGTAATAACTTTATTTATCATCTCCAGTTGATCACGGGGACATAGAATATATATGTGTATCTTCATAAGATTCTATATGTTGATGCCTTCATCTTTTCATTTCTTTATCCTATTTTCATGTGTTTCTGTTTCTTCCATTGTATTGGGGTGGGGAGAAAAAAAAGGAGAGAGAAAAATATCAAAACTAGAATGTATCATGTCTAGCATCCAGTTCTCTCCTTATATAGGTTTGGAAGCTGAAGGCCAGAAAGTCAGGTGACTTGGCCAAATTCACTTAACTAAAAAAAAAAATGATAGAGCAAGAAATACAGCTTGCTTTTCTATTATGCAGCTCTCTTATTTTATTTGCATGTTATGTATTTGTATAGATGTTTGCTTGATTCTTTTTAATTTGAGATTAAAATGTGACTCTTTTTTTCTTGGTATATATAGAATAAAAATATATTTTCTGTTGTATTTCAAGTTTTGCTTTTTAAAAAATGTTTGTGGGTTTTGATTTTTGTTGCACCCTCTATGCTCAATAGCCTCAAAATATACATTTTTTATACATCCTTTCTATATATACTTATTGAACATCTACTGAATATCAAGCAGAATACTAGGGATATAATAGTGTGATTAGCAAGGTCTCAACATACTGGCCGAGGAGATAGTAAGTAGTCGTACACTCTGCTTACATGATTTTGCACACTATTCTATGGGAAAAGACATTGAAAATGATGGCTGATGTCTTGTTCTTTTTTCTCTGCTAGTGCTTAATGCTAGGGTTTTGGTTTGATTTTATGATGCTAAGACTCAAACCTAGAGCCTCACAGATGCTAAATAATCTACCACTGAGCTATAACCCCAGCCCAATATAGTTTGTATTAATAGTCTATAAAACCAGTTAGATCCAAGGTAGAGAAAATAAGAACTTAATATTGATAGGTTTTACATTTTTAAAAATTAATATATTCATTTACAAATAAGTATATAAATAAATACATATAGCCTGTATGTTAGGAATCTCACTTCCCAATACCTCTCATTTGTGATAAGTAATTGCTTTTCTTAGATTATTTTTTTCAGACTGGGTTTCTTTATGCTGCTGGCTGATCTGGATTTCACTATATATATATATTGGGCTGGCCCTGAACTTACCAAGATCTGCCTATCTCTGTAGTGTTTGGAGTTAAAGGCATACTCCACCACATCTGGCTTATCTGATATTTTAAGTGTAGCTTCCACTTTTATACTTTTTATGATTTTTGGCTTTTTAAAAAACCCTTCATATGGCCTTCATTTATCGCTTTAAATCAGACTTTAAACTTAACTCCATTCCATGCATTTCAAAGCTTGTAGCTCATTACTAGGGTGGTTATATAATTTGTCATACAAAGAAAGGTGCATTTGAGAGTGAAAGTGCTATTAACAATTTACTCTGAGACAAAAACATAAACTGGAACTGTCTTAGGCTAACCAAGGTATGTGGCTAGTCTTACTAGTAATGCCTAGAACAGGTACTTGTGGGAACTTAACTAGCCAGTGCTGGGTAATTATTTCATACTAGTGTCTCAGATTGGTATTAATCAGTATTAGTAAATTCCCAAGTGACTACCCAGAGGTGGTTCAGATCCATAACAGATCAATTGACACAAATCTCTGGACTAAGTATTAATATAGATGGAATAGTGGTGATATTTCAACACCCTTTATAAAGATGTACCACTGCTCATGTACCCAGTGTCTTGAGAGAGAGCTGATGCATATATTTCAGGGGTCTTAGTTACTGTTCTGTTGCTTTGAAGAGACACCATGACAATGACAACAACTCTTATAAAACATTTAATTGAAGGCTTGCTTACAGTTTCAGAAGTTAGTCCATTATCATCATGGCTAGAGAAGTAGTTGAGAGCTACATCCTGATCCATAGGCAGAAAAAGAGATACTGGGCTTGACCTGGGCTTTTGAAACCTCAAAGCCCATCCCCAGTGACAAACTTCCTCCAACAAGCCCAGACTTCCTAATCTAGAATAGTGTCACTCCCTGGTGACTAATCATTCAAATATATGAGTCTATAAGGACCATTCTTATTCAAACCATCACATTCCATTCCTGACCCCCATAGGCTTGTAGCGATATCACAATACAAAATGCATTCAGTCCAACTTCAAAAGTTCTCATAGTCTATAATAGTTTCAACACTGTTCAAAAGTTCAAAGTCTCTTCTGAGGCTCATGGTATTCTCTTAGCTGTAAATCCTGTAAAAAAAAAAATGATCACACGATCACATACTTCCAACATAAAATGACACAGAATATACATTAACATTCCAAAAAGGAGGAAAGAGAACATAGTGAGGAAATACTAGATCAAAGCAAGACCTAAAACCAGCAGGGCAAACTCCAAACTCTGTATCTCCATGTCTGATGTCACAGCACTCCAGATCTCCAACTTCTTTCAGCTTTGTTGACTAGAACACACTTCTCTCTTTTGGTCTGGATCCACTCCCTGTTAGTAGCTCTTCTGGACAGATATCCTACAACTCTGGTATCTCCAACATCTTGGGGTCTCCAGTGAAATCCAGTCTTCACCTTCACATTTTCATGCAGTGGACTGCATGCCCCCATACAGGGACACCCTTGACACATTCCTGGCCTCAGCAGCCTTCCTTAGTTTTGGAGGAATATTAGACAACCCCTTTTTTGTATCACTGACCCTAAGCCAGAGCCAGTTGTGGCAGAAGCTGCCAAGTTCAACTGCCTGGTGAAGCTGGAATTAGCTACCTTGTTAACTTACATTTGCATTAGCTTTTCTTCTTGATGGTTTCCTTTACTTCTTAGGCTTTTCTTTATTCCTTTTCACAAGTTGAAGCTTGGTTAGGTGAGATCTTATTCTGAACTCACCAATCCATTTATTCCATTTAGCATCAGACTTTTTATCTCCTTGAGCACTGGACTTAGCTCCATTATACTTCCTGATAACTATTTTTGCCCTTAAACTGTACATTTTTCCCCTTGCTCAGCTTGCTCTTTTTCATTATAGATCTGCGTAAGAGTGGCCACTAATAACTACATAATACAGTCAATATTTGGCAGTCTCAAAATCTCTACCAAAGCCATTCATCCAAAACTGTTCAATTGAGCCTAAGGCAGATTTTTAAGACTTCAGGAACAGCTATAGTGTTTGCCAAAATCTGGGCCACTTGCTAATATTCCTCCCCTATGAAACTTCTTATGCTGACCCTACAGTTCAAATCACCCTCAGCACCCACTGTCTTCCATGTTCCTACTAGTCCTGTTCCCATTAAGCCCTACTTAAAGGATCCAACCACTTTGCTAGTCCAGAGTCTTCCATATTCCCCTAACAAAGAGCATGGTCAGGCCTGTCACAGCAATATCCTAGTCACTGGTACCAACTTCTGCCTTAGTCACTATTCTGTTGCTGTGAAGAGACCATGATCACAGCAACTCTTAGAAAGCATTTAATAGAAGGCTTTAGTTTCAGGGGTTTTGTCCATTATCATGGCAGTAGGCATGGTGCTATAGAAGTAGATGAGAGCTGCATCCGGATCCACAGGCTTTTGAAACCCCAAAGCCCACCCTCAGTGACGCACTTCCTCCAACATACCACATTTAATCCTTTCAAATAGTGTCACTCCCTGGTGATCAAGCATTCAAATATCTAAGCCTATAGGGGCTATTCTTATTCAAACCACCACATCAAGTGAAAGAACTATTCTACAAGTAGTTGCTTGAACTATTTTAGTGGAAAAAGGATGAGTTATGCTTCCTATTTTCTTAAGTAAAATGAAAACAATTTAAATCTTTGATTATTCACACCATGGAAATAGATTCATTATTGTTTATGTTATTATAGGTCATAGTACTCTCCTGTGGGTATCTGCCCCCTTTGCTGATGGGTTGCCACCTGGTTCTTCACAGTGTTACCACATCATCTATTTCTAACATGTGGTTTTCTCTATTCCTTCTATACTTATCTGTTTGTAATCTGGAGAAGTGGGTAACAAGATTTTTAAAAATTTTGTTTGCAAAAAAATATCTAAACTCTGAGCCTGAGTGTGAGCATCGTGTTAAGGGTAGAGCTTATCTAACAGTTCTAATAGATGAATAGAGGCATTTTCTTTGAGTTCCGGTTTCTTCCAAAGGGTTGGACTCACTACCTATCTTAAATACCAATAAATATGCTATAGTTGGATTGTGTTATTTTACTCAAGTAATATTTCTTCCGCATTAAGCATGAAGCAATTGTTATATGTTCTCTATAGAAAGCGCTAAAAAAGAAGAAGAAGGGCTGGAGAGATGGCTCGGTGGTTAAGAACACTTACTGTTGTACAAAGCCTGGGTTTGGTTCTTGCCATCCACATGGTAGATCATAACCATCCATAACTTCAGTTCCAGAGGGTCCAATACCCTTGTCTGGCCTATAGGAATACATACTAGGCATGCATGTGGTACACAAACATACATGCTGGCAAAAAAACCCTCATAAAAACGAACTTTTTTAAAAGGTTACACCACTGTTGTGTGTTCTGAGCTCTTAAAATGATAATCAGGGATTTGGGATCTTTTTTTTTTTTTTTTTTTTTTTTAAGGAATCTCTAAAAAACAAATGTTGGGCTAATAACATCTTTTCCCCAGAGATCTTCCTGTCTCCTTTCTACCTATCTGACACCATTTTATGGGATAGAATTCTTTGAGAATAGCTATCATTGTATGATTGAACTAGAAGTAGGCCATGGTCTTGTGAATGTAGCTTCGCCAGCAGAGCAGTATACAGTTGTGTAAAATCTGTCAGCTTTACTTGTGTTTCCTCTGAGCATAAATTTCTCCAGTGTTCATAGTTTTCCTGTGCTTATTGGGTTAAGTTTTGTTAATTTGATGTTCCTGTCCTGTACTGTGTATTATTTATTAATGATGCTGGACCTGTTATAAGCAAGTATGTGTATGCTAGTGGATCTGTGGCTAAACGCTGCCTTCTGCTGGTCTTTGAGTCATTCTCTTTTTACTCTTATTTGTGTCGAGATCGTTAATTGTATTGAGATTCCATGAATGTTAGGAATTCTGTATGCTCTTTCCTTTCTTTGTACACATAGGTCTCAGTCATGCAGGGAGCAGGCATGCAAGGAGCAAGCATGCAAGGTGGAAGCCAGCCTGGTGGCTTTAGTCCTGGACAGAGCCAAGTTACACCCCAGGATCATGAGAAGGTAAGTAACACTATCCGACTGCCTCTCTGCACACAAATCTAGTCTTTTTGATCTTTTCACAGTTACCATGAAGATCCTGGGTCTTCAAAATCTCTTTAGAGGTGATGTTTACTCTAACTTGGAACTCTCTAATAAATTTGGCTGAGCATTTTGGGGACCTGCTCCTAAAGTTTTTAAGTGATTATAACTGGCAACTTATTTTATATTTCAGACTCGTCTAAAAATGGCAGATTTTTTCTGTGCACGTCAAACCGACTGAAAATCCAAGCTCCTTTCTGTCCCCTCCCATGCCATTTCTACCCAATCCCTACAGAAACAATAGCAGATTGACCACAAGTATATCTTTCTTTTGCTATACTTGGCTGTTGTTGGGAGCTTGTGTCTGGTGAAAAGGCTTAAAGTCATGAAAGAGGGAAACTCAAAATAGGACTCAAAACTTAAGAGTTCCCAAGGCTCACAAATACCATCTTAAACTGCAGGGACTTTTTAGTTCCTGGGCTGTCTGTTTGCATCATGTAATCTTAGATATTTTCATTTATTCTTGTGTTCTTCATTGTGCTTTTCTTACCAGAGTTTCTCTTTCTTTTGGCTTGCAGTTTGTTTTGTGTGAGAGAGAGTATGAAATATTCTCCCTTTTCCCATTTTGCTTCATATCCCATGGCAGTAGCCTTTTGGACAGAAGGTGGTGATGTTTTTGTTTTATTTGGTTTTCTGACTTGTCCTTTCCTCTGCGCAGGCTGCTTTGATTATGCAGGTCCTTCAACTCACTGCAGACCAGATTGCCATGCTGCCTCCTGAGCAAAGACAGAGTATCCTAATCTTAAAGGAACAGATACAGAAATCCACTGGGGCACCTTGAAAGGTGAGCTGACTGAATGGTAGGACTAGGTCCTTCTGTATTTAAAGTGCATAACTTCAACCTTTAAGAACATAATGTTCTCTGAGATCCTCAGACTTCATAGTCAGTACCCTGGGGCTAGGGTAAGGCTGTAGAACATTTGCTCAGTTGTTGAATTACTTACAGTCTTTTTCAGCCTTTTGTAATTCATGTGTTGGTTTCCTAAAATTAATAAGACACAGGAATGTAGAAAGTTAAAGGTAGGGCCAGTGAGATGGCTTAATAGGTAAAAGTGTCAAATCTCTTGCCAGTTCTGATGAAATGAGTGTGATCCACAGAAGTCACATGGTAGAAAAGAGAACTGACTCTTCTCAACTGTCCTCTGACCCTACACACACACATGTGCACTGAAATATAATAAATAAATGTAAGTGAAAGAAAAGGAAGAAGGAAGAAAGAAAAGTTGGTAAAGGTGAAAAGCCTGCTTCCTAAATTCTCACTCCCCAACAGAACTTAGCCCTTGTAATGAACATTTGATGGCTCACAGTTACAAGCCATTTAAAGTTTGGCATGTATCGTTCTATGACCAGTTGTTTTACTCCTGTCCATTCCTTCAAATGGAGGAGATACAAAGCATCTCAATAAAATGATACTCTTTAGGTTTCTAATATTTATTTTGTAATAATTTTGTATATGTGTGAGACTGGGTCACTTATAGCCCAGACTAGCCTTGAACTCACTATATAGCTGGTGATGACCATAAACTTGTGACCTTCCTGATTCCACTTTGAGGTGCTAGAGATCAAACCTGGGATCCATGCATTTGAGGCATATACTATACCAGCTGAGCTAGGTCAACCCTTGTAATGAACATTTTGATGGTTCACTATTAAAGCCATTTAAAGTAGTAGATGTCCCTGTCACCATCAGTTTCTTTACATAAAGATAACTGTATACTACCATTATTTGTCACGTAAGAAGGATCCAAGTGCACTTGCCCTTAAATAATCATGTGACCAGACTCGCTGCATAAATATTGTTGTTTTTTAAAGTATTTCCCAACATCTTTGTTTTTCATAAACAATTCTGTTCTCTGAAAACAGTTTTAAATGTATATTGTCCCAGCACCTGTTGTAATGTCTTTTTTTGGAACTTTTACTCTACCTACATGTCTTATAATTCCCATGCACATGTTACCATGTAACAATGAACTCATTTATGATAATTGGCAGTCTTACTAACTATACTGTGGTTCATATTTGTAGCACCTTTAAAGCTTCCAAACTGCAAATATGCATCTTATTTTAATGAGACTTTAAGTGCCTGAACTGTAATTGGATCATAGATGGTTAGCTAACTAGACACTTAGTATATCCTATTTTACCTTTTCCCCCATATATTCCAAACATTCTATTTTCTTCATTAAAAATATGGACTATAATATTCATAGGAATTTTCTTTTTAAAAATTATGTCAAAGAAGGCATTCTTTGCAGTATGAGAAAATTACTGGTTTTAGAAAGTTCTTCCTTGTATACTCTCAATTATCTCTCCTTTGCCTTGCATACTGACCTCAGGGCAAGCTTTTACTTGTTTTTAATTTTAACCTTTTGAAATGATCAGTTTCATAGGACGTTAGGAAACTAATACAAAGGGCCTTGTGTGCCTTCTCACAGTGATAACATCTTACACTTCTGTTTTATAGTGCAAGACCAGACCGTTGTCCTTGGTATATTACTGTGAACTAGACTGCACTCAGTTTTTGCAACTGTGGGGTTGGTAATTTATACCAGTGGATGCGAAAACACAACTGTGATTTTATGTGAGCAAGCCCTCAGCTGGCATTCATGAATGCTGTGGCTGAAGCAGTCGGTTTTCATCCTAAACTCAGATGGATTTGATTCTTTTCTATCATCCCAGAGAGGCTTATTTATCACTATTAAGAGATAAGTAGATCTTGAACTAGAGAGATAGCTCAGTTCCTAAAAAGTGCTTGAGTATTTACCCAATGTACACACTTGAGGAGTACTTGAGCACCTAAGTTTAAACCCTAGAACCAACGTGAAAAGTTGGGTGTAGTGGGCACACTCTGGTAATCTTAGAGGGGGAGTTAGAGACAAGAAGATCTTTGGGGCTTGCTGACCAGCCCTCGTAACCTAATCAGTAAGCCCTAGACCCCAATGAGACAGCTAGTCTCAAACATCCAAGTGGATTGTAATCACTTGAGGCTGACTTGAACCTCTGACTTCTGCCCTCATATACACATATATACATATGAGAAAGGTAGTTTTGAAGTAGGGGAAGTTTACCTATCTGTGGTATATTTGTCAATTTTATATTGTCACAACTTTAGAAAAGTGGTATGCCACTGTCGTTCCATGGGTAGAGATCAGAGTTGCTTCTGTACATGCCATAATGCTGCACAGGATATCTCCTCCACTCCTACTTACAAGAGAGCACTTGGGTTGAATGTGTCCATATAATGCTAAAGTTGAGAAACCCTGCTGCAAAGGACGATGGGAGACACGACAAGAATCAGACAATGGCTATTTGATAGTCATCACATCCTCCCTTCCTTCAGTCCACTTTTGTTCTGTGGGGTGGTTGTTTTCTCCTGATGAAAGAAAGTCAACTTAATAATAGCTTTCTCCCAAATTTGTCTTGCAGGTTCTCAAAAATACCTGGCAGCAAAGCTGGAAATGTAATTCCATACCATTGTTGAAAATTTGAAAGCATAGTAACTTCTGCATCCTAACCTCCCCAGATGACACAGAATGATGCCAGATGGAGGTCTTGCGTCACCATTTCTCCAAAGGAAAACCGTTCATTCTGTTGTCATAGTTTGTATATTTTCTGTGACATTAAATAAATGTTGAACACAAGTTTAACATACTACAAATTGATAGACACAATCCTTTTGCTTTTAAGAAGCTAACAGCAAGGATAAAAGCTTAGCTGTGATTTCTAACCTACTGCAGCATCATTCTTTAATCTTACATTGCCATAGCTCTGTTCTTACTTAGCATAAGCATTTATTCTTCTTAATGATAGTTGAGAATTTCTCAGAAACAATGTTTTCAGGAACTTTGTTTTTTGTTGAATTTGCTTTCAGTAAGGTAATAAGACTTTACCCCTTGAAAACTTTCTAGAGTCTCAGAGTTTTCTGAGAGAAAAAAAGCACGTGATTAGAACTAAAAATGATCAGAAGGCCAACAAGCGAAGAGCATACCACAACAGTGTGTTTGGTTCAAGAAATGCCAATTAGCATTGTTTGGTCAGTAGCAGGTCTGAACGGACATAAGACAAAGATTGTTTTGGCACTGGTTTGAGTGTGTATCAACAACCTAAAAGACTGTTTGTTGTGAAGCTCTTCTGTCTAGTAGCCAACTTTACAAGTTTAAAAAGCCACTGGTTTCAACATGTTCAAATTTAATTAAAAAAAAGCAAGTGAACAAGATATATTCTAATCTTTCAGAAAATCACAAAGTTTTCATCTTAACTAAATCCATTCCAAGAACTTCAAACAGAAAACCCTAAAACTTTTACATTTTCAAGTCTTTTACGAGGACCAAGTATAGAGCATAGGATGGCAAATTACCCATTATGGTTGCCTGCTTCTTTCCAGGTACTACCTGCTTGGAAGGTGATTAGTGCCATTAGCCTGTGCTAAGCTGCAGGTCACCTTGCCTTTTGTTCTCCCAGAGTGGCATTAAGAAGGAACATGGTTTCTCTCCACCAGGTCGACCTCAAGACATTTGAAGAGTTGCCTTAATAATTAGTAAAGTTTACTAGCACTGATTGTGAGCTTATTTGTATTCCCAGAACCCTACCCTCTCCTCTGCATTAGGATTATGGGCAGGTGAATTAAAATCACTACTTAAGACATAGAAAGCATAATAGGACATTGCTTACATGCCAAGAGAAAGAAAGCAAAGATACTAAAATTGAGGGATTTTTCTCCATATATTCATAATGAAAATTTGCTGGACATGTCATACTATCACCCATCAAGAAAAGTGCAAAACAACAAGCGCCCCTGCCTATTGCACTCATCCCCGCTTTAACCACGGTGTTAATTCTGCATGCACTTCATTGTTTTCATTACCTTCTGTGCCTCCTGCATAAGCAGTCCTTGATATGTTGATTTTGGCAGCTGTCATGACTTAAAAACACCAATGTATTTAGATGCAGAGACCAAGAGGAAAGTAAAGCTGAAGTTATTTGGGAAACAGTTGTCCAATAGAAAGCATATCCTGGAACTCCAGCACGTTTTCCCGAAACCTCATTGAACTTAACTTGGTTAGCACACATTCAGGTGAATAAGTTGACGAGCAGTGGCATCCCAATTCATCACTATGGAACTCATCAGTGGTTGGTTTGTTGGTTTGTTTGTTTACTGTTATTGTTTACTGTTGTAATAATACAAGTAGCTACCCCACGTTCATGATCTGGCTTTATTATATTCAGACTAGTGACTGAAAAATGATCCCACTAATCCTTCGAGCTGTAGGTTCCTAGATAATTGAAAACAGAAATTTGTTCACTCTTGATCAATTAATGGTACAAATTAGATGGTCTAGTACTAAGTCTATAGATTCATTCTGCCAAATGTGTAAGGTCAACTGCCTGAGTACAGTGAAGTGGGGGGGTTTTCTCCCTCGAGGAGCCGGCACCGTTTCTTGTAATTCACTAACATCCAAGAGCCAGTGTGGTTATTGTCCTGGTTGATAGGAAAAATAAACATTTTTGCAGAAAAGAGAATGACATTTAGTAGATGATTCCTCATTAAAACCTGGAAAATAGTCAAAATTATAACTTTTTATTTTCTTTTTATAACACATTCATAAACAAACCCCTTTAACAACAACAACAAAATGTAAAAGAGCTTGTGGTCAGGCTTTTCCGGTTATTTCAGACAAAACCAAGTAACAATATAGTTGGCTTCTAACTGTAGTACAAATTTGATTACAGTTAATATACTTAAGATATTACTAGGGAAAGTCAGCAAAGTTGTTCAATAAGCAAAGATGAAACTCTTAATCATTTTGACACAGTAAAGTGTAAAATGTTCATCACACTGGATAAGCTCGTGTAACTGTACTTAGTGGGTGATATGGGAGTGGGAAGCTTGATCAGTTTATGTTGTTTATTTATGATTATTGTTTTGTCATGGATTCAATAAATATTTTAAAAGTCACCCTACTTAGAAATCTTCTGTGAGGGACAGGTGGGAGGGAAGATTATCAACCAAGACACCTGAGGTTAAATTGTGCAAGTGTCAACCAGCAAAATTCAGCTAAAGGCAGGTTTCCCAGAAGGATTTACAATCCCCCCCCCCAAATAAAAACAATTCATGTGCTTTGCAATTGTTGTGAATTATGCAGCTCTCAGGTTGGCAAAGCCCAAGTATGGTGAAGTTGAATCAAACTTTAAATTGGGAGTAAAGTCCTTGTAAGGCAAAGGATTATCTAGTAACTGACCCACATAGTGAAAAGTAAAGTGTAGAAGCACTACTGTGCTGCTTCCTACAATTCAGAACGTTTCTTTGTTGAAGTAGAATTGAACCTTCCTGGGATCCAGACTTGAATATTGCTGACAGCATTTACGCAGGCTTTTTGCCAAAGTCCGAGGGCCACATAAGAAAACCCCCACCACAGACCTGTAAGAATAGAGCAAGAGTAATTACTTGGATGCAGTTACAAGCTGGAAACAGTAGAAATGTAGAACAGCTTCTGCTACTCCCAACAATGGGGAACAAAAACTCAGTCGGTGATTGGGTCCACCATGATTCTGTCCTGAAATGGGCGGGCTGAGGTCACAAGGACCTAGCACTGTGAGGAGATAGTGATAGTAATGGTTGCTGGGAAATGAGAGCCATTTTATCATTTTCTCCAGTGTAGCCACTGGTACCTTGCCAATGCTCCTGGAAGCAGCCCTAATTAAACCCACTAGGTCACCAAAAGGGAGTGAAAAATCATGAAAGTAGAAGAAGGATGAGTTCAAGAAATCAGGAGTGGGACGGGCACAAGAAAAAGGGGGCCATAGGAAGTGAATATGATAAAATCCAAGTGCTCAGCCCTGAAATCATACACATACAAATAACACTAAATGAACTAAGGTTATGCTTCTATATTTATGGGAAAAGGATATACATATGATATATTTTATCATAAATATATGTATATATACATGATACATAAAATGTATATTATATAAATATACATTATAAGGATAGATATATATGTGTGTACATTCATATACATATATATATACATATATATATCATATATATATGTATATATGAAAAAGCCATGAATTTGAAAGAGTAAGGGATACATGGGATGAGTTGGGGGGAATGATATAATTTTAGTCTCAAAAAATACATTATAGACATATGTGAAAATATAATTAAACACATAGATAATTAATATGTACTGAGAAAAACTTAAAATTCAGTTTCTACTTTCTTCCAAGAAAATTTTTCCTTAAACCTTTTATTCCCAAGTCTTAAATATGCTTTTAGCCTTTCAGCCTTCCTCCATTTTATTGAGAACAGAGACACGGAATGTAGGACAATAAATACCATTGTTAAATGATAGGTGCTGTGGTGGAGGCAGGATAGAAAGACAGGGAAATGGACGTAAGTGGGGAAAGAAGCTCCTCACCCTGAGATCTAGTTTGCCTTTCATGCGAAATAATGAAGCCAAAATGACCTGCTGAAATACTGCAAGTTTTTCTAAAGACATGTCAAACAGGGATGTTAACAGTGAATGGACTATGCTTCCTTGGGTTTGGCTGTATAAGTTCCAGTGTCTCAGACCTCAGAAAGGTACCTGACAGCATCATTTACAAAAGAAAAGCACTAAGAAAAATACGTAAAGAAACGCATGTGTTTTTTATTCAATTTTTAAACTTGCCCTAAATTTTAATCTTTCCTTAACCATTAAACCATGTCAATTATACCCTTTCAGGGTTGTAACTCTAGGACATGATTATGTGTATAGTCGTTGTAAGGAAACCTAGGTACAACTCCCTCGAGAAGCCTGCATCCATGGCGTGGGATTGTATACTGTCCATGTTCTATGTGCTTCTCTGTTTAAATACTTCCACTCACTGTTTCATTTTGGCTGGTCTTCAAATTCTTTTCTAACAAATAATCAAGGATTTGACTTTCTGAATGGAGGTCTCTAAGGGGAACGGGTTGATCCATCTCAGCTACTGCAGGCAGATCCAGTCTGCCTGGCCAGCTCTGACATCCCAAGTGTGAGCTTTCCCTTTTGAAAGTGAGAATTAAAAAATAGTATCTACCTTGCAGGGTTGTTCTAAGAATTAAAAACATAAAATAAGTGGACGAGTACCTGGCACACAGCAAGTGTGCCTGAGTTAACTACTGTATAAACTATCTTTTGTGGACCTAGCCCCACCCCAAACTTTGATGTACCTGTGAAGGTGTTTTCTCCCAAAGCCAAGCTTTCTAATTAATTACACCATGGATCTCAACTTCTCCGACTTCTCTTTATAAACCTAATTATGGTGTAATACCTGTACCATAAAGCGTACCCTTTGAACTGTACAATTAGTGCTTTTTGTTATGACCACAAAGTTGTGAAATCAACATCCCTAATCCATCCCCCTTAATGGGAACTGTACATTAGAATCCACTGATTTCTTCCCAGCCATACCACCCTACCCTACATAGTCACTGATCTACTTTCTCTACATATATTACCATACCATAAATGGCCTTCTCTCTCTAATAATTTTCAATGTTTAGAAATTGTGGGCACATGTAGGGGCAGGTGCATGTTCTATGTGCCTGCAGAGTCCCAAAGAGGTATCAGATTCTCTGAAGTTGAAGTTACAGGAAGTTGTGAACCACCTTTTATGGGTGATAGGTATCAAACTCAGGTCCATGGGAAGAACAGCAAACTCCACTGAGCTGTATTGTCAAACCCCCTCTAGTTTCTTTTATTCAGCATAATACCTTCAAAATTAATCCATGGTATTGTATGTGCCAGTACTTTAAAGAAGTACTCTTTATAGATGAATAGAATCCCATTCTCTCTGTACACCACATCTGGTGATGGGAAGTCAGGTGGTTTTCACTTTGGGCTATCATGAGTAATGCTGCTGTATGCATGTGTAAATTTGTGGTGTGTGTGTGTGTGTGTGTGTGTGTGTGTGTGTGTGTGTGTGTGTGTGTGTGTGTGATGTTGTCATTTCTCTTGGGTATATATCAAAGAGCAGGATTTCTGGACCATGTAGGTCTATGTCTAACACTTCAAAGAACTGATGATAGTTTTCTCCAGGAGTTGCAGTCTCACAACCCTATATAATCAATATATTAAGAGTCCAAATTCTCCCATTCCTTTCCAACATTTGTTATTGTTCATTTTTCGCTGTGGCTGTGTTATTCCTCTCTCTCACATACTGGATATTGTCCTGTCTCTAAAATACACTCAGACCACCCTTGCCCTAAATAGTAAGCACTTCTTGAGCCTGTCATTCCAACACCCGTGTCCATGTTGCTGAAATCTTTTTTTTCTCTTGGCTTCTGGGACAGCACTTCTCTTGCCCCTTAGCCGTTATCCTTTCTCGTCATTACTCCTCCCCAGGTTTTGTAGGCGGTCCTTTACCGTGTCCTTCCTCAGAGTGCAATGTGGTGAGAAGGCAGAATGGGGAAGTATCACCAGAAAGAAAGAGATGCAGCCAAGGTGATTTGGTTTGGGGTCGGGAGTAGTTGAAGGGAACACATAAACCACAATACAGTGACACATATGTGTGAAGATAGGATGACGCCCACGAATAAGCAAACATGAGATACTCCACTTCTCCCGTCCCCCCTCCTCCTTCCCTCTTCTCTGCACCTTCTCTCTCCTCCCTCTCTCCCCATCCTTCTCACTCCCTCTCAACAGCTTCAACTGATCAACACAAACAACATAATAATTGTGTAATGCCTTTTGCTAACATTCTGCTTTACAGTTTAATGAAACTTTTGTATATTGACCCAGTCTTCACAACAGTCATACAAATGAATAAGGCATGCATCTGCTAATGTCCCCAGTCGTGGACAAGAACTCTGGAGATCAAGGGGACTTTTAGCTCCATTTACCATAACTGGAAAGTGTCAAAATGAGAGTTGGGACCCAGGATCGCTGAAATTTATGTCACTACATACTCGCACCACTGCCTTCATGAAGCCTTTACTGTTTACTTCCTGTGTCTCTCCTGTCCTTTGGCCTTTGACATCTCTTCCCTGAGGTGTCCACAGACCTGTTTCTTGGAGTGCATTATTCTACCTTGATTAATTCTCTGCATTTCTTCTTTGAATGCCTATCTTTTTTAAGAGAAAAAAAACCCCTTATTCCCATTTTTTCAAGCTGTTCTGGAATAGTAATAGATGAATTTACAGAAACTAGTGAGTAACGCGTGTGGACATAGATTGCTCTTCCCCTGCCAGCTTGTTCAGGAGTTTACCAGAATCCTCCTCCTCTTTTTCCCATTGGAAGAGCCAGTTTCAGAGCATCTGCTTTTTCCGTATGCTCTAACATGTCTAAAAATTCTCCAGAAAAGGGTGTAGTGGTGCACAATTATAATCCCAGTACTCAACTGGAGGCAAGAGGATCTAGAATTCAAGACCATCATCCGGCTATAAATTGAGATTATGTGTAATTGTAGAGGCCAGCCTGGGATATATGAAATGCTCTCTCAAAACCTTAAGCTCTGTTGGTCAATGAACTAGACGAAACACCCCAAATCGTATTACTTTGTAAAAATCTAAACTTTATATAGAGATCATTGAGTACTCCACCCACAAAAATTTATGCAATTTTTCTCCAGTTTTCTGTTTTGGTCAAGCACTATCTTTATGATCAACGTCTCTTCCCCTTGCTCATTTGCTAGAGACTTATGGGGACAATAAACAGCTTTTTATCAATTACAAGATCATGACCCTTATTTTACTAAAAACCTGGATGAAATTCCCTCATTCTTAAAGTTTTCTATTAAATCTATCTATCTATCTATTATGTGTGTGCAAGGTTTTGTGTGTGTGTGTGTGTGTGTGTGTGTGTATGTGTGTGTGTGTGCGCGCACACGCGCCCGTGTGTCTGAGTCAGAACTCAGCAAGTGAGCAGAGTGTCATATTTCATATGTGGAGGGCAGAGGACAATTTAAGGAAGTTTTGTTCTCTCTTACCACGTAGGTCTTAGTGGCAAACACCCTTCCCTAACAGTCTATTTCACTGACCCACTCTGTCCCAGGTGTGCTCAAGAAACTTAAATCCGAACTCTGCAGACTCAGTTAACGAGAGGACAAGGTACTTACTTGGGGTGGGCAGTAGCTATTCTAGAAAACTCATTGTCCCACATTGGTCTCCCAAAGGAGGTTTTCTGCTTCAGACCTGTCAGGATATCAGTGGCTCTGTCAAAGTTTAATGCTGCATGACCAGCCTGGAACCAGAGAAATATATACAATTAGAAAACCCACGTTTGATAGCTGCCTCTTCTGTAAGCTACTTTTAACTTTCAGTGTGAGGATGAGGCCAGGTAAGAAATGATAACGAATACTTATTTTAGTATGCATGCACTGTATTAACATTTGCTATTGGAATCAGTGTATTATTTGAACTCACAATGTTGCTATCCCAGCCAGTGAGGAAGAGACGGTAGTTTAGGAAATCCGTTTTGCCTAATTCCTCCATCTCTTGTTCCAGGGAATTCAATAAGTTGTTGAACCAGGCAAAGGCACCTGTCTCTCTACAGATCCAGTAGAAATAGATCTGAAATGAGCAAAAGAATCCATACCCTTATTAAGAATCTTTCACAATATACACTGTGATGACAGGGGTGTGTGTATGTGTTTAACATAAATGCATATATAACATATGTATATATAGGCATATCTATATTTGTTGACCAAAGTCTAAGGATAATGAATCACATAGAGTGGGAGACTTTTAGTTTGAATATCCAAAGTTCTGACAAATTTCCATTGCAGAAGGAACCTTCCAAGGTCATCTTTGTTACTGGGAGATCATCAAGTTAAGCAAAATAAGGGGGACTCAGAAAGCCAAATATTGTCTAAGTTTTGTCTCATATGGGAAAAATGGAATAGAATGAGGAGTATTCGGGGAAAGAGAAGAAGGCTGCTGGGACAGGGGCTAGAGATGGCAAAGAGGATGGGTGATTATGGTCATAGTAAATGACTTTAATGGAAATGTCATTATATAATAATACTATGTATATTGAACATAAACCAGAAAAGAAAAGAAAAAGTTCAAAGTAAAAATAAAAAAGTTTAAATAAATAAAAATAAAACTGCAAATTGAAAAGAATCCTATATTCAACTCATAGAAGCAGTTGCAAGGACAAAGATCACTCTTTTTTTCAGGAGGGGAGGGGCATTTGTTTTGATTTGTTGTTGTTTTCTTTTTCTTTGTTTTAGCTTGAGATGTGAGTTCTGTTTTCTTTTTATCATGGGCCTTACAACGTATTCTGTCCAGATTATAAAAGGCTACTTTAAAAATGATTTAATAGGAACAACCATGGACAACAAGCTTTAGTTTGAAGAATTAGTGTAGTGAGAATTTTGGTTTCTTAAAAATCCCAGTTATGTTATGTGAGTATGTTTTTGTTTGAATCCCAGGTGTGGGATAAGAGGCTGCTTCACAGCAGGTGATTATGATTTGCCTCGTGCAGTAGCAGGAACGTGATCTTTGCCAGATACAGATAGTTTAATTCTGGGGACTCTGAAAAGGGTCTAAATGAGAGATCCCTGAGACAGTGGCTGCTCCCCCTGCTGCTGCCCCAACTGCTTCTTGTTCTCACTGTTGCAGTTTGTCCATGAGCAGAGAAACTAGAAGTTGGAGATATCCTGATGACAAAGGGTGAACTTGCCCCAAGGAACCAAATGCCCCTAATCAGCAGGAAGTATTCTAAAGAGGTCTCTGCTCCCTTTCCACCCCCCCCCCCCAAACTTTGTTTCTCTCCTACTTAGGTTGGAAGGGATTAGGGTGGAATAAGGGTTGGTAGGGTGGGAGATACAGTAACCCAATAAAATAGCTAAAAACAAATACACCAACAGGTTAGAGTACTACAGAGCTGAGAATCCACCAGATACAGTGTTTCTCTTTTATAGCCTCTGTCTGAATTGACAAGATACAGACTGATCTCTAGCAGCCTGGACTGTGCAGCCTGTTTGCAGTGGTGCAGAGGCCAGCCGTGTAGCAACAAGCTAGAGCAACTGCCTAGTGCATCCCCTGCTAGTGCCCTTTTGAAGCCACATCTGCCCAATGCCTCACTTTTATCTCCATATGGGTTCTCCTGCCCCACTTACCACGCATAAGACCTCAGGCTATAATGGCCCAGGCCAGGGGAATAGTGAAATGTGGGAATGTACCTTTTGTGTTTTGAGCTTGTTGTCTGCACGCTGGAATTTGTACCAGATAGATTTCAAGATGGAAGCAAAGGGAGTGACCCCAATCCCTGCCCCAACCAGTACAGCCACTTCATACTGGAAAACATCCTCACTGACTGTGCCAAAGGGACCGTCCACCTCAATCCTAGCAAATGAGAAAAGACAATGGATGCATAAAGACTCATCTCCATCCCTGCGCTCAAACATCGTTTTTGAAACTTTAACAGACTTGCATTTCAGAAAGGAGTTGTTTTCTCTTTTTGGTTATTCAACATCCTGTTTTGAGTCTCTGAAGGTCTCAAGGACCTACCTGGGCATTGGTGAGTGCTGTTGTTCAAATGTCCTTATGAGATTTTCTGTCCAGTCCCCTGCTACTCGAATATGAATGGAGAAAAATTCTTCCTCTGGAGCAGAGGTCAGAGTAAAGGGATGCCACTCCAGGAAGGAAATGGAGGGGCAATTTACAAATATATACTGTCCTACTTCCATGCTAAAGCCTCGCTTCCGCATCTGCAATTCCAAAACTTTAGATGGATGCATGACAACCTGTGAGTGAAACACATAGATCATTAGAGGCAGACTCCAAACATGACAAGGGCAGACATTTAAATAGATGAGTAAAGCTGAGTGCTTCTGACTTATAGTACGAGGTCAAGTCCTCTCTAGAAGGTACTCCCTAAGCTACTACTTAGTTCCAGACGATGGTTGCAGTGTGGAACTGAGATTCTGTGTTGTCAGGATCCTGATACTTCAAGAGAAGCAAAAAAAAAAAGAGTCTTTAATATTATTATATTTTAGTTTTCATACAAAAATGATGGATTTCATTGTGAAATATATATACATATCACTGTGTTATATATAATCACATAATATATGTACCTTGCTCATGTTTGCTTCAAGCTTCTTCCCCCATCAGTACAGGTTCCCTTTTCCCTGAGTAAACAGCTTTTTGCTTTTCCCTCACAGTCTCTTCATCTCACTCAGAGTTCTCCTTTGCTTCCACACTCTATATACATTTATATTTCATTCATATTTATTGCAAACATGAGAAAAATGCTTATTTTGCTTAACATGATAATCTCCGGTTCCCATCTATTTTTCTGTAAATGACTTCATTTCATTCTTCTTTATAATTGAATACAATTCTATTGTGTTTTTTTTTAACAATTACTTTTCTTTCTGTGTGTGCTTGTGTGTTTAGGTACCATGTGTAGACAGTGCTCACAGAGGCCAGAGAAGGGTGTCAGAACCCCTGGAGCTGGAGTTACAAGCAATGACGCACCTCCATGTGGATGTTCTTAACCTCTCAGTCATCTCCCCAGTCCCCAGGAAAACTGCCATCTGGTTTGTTTAAACCTTGGTAACCAGTTCTTTAGCTCACAAGAACAGTTCCAGAGCCTTGAGCATAGTAGAAAAGCATTCTATCACTGAGTGGTACCCTCAGGCTCAGTTCATCTTTTAAATAATCACCATGTACACAGAACAAAATACATTTGTGGGTGAGCTCTGGCTCCAGTCCCCTGTTGGTACCTTGCAACATAGAATTTGTCCAGCCAAAGCCCTATTTCCTACAGTCTTGTCCAGCACTGGAGACACTAAGCATGTTTCCTCGTCCAAAATCCTTTTTATGCCTTCAGGGTGAACATCATGACAATTTAGTTCTGCACTCAAGTAGAACACGACTTTTATCACTGCAATGAAAAGTGTATATTTCATTACCTTGGTAATCACGACCTTCTGCTGGGAGCGATAAAAGCGAAGGATCCTTTCAAAGATATAAAACACAACTGGTGCGAGGACCCACTTCCAAGACTACACAAAGACAGGGTAAAGAATTAAATTAACCTTCAGTCTCTCATTTAGGACCTATTTGAGTAGCAGTTAATTTCTTAAGTTAGCACATATGTATCAAGTTCTCTACTGTGTACCACTATCAAGTTACTAATTTCAGCAAAGTTTAGAATGGAAATGAATACAAAACAATAGTTTTGTTTGTCAATGTCATTAATGAATCATTCTCTGAAATTCACAGGTCATATCAGGGAGCAAATGGCAAAGATAAAGCATAAAGGTATGTGTGTGTTTTAAATTATATTCAAGTTTAAAATTCTGAAAATCTAAGAAAACTAGTCCATTCTTTAAAAAAGCAAATGCACAATAGAAGCAAATGATTAAATACTATACCAGCAAAAGGGTAAAAAGACCACAGCATCTAACAGCGTGACTTCAACTCAGTTAAGTCCCCACTGTTGATAGATCCACTCTAATCCCAGCCATCTGTCCATCTACCCAGTTATCTATCTGGGTATGACACTACACTTGACCTCCAAGGCCTCCATGGCCCTGCACCTACCAATTGCAGGTAGACAAAATGCCGAAGCTCTGCTCAATTGTGACCCCATGGCTTTGCCCTCTTTTTACATGAGTGCTGAGACTCAGAACTCATGTTCTTATGCCTGTGTAACAAGCTCTTTGCATGACCTCATAAAAACTGAAACAACGATTATCAAGCATGTGATAACATTAAAGATAGCATGCGTCAAGCTTGCTTTGATTTTTCTCCATGAACATTTGACTGGAATTTCAAAGCTGAGCTTTGAAACAATACAGTGGTTAAGGGTTTCATCACTGGATTCATTAAAAAAAAAAACCTAGACCTGAATATAATTAATTACTGATTGTGACTTTACTTCATCTTACAAAATTCTAGTTCTCTGTCCCAAAATGAATATGAAAGAATTACTTAGCTTAGAAATCATCTATCCCGGGCAGCAAAACTGGGACATAGTAAATATTATTTTACCTCTATAGGGAGGTCTCACAACAAGTAGCCATTAATCCTATCTCTTTCAAGCATCCCTGTAATTGCTTGTTGCAGATAACTTTGGAAGATTGTAGTTATCTTTCATAGGAAGGAACCAACGATGAGCTTATAATAATGACAATACTTAACAGGGGTAACAGTAAAATAGGCGTTAGTCTTTCTCCCATAGCATTCTTACCTCAGGGGGATGCCCCGCAAAATGAGGACGCCTGCAACTATTCTCATATTTATCCCACTCGTGAAAAGAATGTGAACAATTGTGGGGATGACTTTCACTCATGCTTTCCTCTGTTTGACCCCGGACAATCCCACTGAAACATAGAAAGTAGGACAGTTTATGATAATGAATTAGGCAATATGGGGGGGGGGGCTCGGATATGAGAATGGGAATCAGAAGACCTTACCCCAGGCCATGGATCCCTAAACAGATGATATAGATGATAAAAAGGTGATGTGTATACCAGAAGAGCTCAAAATAATTCCTGCGGATAAACTCCATAGCTGAAGTTACCATGAGAACCAAAGCTACAGTGGCAATCAGTCCAGTAACGCCAGCAATACTGGTAAATGCTGCATACAACACTGTCTGTGAAAGGAGAAAATGTCAGCCTGGCACAAAAAAATCCACCAAGAATACCATGATTTTCCTAATCATGACCAGATACCCATTCTTTGTCATCAAATCACCTCACCACGTTTGGAGACTGGATAGGATTTAGCCAAGAATCTTCTTTCTCAGGATGAGATAGGCTGGAGAGGACCGAGGCAAGAGATCCATCCATGGCCTTCTGGCTTCTACTATAGCGTTCAAAGTTAAATAGGTGTGCAAGGATATGAATAGCTAAGAGGAAAGATAGGAGGTGTCAGGAATAGTCTGGCAACCATACCCCACTGAACTAAGAGATTCAACCTACAGTGCCTGGCAGGATTCTGACTCCACAGTGTGCCCAACTACACAGAAAGACCCAAGATCTTTTTTTCTCCCACCCATTCAGTTCCCAAAGGAACAGAATATATACTCCATGAATAAGGGTCTAAAAAAGTGTCTCTAAAGTAGTTCCAGGTGATCATTAAATAGTTTTAATGTTTGTATAACGTTTGTAGACACAAGCAAATAACACTACACCCTGAATCACCTACTGTCCATGGCTCCATGCTTTGCCCACTTTACCTGTGAATATGCAGATCATATATGCCACCAGCTTATGGAAGATGAGGTTGTGATCCAATGGCTTTCTCAGCGTGCGGTTGCAAAACTACAAATGCAAAGTCATCCTGGTCAGGTATCCCCAGCCGGTCTTAGGAAATTCATTCATTCACACCAGCATGTCTCAGCCACAGCACACCAACACCCCGCCATCCTCATCCACCAAAGACCTCTGGCTTCCATTGCTAAGGAAGCGGTGTTGAGCTTCAGGCACTCTTTGTTTAATGTAAAGGTTGAACTAAGAAGTGCAGGAACTCACTGAGCAGGTGCCCCTCAGGAAGGACAGCAGGTTTCGACACACAGGAATCAGGATCATCATGCTGTTAAAATTCAAGCACAAAGCAGATGCCCTGGCCAAGGCCAAGGCAGTCTGGAACAGAGGAGAAAAGAGAGACTGCTACTTTATCTCAGCATCTAGCAGGTAAGAACTAGTCCAGTCTACTTTTCTAAGATGAGCAGATGGATACTAGGACAGCTTCCTGCACCCCTCCGTCACTCTCTCTGGCATACCAGGCCAATCTCTCTGTTCGCAAACAGAGGAAAAATATGTTGAACTTACTTAATTGAATTGAGAAATCCCCGTAAGAGTGGTTTGCAATTGTTGGGTGATATATTTACTAATGTGAGCAAGAACAAGGTCCAGTAATTCTACATTAGCAAAGACAGTCTATGGATGCAACATTTTGCAGTGGGTATCTTTATTTCATGCATTTAATTATGATTTTATTGTTTGTCCTTTATAAAATAGCCTTGAAGATCATATCTCCTTTCATATATTTTTAACTAAAGCTTATATTAAGGTACAATTATGCATGATGACTATTCTCTTCTCTATATTTTATAATATTGAAAATATAATAAAGTAACACTTGTATAGAAAATAAAAATGTAACCAGTTATGCAAGACATATTTAAAATGGAGCCCTTGGAACAATGTTCTTAAATATAGCTAGAGATAGAGGGAGAGCCTTTCTTTGTTCAGTACTTGGCATGGGACAAAGGGTCCATTGCATGCTAGATAAGCACTGCCCTCCCCAAGAAAGTGTAATTTCTATGTGCAGAATTTCAGGATGAGTTCCTTGAATGACCAGGGACCATAAAGCAAAAACAGTAAAAGGTCTAAGCTCATGATATGCTCAATTCCATGGCAGCTAAACCCAACCTCTCAACCTATATAACTGGTCTCTAAGTTGCTTCATGATTTTTTGGACTGCTAGCTATTAACTTTGACAATCTTATAAGTAGTATTTGGGTGGGGGAACAGTCAGGCTATTTTTCATTGCAATTCAGCTAATTGGTGAGTCTTACACGCGTGCCTGTGAATGACTAATTAAAAAGACAAGTATTGGTGAGAATTCACAATATCTTAACCCTTTTAAATAATTATTGTGGCATACCTCTCATGCTCATGGACTGGGAAAAATCAATATTGTTAAAATGGCTAAATTAATGAAAGCAGCATACAGGTTCAATACAATTCCCCACAGGGTTCCAATGACATTCTTTGCAGAACTAGAAAAGAACAATCTGAAATTCATATGAAATACAAAAGGACTCTGAATGGCCAAATAAACAATTAGAAGAAAGAATAATGCTATAGGTATCACAAAATCTGATCTCAAATTATGCATAACAACGTATCCACAACAACACAAAGCACCTATAAAGGGATGGGGAGATGGTGCAGCAGGTAAGAACATTGTTATGAACCCATGAGGACCTGGATTCAAACCCCTAGCACCCATGGAGAAAGTCAGGCATGAGAGCCACACCTGTAACCGCAATGCCTAGAGAATGTGGGTGAAGACAGGAGCATCACTGGGGCGTTTTGGCTACCTGGCTAGCTCCAGGTTCAGTGAGAGACCCTGTCTCAAAGGAATAATGTGGAGAGGGGTAGAAGACATAACATTTCCTAGCTTTTGCATAAAAGTACTTAAACACACACACACACACACATAAAAAGTAAATAATTTTACAAAACAGATATGTAGTCTGTAGGAATAGAATAGAGGACCCAGAAATAAACCCATATACTTATCCCCACATAAATTTTGACAACAGTGTCAGAAACATGCATTGAGAAAAATCCAGCCTCTTCACCAAAGGATGCTGGGAAGTTGGATATACATCTGTTGAGGGCTGAAGCTAAATACATATTACTTTATAAGAAAATCAATTCCAAATGGATTAGAGACCTGAATATAAGGCCTCAAACTCTGTGCTAGAGGAAGGCATTGAGAAAACTACAATATATAAGCAAGTCTTTCTGCAAAAGACTAAGAACACAGGCCACAATCCTAAGAACTGAAAAGTGAGATTACATGAAATTAAAGTTTCTCAGGGGCTAGTGAGATGGCTCAATTGGTAAAGGTGCTTGCTGCTAAGCCTGACAATCTGAGTTTGATCCCCAGGACACACATGATAGAGCAAAAGGATCCCTGTTGTAGCTCACATGTATCTGTTTGTCTCTGTCTATGTCTGTAAGTATGCAGGCCATTAAAGTAGAAAAGGACCATGGGAGGAGAGGAAGAGATCTTAGGTAAGGTAGAGGTAGAAAAAAAATGAGAGGACTAGATGGCATGTGACTTGAAAGCAGAGGAGGGGACATTTCAAAAGAGTTAAGAAACCAGCAAGTTGGGCATAGGGAAGACTGGGGGAAGGCATTGCAGAAAAAGATGAATAAGCACAAAGCCAAATGGACATATATGTATGAAAATATCGTAATGAAAATCCACTACTTCATATGATAACTTGAAAAAGGAAGTCATGGAGGGAGGGAGGAAGAAATGTCAACTTTTTTTTTTCAGGTTATGTTCCCCTTAACAATTTATTGACATGGAGCCGATATACAGTAAGCTGCAAGTATCTTAGATATGCAATTTATAAGTATATGTATAAGCATATATATATATCCATGTACTATATGTGTATGTATGCATATATGCATACATATGTATACACTTATATATACATATATGTATGTTTTTATGTTTGTATGTATCCACACAGCCATCCCTACTACTAGAGCCTGAAAAATATATATATTACCTCCTAGCCATTCTTTTTTTTTTTATTTTGCCCATATTTTCTTTTTTCTTTTTTTTTTAATTTTTTTTGATACTTTATTTACATTTCCAATGTTTCCCCTTTTCTGGGTCTCCTCTTTGGTAACCTCTATCCCTTCCTATCCCCACCTCTATGAGGGAATTCCACCTCCCACCCACCCGCCCACCCATCCCCATATTCCCACCTTGACATTCCCCTTTACTGGGGCCTCTAACACCCTCAGGCCCAAGGGCCTCTCCTCTCTCCCTGATGGCCATCAAGGCCATCCTCTGCCACATATGTGGTCTGAACCATGGGTCCATAGATGTGTATTCTTTGGTTGGTGGTCCAAACTTCAACTGAGGAAATTCGCAGGGCTGAGAAGCACCTAAAGAAATGCTCAACATCCCTAGTCATCAGGGAAATGCAAATCAAAACAAGTCTGAGATTCCATCTCACACCAGTCAGAATGGCCAAGATCAAAAACTCAGGTGACAGCAGATGCTGGCAAGGATGTGGAGAAAGAGGAACACTCTTCCACTGTTGGTGGGATTGCAAGCTGGTACAACCTCTCTGGAAATCAGTTTGGCGGACCCTCAGAAAAATGGACATAATACTACCTGAGGACCCGGCAATACCTCTCCTGAGCATATACCCAGAAGATGCTCCAACATGTAATAAAGACACTGCTCCTCTATGTTCATTGCAGCCATATTTATAATAGCCAGAAGCTGGAAACAACCCAGACGTCCCTCATCGGAGGAATGGATACAGAAAATGTGGTACATTTACACAATGGAGTACTACTCAGGTATTAAAAACAATGACTTAATGAAATTTGCAGGCAAATGGATGGAACTTGAAAACTTTTTTTTTTTAAAGGAAAAGAAAAGAAAAAAGAAAACCATTTTTTCCATACACCCTAAATTCAGGATAACGTGACCTCGGTAAAGCGAGTCAGGTCAAGGTTGCTATCCTCCATAACGGTTTTCAAGAGCAGGCAGTGCAGTGAACAAGGCCTTTCGCTTTTGGAAGCTTCCCTGTGCTTTCTCCCACTGCTGAGTCACACTCTGGCTGGTTTTGGTAGAGACAGCCTGTTCCATTGCAGAAGAAATGTTCTCTGCTCATCTCAAAGATCTTGCATTTCCACATTGGCTCCCACAGTGTACTTATTTGAGTCACAGAGGATTCGTGAAGCTAAAATTGGCAGGTGAATTGAAAATATATGACTATAATGTCACATCTCCACATTCCATGGCAGTTAGCCATCCAGGATTAATTCTTTTAGAAAAGAAAAAACAACAACAAAAACCCTTTACATTCTTCCTGTGGCAGCACATGGAACAATCGCAAAGTAGATTCATTTCTATCAACCAATGGTATTGAAATCCTGTGGTCACTAAGGCTTTATTTACCATGAGTTTAAACTCCTTCTTCTGTTCCTTTTTTCTATGCTTCATAGCTAATTGAATGGTTCTCTGTATTCTCCTAAGATGAGCATGATTTTTAAAATACCATATGTAATGATTATATCAATTACGGTCCACCAATAGAAAGGTCTGATGCAATTCAAACCTGAAATGCAGTAGTGCAGGCACTGGAGATATCTAAAAGCCAGTTTTTAAAACTTAAGTTTGTTTATCTTTTAGTTTTCTTTTGTACAGGTATATTGTATGTTGATCAGATTCCCACCCACACCCTTCTTCATCTACCTTTCTCCCTGCCTTCTAATCCTCTTTGCCCCATACCAGACAGCACAGTTTTACTTCTACTTTCATGGCATATACACTTGTGTGCCTTTATTTACCCACTTAAAACCTGAGACCCCCCCAACAACAGAAAACTGCATGTTTGCCTTTCTGTGGCTGATATGATTCTCTTAAAATAATTATCTTCAGTTGCACCCACTTTTCTGCAAATAACACAAATCTGTTTCCTCTTTATAGTTGAAGGAAGAAAGGCATTCTGTTGTGTATACACTACATTTTCTTTGTCTCTTCCTGTGCTAACAGTCCATAGACTTGTAGACCTGTTAAATGGAGCCTCCACAGTTCCAACATCTGCCTATTTGGATAAAGTAAACAAGCTGGATTTGAAGATACCAGCTTGATGTCCTTGAATGCAGTGTTGGGAAGAGATGCTTGCAATTGTAAACTAGAATGAGATGTCTCAACTGCAGCCACCTAAAAAGATAGCTAAGACACACTGAGTGTAGGAAATGATATTCCATCCAGTATCTGGAAGGTGATCCCCTTTTTGACTAAATTAAAAAACAATAGGTGAGTCCTACTGTATTTGTAGACACATATACCAAAAAAGAACAACCTTTATTAAATTAAAATTCAAAAGTAAGTAAATGTTACCTACCTTTGGAACAAAAACAATGTGTGCCTGATGCATTTGTGAATACATCAGTGTGGCTGTTTACACATACAGCAACCTATTAATAGTGGTGATCTCTGGAGAGTGGTTAGAATGGGTTTTCACATGTTACTGACACACTTTGTTTACTTTGTTCAAAATGATACTAATTGAAAACAGCATCATTGTAATTCATTTTTTCCTTTTATTGAAAATAGGTTTTTTCCTCACCTAATATATCTGGATTATGGTTCCCCTCCCCTTACTCCTCCGAGTTCCTCCCCACCTTCCTTCCCCTCTGGATCCACCCCTTTCTTTCTCTCATTAGAAAATAAACAGGCTTCTAAGTTAATATAATATACAATATAGTGATAAAATAAAGGAAAACTAATACAATGGAATAGGACAAATCAAAGAAGAAAAGGGGCCTAAGAAAAGGAACAAGAAACAGAGAGTGGAACACTCAGCTGTAAACAGGATATCTCCATCAAATACCTCCTCTTAGGGCTCAGGAAACCAGTGGAAGAGGAGGCGGAGGAGGAGGAGGAGGAGGAGGAGGAGGAGGAGGAGGAGGAGGAGGAGGAGGAGGAGGAGGAGGAGGAGGGGAGACAGAGAGACAGACAGAGACACAGAGAGACACAGAGGGAGGGGGGATGGAGAACACCAAGGAAACAAGGCCCTCTGAAGCAACAGGATCATTGCACATTTGAACTCACAGAGACTGAGGCAGAGTGAACAGGGCCTGTACCAGATAGAGCTGAAAGGAGGAGTGGACACATATCCCCATCCCTAATCCTGGAGTTAACTCCAACTGATAACCCACTTGCAAATGAAAATTGTTTCTTCCAAGAGAGTCTCACTAGGGAAACAAACTACTCTTAAGAGTAGTAGGCCCCATACCCAGCAGTAGATGCCAACAGAAGATGAACTCAATGGGCCCAGCAGTAGATGCCAACAGAAGATGAACTCAGTGGTATCTTTGGAGGTTCCTTGTCTCATAATGTCCTGTCAGAGCTTTTTTTTTCTTTATATATATATATATATATATATATATATATATATATATATATATATATATATATATATATATAAAACCCTACAGGTCCTTTGTATATATATTATGACTCCCACTTTAGTGTTTTTATGAGATTCCTGTGTGGTTCTCTCTGTCTATAATTCACTTTTAAATAGGGCTTTAAATATCAAGACAGCCACAGGATATCTGTATGATTCATTTCTCTGCAGCTGACTTTTTGGTCATGAAGAACATTCTTAATAACTAGTCATATTTATTACATCATTCTACTAATATAAGGCTATTTTAAGACAAATTAACACTTCCTTTGGAACTTTAGTTTCTTAAGGGGGATGGAGAATGAACTTTTCACGTAGGAAACAGCAGGGTGAAATAAGCAATAACTAGAACATTCAAATTCATCATGATCTCAACATGTGTTCTTTGATTGTAACAACAAAAAGATTTTTTTAAAGGAGAGCTGCCTTTAAATATGAACATGGTGTGAGTCTTTGTGGGAAGCTACTGAAATAAGGCTCCGTCAAGATGAAAGTGTTTTAACCAATCTCTTACCTCTTATTCCATTCTACAGAGAAGTGGAAAGCAAGCTGTCCTAAGTGGATCGTGCCCAGGTAGGTGCTCCACTCTGGAAAGAAACTGCCTCACTTCCGGGTTTCCTCCCAGCCACCTCCACCCGTGTGTGGTCAGCTAACTCTGCCTGCTTGTCTGTACTTGATTTACCACCTTTCCAGCCTTCTCATTTCTGTCCTTACTGTGAGATAACCCAGTTTTTCTGTAGGCCTTGAGTTCTACAGCAGCATATACCTTCCCTTCCATCCTAGGTATCTCTTTATTTCACAGGAAGGCATTACACCACAACTGTGCTTTCTATGTTTTCTTTTAATTTTTAATGACATTTAGTTGCCTGCACAGGTCTGCATCAGACGGGGTCCAAGAGCTGAAGGGAGAAATGGACACATGTCCCCATCCCTAAGCCAGAAGCTGTGTCCAGTTGATAACCACTTGCAAAAGAAGTGGAAGATTTTAACAAACAACAGCAACAACAAAAGAAGAGCGAATTAGTTTGGTAGTAATGGAACTTCACCTCTGTAGTTTGCACTTAGTAAGCTCGTACTATACACAAAGCATTGTATTACTTCACATGCATTAGTTCTTGCAAGCCCACAAAACTGCTATGAGATAGATGCCTGTCTTAGTTTTACTGCTGTGAACAGACACTATGACCAAGGCAATTCTTATAAGGACAACATTTAATTGGAGCTGGCTTACAGGTGGAGGTTCAGTCCGTCATCATCAAGGTGGGAACATGGCAGCATCCAGGCAGGCATGGTGCAGGAGTCCCAGGTATGAAACTCAGGTAATCAGGCTTAGTGGCAATTGCCTTTACCTGCCAACGCATCTCACAAGCCCAAACCAAGATTTCCTTTTTGATTCTCTATTTTCTTCTTTTGTCTATTTATTTCTTACTATTTCCAAAATGTTATTTGCAGTGCTGGGAATTGAACCCAGAACTGGAGCATACCAGGCAAGTGTTCTATCATTTATATCTATAGCTCAGCAAACTCTTCCTTAAAATCATAAGAGGAGACCATTTGACAGAGGACAACTGCTCTGGCCAAAGTGGAAGCAGAGGCAGGAGCTCTGTCTTGTTAGCCCTCTGGCACCCTGTAGGATCAATCACCTGAGCTTTAGAAAATCAGCTCTGAATCACTACCTACTAGTTTCCGTTAGTTCGTGTTTTCCTTGTTGGGGCTGAGGAGTATACCCATTGTCAGATGTAGCAAATAAAAAGACTGCCTGTTCACTTAAATTAGAACTTCATATGAAGCCAGGCATGGTGTTACACACCTTTAATCCCAGCTTTCTGGAGGCCAAGAGGCAGATGAGACCCTGCCTCAAAAGAAAAAAAAAACTTTACATGAACATGAGAACATGAATATTTTTGTATACGTCTGTATGTAATTGGAGTGTATATCTATCAAATACGATTCACCAATCATCTAAAATTCAAATTTCAATGAGCATCCTGTATTTCCCCCCCTAGTAAACCTAGCTCTGGAAGAAATTAAAACACTGGGTCAGGAAGGAGCAGAAATGGAAGATTGCATCATCAACAAAAGAAAACAGTAGCCAGACCTGGTGGCACATGCCTATAATCTCAGCTGTTTGGGAGGCAGAGGCATGAGGATTACAAGAGCTAGGCCATCGTGGACCACATTGTAAGACTACATCTCAAAAAGAAGAGGAAAAAAACAACATAGAAACTCTCCACATCACAGCACAATACTCACCCCAAGAATTTCTCGAGTGTAATAGTACTTGTCAGATTTCTCATAATTCAAGAAGGCATACACAAACAGAAAAATGTTCAGCCCCAGCCAAGAAACCTAGAAGAAGAAGCAAACAGGGACTATGAGAGGAATTGGGAACGGTCTACGAAAGAGGTAGGAAATGATAAGGGCATCTTGAGCAGTTTGCGTTCGTCTATTTTCATTTTCAAATCCTATAATCCTGCCGGTATCTAACCTGTTTTCAGAGTGAACAATCTGAGCCATGCATTAGATGCTCGTGAGTAGGGTCAGCAGGTTAAGGCCCATGGCTGATATCTGACTCATCACCAGATTTACGTGTCCTGAAAACTCAGTGTCTGCATGTTTGTTTCCCTTTAACTGATTGAAAGTACCCAGAGAATAATGCATAGTGACATAAAAATGATATGGAACTCAGATGTTGTTGACTATATATAAAGTGAGAATGAGATGTCTGCTCTGGTCCATATTGTTTAGGGATGTTTTTCATCTTGCTATGGTGAAGCTGAGTAGCTAGAACAGAGACAAAATAGCTTGCAAAAGCCTAAAATACACAGCTGGCTTTCTTTGGAAGCATTTGCCAGTTCCCGGACAGACTGGAGCTTTCAAACAATGGCACCTAAAAGATGGCACTAAGTAAACATGTGAATTTCTGAAGAAACCAAGAATAAACTTAGCATCTTTAAAACAATGCCCACTGGGGGGGGGGCTGAATCATTCCCAGATAGGCCTGCCTCTTTAATTACACCCTGACATATATTTTCCTGCTTATAGGTTGTGAGACTTTTTTTTTTTTCAAAATCAGCCTATTGTTTTGGACTTGCTTGAGCTTTGAAGACTGTGTGTGTTTGTCCAAACTTCTGCACATTGGCTAAGAGGCCAATTTGGAAGCCACTATGTGTTGCCATAGAGGTGAACCAACTGAGCCCTACCTCAAGTTTGGAGATGCTAGTCTGCAATTGAGCAGATCTCTGCAGCACAGGGATATGCCTTTTGATACATCCCTTACCCCAAATCCCTAAGAATAATTTCATCCACAGGTAAAGGGCCTTAGCCTAGGACATGGCCCACTCATATGACCTAGCTACAGACCACTCATAGACCCGTGGCAGTAGAGTAAAGTGGTTTTAAGTGTAACATTGGAGTCAAACACCTGAGGCTCAAATTCTAGTGCCACCATTTAGAAGCTCTGTAACCTCAGACATTTAAATTTATTGGATCAATTCTTTCACTTGTAAAACGAGGTATCTACCTCATAGCAGTTGTAGGGCTTGCAAGAACTAATGCATGTGAAATATGCTTTGTGTATAGTAGGTGCTTAATAAATGCTAATTTCAGAGCTGAAGTTTCATTATTACCAAAATAGCTTTCTCTCGCTCGCTCATTTCCTCCCTCCCTCCCTCATTTCCTCTCTCCCTCCATCCCTTCTCCCCTCCCTCCCTCCCTACCTCCCTTCCTTCCTTCCCTCCTTCTTTTTGGCCTTTTGTCCTTCCATCTCTGCCTCCTTTGCTTCTGTTCTCCTGTGTGTGAGAGAGAGATGGGGACTTATTACAGCTGCTTTTGCCCAAGCTAGTCTTGAACTCCTAGGCTTAGACTATCCTTCCAGCGTTGCCTCTCAAGTAACTGGGACCGTAGGCACCACATTCAATCAACTCCTTCCTGGCTCCTTCACCCAGAATCCTTTTTCAGAGTTGATGTATTTTAGAGACAGTGGAAAAGGAACATTGAAAAGCACAGGTATTTGGAGTGGGAGGTGTATGGGAGGAGTTGGAGGGAAGAGGAAAATGATGTACGTATAGTATTCTTATGTGAAATTTTCTAACAAATCAAATGGGAGAGGAGTGGATTTGGTGAACAGAAAAGCTCATTTGGGGGAATCAGAATCTTTCTGGATGTGAAATGGACTCAAGAACACAAAACTCTGCATTGGTCCATGACCACCTGTAGGCAAGGTAAGTGAAATACAGCAACATCTAGGAGCCACTGTGGTTGAAAAAGGAGGTGAAGTGCAACACCTGGGAAGAAAGAAGAGTAAAAATATGTTTGAGTCATTTATTCATTATTTTAAAATAGTACATAGGAGTACATGCCAGAAATAGCAAGAAGTTGAGCCTGCCAGTAGGACTGCAGAAGAAAGGATGGAAACTAGAAGCCAGAGAGTTAAATATGACTCATCCCTGTAAGTGATGAGTTTCTCCAGCCAAAAACAAATGCAGGGGAGGGGATGCAGTGACTTTTAGAGCAACAAACAGCCTTGACCTGGAGCTAATTGGTTGAGTTAATGAATCGCCCATTCATTCCTCCACCAGTTGATCCATCACCATCCACACCTTGTGGGACCTGAAGTCTGGACAGAATAAATATTTGCTCAAGGTCATCCAGGAGCAAAACGGAAAGTACTTGCCAGGTTTCCCGCCTCCTGAGCTAACGATCTCTCTGTTATAGTGCAGAAGGAACTAAACATGGGGCACCGAGTATTAAAAATATAAATCATGGGCTAGCATGATTAAAAGAAGCTCTTGGCTTTTCATTAAATATTAAATAAATTCCCTCTAAGGGCACTGCATTCTTTTTACCTGTAGCACCTGAAAAGTCTTACAGGACTCAAGAAAAGGGATAGAAAAAAAGGAAGGAAGGAAGAAAGGAAGAGGGGAGGGCAAGACCCCAGGAGAGAAAGAAAATTCTAGGAGAGGGAGGGAGGACATGGGAGCCTCACACTTAGGTGTAACTTACAAATGTAGGAAGAATGGTTAAGAAAAGAGATGGTGTATGTGTGTGTGTGTGTGTGTGTGTGTGTGTGTGTGTGTGTGTGTATGTGTGTGTGTGTGTGAGAGAGAGAGAGAGAGAGACAGAGAGAGACAGAGAGAGAGACAGAGAGAGAGAGAGACAGAGAGAGACAGAGAGAGAGACAGAGAGAGACAGAGAGATTGAGATTCTATGTAAGTGGAATGGTGAACAAGTTCTGGCCTGAATATCAGTGAACTGGGTTTGAGTCAGAGTCCTAGTTTGTCAGTTCACTGTGTGTCATCTGGATTGATTTCATTAAACTCAGGAGATTGTTTTATATCTGCTCTGCATAGTGCAGTAGCTAGTTATCAGCATGTTGTTATGAAACACTCTAAATGTGGCTAATTCGGATGTGCTGTGCATCTAAAACACAGAGTCTCCTGAAGACTTAGAACTAATCAAACAATAAAAATTATATTGATCCTGTATATGTCAATTACATGTGGAAAGGGTGCCCATGAATTACGCTCGAATCTCATCCGTTTCTTTTTATCTTTTTCAGCACAAGTGTGAGATAATGTAGAAAGCCCACAAGTGACTCACAATGTATTTCTACTGAGCATTGCTGGGTCAAGATGGTCTCAAAGATCACTTTCATCTCAACCATTCAATTATTTTATGAAATCTTGATGTCAGCATTATAGGGAAGATAGAAATGAAGACTCCATGTCAATAGTTTGCAAATAAGACAGAAGAGAAAAGAGAAAAACTGGAAACAGATTTCACCTGCAAGTCCCCATCATTTGGCAATATCAACAACTGCAGATCATTTGACTTTGTTCTCTCATCTGGACCGGAGTGGTCTTTTCCTACCCGTTAACTGGTTTTAATAAGGCAAATAATTGCTATAGACACCTTCTCTTTTGAATAACTTCACAAATATTTACAAACATGATGTCTTCTTACCCAGCTAACATCTCTAATGAATAGGAAATGAAATACCACTTACCAGAAACAAAACTGAGAGCCAGTGGTTAACCAACCAGTTTCCCATGGTCAAATGGAGCTTTGGAGCCTCCCGAGGAGCAATCTGGAGTCTCTGGAAGGGTCCTACAGGATAGACACTTCTGTCTAGCTCAAGGTAGATGAGTCCTTATGACACCCAAATGCACACCTACTCAGAAAGCTTCCAAGATCAGTAAGTGTATTCTGCCTTCCTCCTCTAAGGAACTGTTTAATCAGCTTAGGTAGACAAGCCCTGTCTATGACAACCACTGGGGTTTTCCCTGCTGAGCTTTTTCACCCCTTCAGGAAATATCAGTCTTCTTGTGTCAAAATAGTCTCTCTGATAATCTTAACAACGTGATTTCATAAAGCACCGCCTTCCTTGATAAGAAGTTTATTTTAAGTTTTTTCATGAGATACATAATTAGGCTGAGAAACATAATTAGGCTGAGATTGTTCACAGATCAACTACAAGAGAAGTAGAGGGGGAAGGAAGCCTGTGTTTTAAGGAAGTTTCTACTTTTTAAATATTTTTTTAAAATTAAAAAAAAATTTAAATTAATTTATTGTGAAACAAAGTCTCATGTAGTCACCCTGGCCCTAATCATGCTGTGTAGCTGAGGATGACTTTGGGCTTCTGATTTTCTTGGCTCCTGGGATTATGGGAGTGCATCCCCACACCTACTTATGCAATATTTGGGCCAAAAACAGGACTTCTTCCACATTAGCCAAATACTCTAGGAAACTGAATTACATCCCCAGAGAAGGAAGCTTTTTGGAACAGAACACTGCATAACAGCGCTGTCTATCTAGACCATAGTTCAGCTAACTTGGAAATTTCACTAGACCTGTTTCCCTGCGGGGTGACTCCAGACTAATGAGCATGATAAGTGGGCTAAGGAGAGCTTCAGTGGCTGGAAGGATAGATTGAATAAGAAACATATGGCTTATTCTTTTTAAAAAGGTGGAGCTTTCAAACGTAGGAAGGTGAGCATAGACATAAGAGTACACAGAGCATATATGTGTATATTACAGAATAATTATGAGGAGTTAATATCTAATTTCTGACCTGGTTTAAAAGAAAATAGAACAATTGTTTGCAGTATCTTCAAGTTCCTCTTTAATCATGTCTCTTTTCTCTCCTTCACTACATGCAACCTGAACTTTGAGGTAATATTTCCCCTTGCTTCAGATTTTTTTATAACCATAGGTGCAGAGCTAACAAACTCTTCAGTTATTTTTATTCTGATTCTTTGTCTTATTTTGAATTTTTGTGAAAGAAATGCAGTCGTGCAGTTGTGTGTGTGTGTGTGTGTGTGTGTGTGTGTTGCCTGCTTCTGTGCTTTGCTCTCCAAACCTTTTCTTCAGGGAGTCACAGGTATTGGCAATTCAGTTACATTGTATAGACTCATTTGTTCCTTATACAGTTAACAGAGTAATGATAAGAGACGATTAAATGGAGAGAAACTCAAAGCAATCCCACTAAAATCAGGGACTAGACAAGGCTGCCCTCTCTCTCCCTATCTATTCAATATAGTAATTGAAGTTCTAGCTAGAGCAATTAGACAACAAAAGGAGGTCAAAGGGATACAAATTGGTAAGGAAGAAATCAAATTATCACTCTTTGCAGATGATATGATCGTATACTTAAGTGACCTGAAAAACTCCACCAGAGAACTCCTGCAGCTGATAAACAACTTCAGCAAAGTGGCCAGATATAAAATTAACTCAAACAAATCAGTAGTCTTCCTATACTCAAAGGATAAACAGGCTGAGAAAGAAATTAGGGAAATGACACCCTTCACAACTGTCACAAACAATATAAAGTATCTTGGTGTGACTAACCAAACAAGTGAAAGATGTGTACGACAAGAACTTCAAGTCTCTGAAGAAAGAAATCGAAGAAGACCTCAGAAGGTGGAAAGATCTGCCATGCTCATGGATTGGAAGGATTAATATAGTAAAAATGGCCATCCTGCCAAAAGCAATCTACAAAT
>CM052722.1:70865515-70877508 GCA_028551405.1 Uromys caudimaculatus
ATGGTATGTACTCACTGATAAGCGGATATTAGCCCAAAAGTTCAGAATGCCCAAGTTTCACTTTATAGTAACCACTGGACTGAGAGTGAGGTCCCAGATGGAGGAGTTGGAGAAGGGATTGAAGGAGCTGAGGGAGTTTGCAGCCCCATGGAGGGAGCAACAGTGTCAACTGGCCTGACCCCCCCTATCCTCCTGGAGACTGGACCACCAACCAAAGAATACACATCTATGGACCCATGGTTCGGACCACATATGTGGCAGAGGATGACCTCGATGACCATCAGGGAGAGAGGAGAGGCCCTGGACCTGAGGGTGTTAGAGGCCCCAGTAAAGGGGAATGTCAAGGTGGGAATATGGGAGTGGGCGGGCGAGTGGGTGGGAGGTGGAATTCCCCCATAGATGCGGGGGAGGGGGAGGGGATAGGGGATTTCCAAAGAGGAGACCTAGCAAGGGGGAAACATAGGAAATGTAAATAACGTATCAAAAAAATTAAAATAAAAAAAATTTTTAAAAAGACCCTCATACGTGATTCAAGGTATTTTTCTAATATTCACCCTCTATTCCTCCCTCCAACTCCTCCCAGCTCTATCTCTGTCACCCAAACTTCATGTCCTCTTTCTTTTATAGCCCGCCAGTCCAATGAGTGCTCCATAGACTTGTAGCTACCCCATCCTCTCTGACTTCTTGCTTCTACAATCTCCCCATCCCAACCATTCCTTAGCCTCAATGGAAAAGGTAATCACGGTGTCCCATTTGTGGCTGAGCACTCTACAGACCTCTTACTCTCTGCACTTTGATCAGCTGTAAGTGTCTGTGTTACCTGCCATCCACTACACAGATTTGAGAGCTGCAGCAATCCTATGAACATGGAGATACAAATTTAGAGAACCGTTTGATGCGATGTCCATTTAGCAAAATAATAGTAGTAGACTCACCTCTTGAGCCTCTGAGCTCCCCAGCCATGGGCCCCTGGGGGCAGATTTACAGTACAGCAAGTATTTCCTCCTGACAGAATAAAGTGGGGAAGCAGGCCTTAAATCCAATCAGAAAGTAGTTATTAAACATTTCGTTACTATTGTGGGCATTGTCTTGCCTTTCTGGTTGTTACTGAAGCTCTGCTAGCTTCACAGCCGGTAAGACTGTTGACAATATCAGCATCCGCATCCTTCACCCCCAGCGGCTTGCATGGTACTGTGAAAGCTAGCCAGTAAGGAGAAAGCTTTCCAGTCAATAC
Organism: Uromys caudimaculatus; assembly: GCA_028551405.1. Classification (NCBI taxonomy): domain Eukaryota; kingdom Metazoa; phylum Chordata; class Mammalia; order Rodentia; family Muridae; genus Uromys; species Uromys caudimaculatus. The sequence continues at coordinate 70,866,750 of CM052722.1, forward strand.
CCCCTAGATGTTTTCATGTCCAGTGACAAAAATGTGTGCTGTCTTCAGTTATAGTCTTACCATCAAGTTATGGTGGGTCATCAAGATCAATGGCAGTAACCTGTATTGCTTTGGGGGTCTTTGGGGCAATAGCTTGAGGGGAGGTAGCCTACATCTGGCATTTTGTTTTTAATTCGGCAACCTGTAGCTTCTATGATTGGCATAATTCTTAAGTTTTTTATTAGAGTGTATTAATTGCTGCTGTCGCATTTTTTATGTATTGTGTAAAGAAAAAAATGATGTGTTATTTTTCTATGTGTAAAACTAAATATTCCAAGATCATTTTTGAAGTGTTTTCTTTCTTTACTGCTATGAAGTGTTAATTATGGTATGTATCAAATGTCTATTGCCTGTGACTTTCTTCTTGGTTTCTCTATTCAGTTCTCCCTTGCAAACGTCTTAATTGCTATGGTTTTGTAAGTGTTATCTGATAGGACAAGTTTTTATAGTTTGGTGTTCAAAAGTGTGGATATCCTTGGAATTTTGAATTTTTACATAAATTTTATTTCTAAGTACTTTGCATTTTCATGGGAATATAAATGATACATGTTTAAATTATAGCCATTACATAAAGACCTGTTTTTTACATATTGAATGGTATATTCAACAGCATTACTAAATTTGCATATAAAACATTTTATTTTTATTTTATATATAAAAGTGCATTGCCTATATGTTATCTATGCACCACATCTGTGCCTGATGCTCATGGAGGTAAGAAAATGATTTCAGATTTCTTGAATTGGAGTTATAGATGTGAGCACAACACCAACAAGTACTCTTAACCACTGAGCCATCTCTTCAACCATCACCTCCAAAATCTAATGGGATTTCTATATTTAGGTTTGCTATTATAGGTTTGCTAAAAAAATTAATTGAATTAGATTCTCCCCATGTCGAGCAAAGGGAGTATTTTTGTCTGTTTGTCTGATTTAAAAATTACAAAGGGGGATTCATTCAGTTGACTTTTAAGTAGTATTTTTGGTGTGAATTTCATAGATAGCCAGATACATATTCTTGTCTTATTTTACATTATGCACAAAAGACATTTTAAAAGAAAACATAGCTTGTTTTAACAGCCTTGTTAATGTATAATTTTATACCATAAAAGTTTTACTCATTATAAGAATATAGCTCAACACACAGCACACTTTTTATTTATTTTTAAAAACTGAAAATCTCTTCCGCACCACAAACCCATAAAAGTAACATTTTCATTATCTGGGTAACACACCTGCACCTTAGTGTTATGTAATACAGAGTGAAATTGGAACAGCAGGTGTTAAGAGTATTTTTTGAAATAATTCTTACACTAGGGCATCTAGAAATCAGTTAATTATACACGGACGTGTGCAAGAATGCACAATTCATATTGCCCTAAACCAAAGATAACTATATCACAGGTTGACTATCCTCATAGCAATATCACTGTAGCTGTATCCCAGAGACACTCACGGCCACTTCAGGTTCATTCAGTGTGGAAGGAAGCATGCACAAAGGCAACATGGAGTGGAGTGGTCCTTCAATGACTCACCACAAAATGACTTACTGTTGGAAGCTGCACAGAACATTGGAGAAGCCAAAGACCACATCTTAAAAGAGGAAGTGTGAGCCTGTGTGTAGGAGGGTGACCAGAATGTGAGAGACTCTATTAGGAGAAGATAAGGACTTTAGAAAATAGGTCTTTGAAAAGAGATTTGGCCTGGATAGGGGTATATGTATAATTCACTCCTGGGAGTGGACATAAGGAGATGGCCTAAGAATGAAGACTCCACGATAGCACATTCTGTTTTAACACAAAGCTAATTTTCTAATTCTGGTGTTCAAAGAAGCAAAAGGTAGTGGTTCATTCTTACTTGAGATACCCAATGAAAATTAGACAGTTCCTTGCCAATTACCTTGTGTAAAAATATCAGCACTGGATGGAGTGTGAACTAAATATGTTCCAAATATCCTCTAACCTTGAATGTGTGATTCATCGTGGCCTTTACTATATTCATTTACATTTATTTCCTAAAGTATTACGCTGTGCTAAATGGACCTTTGTGTCTAAGGATGTGGGGCCCCCACTCCCACTGATATACTACTAAGTTAGTTGATACGTCAATTACCAATGACCCTGAACTAAGATAAGATAGCTGAATGATCTCAGTGGAGAATTACTACTACACTACCTTAGAAAGATCATTTAGTAAGAAAATTATATCAGCTTATTCAACTGCAATAGTCATGCCTCTAAACTGAAACCTCTCTTCCATAAACAATCAAAGACACATTTTTTTTTAACCAAAAGCTCCCCATTTCCACAAATTCACTAGAAATTGCTTTCCTTCCATCAACTCCAAATATGATAAAACTCTCCCCTACCCTGTATTCTTTTACATACAACCTTAATGTTTGCATTTCCCAGGTTTATAGATCATTGACACTGATTAAATTTGAACTCGACTGCTTCCTGGAGACTTTAAAAGTACTTCAGTGGCATCGGTGGCTGGTGAGTGGATTCTTAAACATTGTCAACCCTTCCATAACTTAACTGCTTTGTTGTTGCTCATGTTTTGTATTTTTCCAAGAGAAGTCTTCTCTATTTAGCACTGGCTGTCCTGAAACTGGATCTGTTGACTGGGTTGACCTCAAACTCTGTCTCCCCACTGCTGGGATTAAAGGCAAGCACCACCACTGCTCAGCTAAAGTCACTTGACAGTTCTTTTTCCTGATTACTTGTCTCATTCATCACTTGTCCTAAACGTACAGTTCTTGTACATCTCCAGGAATTACTATGTAATAGGAGGTGTTGACACACACATAGGACCATTTCAAGAACCTTTAAAAGAATATGATGACCATGCCTGCCAGAAAATCTGGTAGGGCTGCCTGCAGACTTTCTTCTCTCTCTGCGTTCCCCCAGATGCAATCCCCCAATCATGTTCCTAACACAAAACCTTCGACTTATGATCTGTCCTGCTGGCAAAATATGCTAGGGCAATGGTGGCACAAAATGTGTGGTAGTAGCCAACCAATGTCTGATTTCATCTAATGCCCACTCCACAAGAAGGAACCCACACCCAGCCCTTACATGGTAACCAAGAACAAAAGCCTAGATAGCCCAGAGATCTAAGTTAAAATAAAGCACTACTGGTCTAAAAATTATCAATAACCTCAGCTCCATCCCCTCGTCCCCACATTTCTTGTAGACAGGATAAATTTTGAGTTGAAAGGTCAGTTGCAGGTTTCCATTCATTCTCATAGCCATCTGGCCATCTCTCCCGCCCTTCCCCATGCCTGATCCTGAACCCCCTCACTCCCCTCCACATCTCCTCTCCCACCCACTTCCCTCCATCTGCCTCCTAAGACTATTTTATTCCCCCTTCTAAGTGAGATGTAAGCATCCTCACTTGTGCCTTCCTTCTTGTTTAGTTTCTTTGGGTCTGAAGGAATGGCCAACCCAACTTGAGACCCATCCCATGGGCAAGCACCAATCCCTGACACTATTAATGATATTCTATTATCTTTGAAAACAGGAGTCTAGGCTGACTCAGACAGATGCAGACACCCACAGCAAAACAGTGGATGGAACTTGGGGACTCATATGGAAGAATGGGGGGGATTGAAGATCCCAAAGGGATAGGAACTCCACAGGAAGACCAACAGAGTCAACTAACCTGGACCCTTGGGGTTCTCAGAGACTGAACCAAGAACCAAAGAGCATATACAGGGTGATGGTTTTAATATGCTTGGTCCAGGGAGTGACACTATTAGGAAGTGTGGCCCTGTTGGAGTAGGCGTGTCACTGTGGGTGTGGGCTATAAGACCCTCATCCTAGCTGCCTGGAAGCCAGTATTCTGCTAGCAGCCTTCAGATGAAGATGTAGAACTCTCAGCTCCTCCTGCACCATGCCTGCCTGACACTGCTAAGCTCCCGCCTTGATGATAATGGACTGTACCTCTGAACCTATAAGCCAGCCCCAAGTGAATGTTGTCCTTATAAGAGTTGCTTTGGACATGGTGTCTCTTCACAGCAATGGAAACTCTAATTAAGACACATGGGCTGGACCTCTCCACATGTATGTAGCAGATGTGCAGCTTGGTCTTCATGTGGGTCCCAAACAACCGGAGCAGGGGCTATCCCAAAAGCTGTTGCCTGCATGTGGGATATGTTCTAGCTGGGCTGCCTTGTCTGTCCTCAGTGGGAGAGGATGCACCTAGTAATGCAGAGATTTGATATGCCAGAGTAGGGGGATACTCAGGAGGGCCTCTAACCACTCAGTGGTGAAGTGGATGGGGGAGAAGAGAGGACTGTGGGAAGAAATGACTGGGGGAAGGGCAGTGAGTGGGATGTAAAGTGAATACAAAAAAAAGCAACCACTACTATATCAATAAAAGTCATTGATGTTCTCCTACCTAAAAAAATAATCAATAAAATTACTCCTTACGACAACCTGCTATACTCATAAACCAGTGACTTCGTCATCATCATAGAGGCTTCCTCTGGCAGCAGATTGGAACAAATATAGTGACCCATAATCCATAACCCAAAGTGACATTGTACAGAGAGAGTGAATCTAAATGGGAAGTCTTCACCAAATCTTTCCCCTTGGAGCTCAGGAAATCCTGTAAAAGGAGGTGGAAAGATTGTAAGAGCCAGAGAGGATGGAGGACACCAGGAGAACAAGGCCTTCTGAATCAACTGAGTAAGGCTCATATGGGCTCACAGAGGCTGAAGCAGCAAGCATGGGGCCTACACAAGTCTGCACCAGGTCCCCAGTGTGTATATATTATAGCTCATAGCTTAGTATTCTTATGGGACTCCTGACTATGAGAACAGGGGAGTCTCTGACTTCTGCCTGCTCTTGGGACTCCTTTCCTCCTGTTGGGTTGCCATGACCCACTTCGGTATTATAGTTTTTGCTTTATCTTACTATATCTTATGCTGTCATGTGTAGTTGTTCTATCTTAGAAGCCTGTTCTTTTCTATGTAAGACAGAAAAGGAGTGGATCCAGAAGGAAGGGGGGCTGAGAAGGAACTGGGAGGAGGAGAGGGCGGGGAAACTATCATCAGGATATATTGTATGAGAAACAAATCCATTTTCAATAAGAGAAAGATGAGTAAGAGTAAAATCATTAAATATTTATGAAATAAATATTCATGAAATTGATCATAAGAAGACAGTTTATCTAGCTAACTATCTAAAGAATAACATGTAAAATTATTATCCTGGTTCTGTTAAGTGCAGACTTCTTGTTGGGTTTTCACAAACCTGACCATGACCAAAGTTTATTTGTGGGTATTTCACTTTAGGTTACAATTTCAAGAACGTAGAAGTGAAAGAAAAGGAAACTGAGGCAGGGTATGAGGGAGAAAATGCAAAGGATCCTGGGTGCTATTTGTACCAGTGGTGACTCTATCTGTGAGATTTCCTTCAGAGAAACTAGGCAAATTCAGAATTAAATCCTTAATGGCTGCCCAATAAACATCCAATTAATGGCTGTTCTTAAAAAAGTATTCAATTCTATTTTTAATTTTCTAATTTAACAACTTCACATAAAACTAAATAAATAAATTTAACAACAGAGAACATGATAGGTAGTATATTTAAAAGAAACTAGTGATGTCTCATATTTATTTTGTTGTTTGTTTTTTATTCGAATTCATAGAAGATGATGTTGGGTGATCCTTTTGTTTTTTAGGTTACAAAGCTCTTAGAGGAGCAATCTGGCCTTGGTCACGGTGAGAAAAATGACTCAACCCACAATAATAAAAGTACATGATGGATGTGGAATTATTTGAAATCAGTTCTCTTCACCATGTAGAAACAGAATAAAACCTCATCAAACTAACACTCTATTGAAGTCCATGTGATGTGATAAATCTAAGTTTGGCTCTCAGAAGCCTTCAAAAAAGTCTAATTTCTATAGACCTTAGCTTCTTCTTCTGTAACCCAGTAAACCACATCCTTATAGATAAAGCATCCATCTCAGTTGATGGATATTCACCTAGCATATTCCAGGCCCTGGGTTCCACATTGAAGGTCCTTGGATTACAGCATAAACCAAGCATGGGGGAGCACATTTTCAGTCCCAGCACTAGAAGAGATAGGCAAGAGGATCACAAGTTCAGTGTCAATGTCAGCTGCATAATACTGAGTTCAAGGACATCCTAGGATACATGAGACCCCACCTCCAAAAAATGTGTATAGATTTTCTCAGCTCAGAAATAAGCATGATGTGATTATATTTTAACTTAATGAGGTGATCATATATTTACTTATATACATATAATGTATAATCTATTATATAAATTTATATACATATTGTATATATTATTCTAGTCTTATACTGTTTCTTTAAGACTAACAGTTGGGGATATAGCTTAGTGGGTTAGAGTTAGGCACAAGGCCCTGGGTTCAAGACACAGAACCCCCTCATCAAAAATAACTCCAAACATTGGACCTGTTCCTTATCTTCTAGGAAGCCTTCTCTGGTCACTCCGGTGATCATGTGGCATCCTCTCAGATTTTCCTACCAAAAGTTCCTCTTTTCTTTTTACATCTTCTGCACCTATGAAAACTTCCATTGTTATTTCCTCTTTTCAAATACTTCCTGTCTCTTGCCGATCACTCCTTATGTCTGATCATACAGCTCTCTACATGTTCAATAAACATTTTTAAGTAGTGGTATCATAGGCAGGAGTATGCCCCCCATTCCCACAGAATATGAGTCCATCTTAAGTAAGCATTGGAGCCTATGAGCCTATCAGCTTCCTAAGACAGAAAGGAATGAGTGTTGCAGGTCAACTTAAGATAGGCTAATCATTTGACTTTAAGGTAAGGTGATAACTGTGGATTAGATGGATGGCCTGAGCAAACACAAGAAGCCTTAAAAATGAAAGATGGAAGCAGAACAGGTCAGAATTCTAGGATATGAGAATGCACCCTGTTATTGCTGACTTTAAAAAACTGGGGAGGGGAAGCCAGAAGCCAAAGAAAGAAGGCCACTTCTCAAAGATGGAAAAGAGGGGGAATTTTTCCCAGCAGGCATGCCCAATGTTTTGACATTGCCACAAGGCATTGTCATCTACAAAGTTCACACTCAAGGATGAATCATAGAATTGAGTTACCAAAGAAATAACAAAAAATTCATTATGTTTTAAATATGTTTATAATTTTGTGTTGTGCCATCACGTGCACAGCTGTCCTGGGGTTCATGTAGTCCATGAGTTGGACATACCTGAGAGCCTCCAGAAAAGAACACAACCTACTAATACTTGTATTTTAGTCCTATACTCTGCAGACGTCTGGCATCCAGAACTGTGAGATGATAAAAATATGTTGCATCAATGACTGCTAAGACTTGTTATGGTGGTGACAGGAAAGCAAACCTGGATGGTAAGAAAGGACTATTCTGCCACCGTATTTATGGGCATGGAGTTTCCTGCTTTGTCTGGGACTGGAGATACAGCTACAAGTTTTCAGAGCTAAAGGCTGACAAACCACACCCTTTATCATGAACATACCTGAGGTAAATGATTCAGAAGTCTTTTCTCACATATATAGCAGGATGTAAATGAGTAGCCTCTTAAATAAGGAAGTGCACCACTTTTGAAAGATCATTGCCCTTTCTTACATTAGAAGCACTCAGCTCACACAGAGGAAAATGCATTCCGCAAACCAAAAGCAAATATTTATCCTCCTTTACTGAGGGTATATGATAAGATTGTCTGAGTTTTGAAAACAGGAGTATGATTTGAATCTTGCTACATTTTGTTGATTTTTTAAAATTGTTTTTATTGTTATTTTTTAAAAGGGAGAAAGAAGAGAATTGACCTTGTGATAGAGGGAAAGTACTCTGAAATACAGAGAAGATTTGGAGTTTGGGAAAGGGGAAACGCAATTACTGCATGGATTAGATGCCCCAGGTGGATTGAAGCTGAAGGCCAGCATGCTGTTTCCACAGTGCTCATGAGCAAGACCTGTATTCCTAAGTCCTGTTCTGCTTCAGTACTTCACGAATTGACTTGTGAGAGCAGACAATGCCTATACCTAAATAAGATGTTTTATCATTATAAAATGCACATAACATAAAATCCACCATTTTAACCATTTAAAAATGTACAGTTCAGGGGCTGGAAAGATGGCTCCGTGGTTAAGAGAGCTTGCTGTTCTTACAGAGGACTCATATTTGCTTCCCAGCAACCACTTGACAGATGGCAATGACAGTCACTCCAGTTCCAGGACATATAACTACCTCTTCTGGCCTCTGAGGGTAAGAGAGAGAGAGAGAGAGAGAGAGACAGAGACAGAGACAGAGACAGAGAGACACACAGAGACACACAGAGATAGACAGAGACACAGAGAGAGACGGAGACAGAGACAGAAAGAGACAGAGAGGTGCAAGAACTTACACATACACATAAAAATTAATAGTTTTTTTTCGATATACAGTTTGGTGGTATATAGTACATCCCTGCATTGTGCAATTATTGACATATACAGTTCCAAAACCACATCAGAGAAACCTACTTATTAAGAAGTCACTTCCATCCGCCTCCCCCAGACCTTAGCAATAATTGTTAACATTCTGGTAACTGCGTTTGGCTTCTGTGAATCTGCCTGTTATAGACAGTTTATATAACTGGAATCATCATACACGGCCACTCATGTCTAGTTTCTTTCCCTGAGCAGGTTTTCAAGATTTTTTAATGCCCGTGGAAGTATCTGGGCTTCTTACCCTTTCTTTCCCAAAAGAAACTCCATTTAATAGATAAACCAATTTTTGCTTATTTGCCCATTGATGCATATATTTTGGCTGTTTCCATCTTCTAGTTGTTATGGATAGTGTTGCTATGAACATTTATATGCTAATTTTTTACTTGAACCTCTGTGGTCCCTTGTAAAAGTATCTTTTATTTACCTGATGTAATTCTCATCTCTGAGGCTTCCTGCTTCTGTCTACTAACCTAGGCCTAGTCCTGGAAGCTTCTGGCCTCCATACAATTTAATCTAGGCCTAGAATGTTTTCAGCCTCTGAGACTCACTGCTGAAGAAGTTCACCCTTTCTTGTGCTTTCTGATTTCTGGCTGGCTGGATCAACTTAGTTGTTCTGGTTCAAACTCCTCTCCACCTAATGGATTCAATCTGGCCTCTCTGGCCTTCTCCTGAATTGCTCTGCTCAGCCTTATACTAACTTTGGCAATATGCTCTAATCTTCTAGTTCCTTCTCATTCTCTGACTCATTTTGTCTTTACCTGTGTCTAGCTTTCTCTCTCTTCAACCCGTCTCTGTAAAACTCTCCCTGTAAAACTGCCTCCTGTTTTTCTGTGCTGTTCTCTTAAGTATCTCCCCTTTCCTGTCTCTTCTCTTGAGAGTTGGGCATATCCTATTCTAAGTCTTTCTCTGATTTGTCCCTTTGTCTGCCACTCAATTAGACATCACTTTCAAACATGAGTGCTTCTTTCTTGTTTTTGGTTTTTTTTTAATTGGATATTTTATTTATTTGCATTTCAAATGTTATCCCCTTTCCCGGTTTCCCCTCTCCAAACCCGCTACCCCATACCCCCTCCCCCTGCTTTTATGAGGGTGCTCCCTCACCACCCACCCACTCCCACTTCACCACCCTGGCATTCCCCTACACTGGGGCAGCGAGTCTTCACAGGACCAAGGACCTCTCCTCACATTGATGCCAGACAAGGCCATCCTCTGCTACATATGTAGCTGGAGCCATGGGTCCCTTCATGTGTACTCTTTGGTTGGTGGTTTAGTCCCTGGGAGCTCTGAGGGGTCTGGTTGGTTGATATTGTTGCTCTTCCTATGGGGCTACAAACCCCTTCAGCTCCTTCAGTCCTTCCCCTAACTCCTCCATTGGGGTCCCCCTGCTCAGTCCAATTTTTGGAAGCAAGCATCTGCACCTGTATTGGTCAGGATCTGGCAGAGCCTTTCAGGAGACAGTTGTATTAGGCTCCTGTCAGCAAGCACTTCTTGGCATCATTAATAGTGTCCAGGTTTGGTGTCTGCGAGTGGGATGGATCCCCAAGAGGGGCAGTCTCTGGATGGCCTTTCCTTCAGTCTCTGCTCTACAATTTGTCCTGTACTTTAGACAGGAGCAATTCTGGGTTAAAAATTTGGAGATGAATGAGTTGCCCCATCCCCCAACTGGGAGCCTTGCCTAGCCTCTGGATATGGTCTCTACAGTTTCTCCCTCTCCTTTGTGGGGTATTTTAGCTAATGTCATCCCTATGGTGTCTTGGGAGCCACTTGCTTTCCTGGCATCTGGGACTTTCTGGTTGCTACCCCCAGTTCACCATCCCCCATTGCTACACACCTCTGTTCAAATTCCTGACCTTTGTACATCTCCCAGTCTCCTCTCACACCTGATCCTGCCCCCCTTTTCCTCCTCCCCCTACACTCTTCCTCCCAAGTCTCTCCCATCCTCTACTTCCCTTGAGTATTTTGTTCCCATTTCTAAGAAGGACTGAAGCACCCACACTTTGGTCTTCCTTCTTCTTGAGTTTCATGTGGTCTGTGAATTGTATCCTTGGTATTCCAAGCTTTGGGGCTAATATCCACTTATCAGTGAGTGCATACCATGTTCGTTCTTTTGTTAATGAGTTACCTCCCTCAGGATGATATTTTCAAGTTCCATCCATTTGCCTGCAAATTTCATGAAGCCATTGTTATTAATAGCTGAGTAGTATTCCATTGTGTAAATGTACCACATTTTCTGTA
>CM052722.1:70877608-70887930 GCA_028551405.1 Uromys caudimaculatus
AACTGATTTCCAGAGTGGTTGTACCAGCTTGCAATCCCACCAACAGTGGAAGAGTGTTCCTCTTTCTCCACATCCTTGCCAGCATCTGCTGTCACCTGAGTTTTTGATCTTAGCCATTCTGACTGGTGTGAGATGGAATCTCAGGGTTGTTTTGATTTGCATTTCCCTGATGACTAAGGATGTTGAACTTTTCTTTAGGTGCTTCTCAGCCCTGCAAATTTCCTCAGTTGAGAATTCTCTGTTTAGCTCTGTTCCCCATTTTTTGATAGGGTTATTTGGTTCTCTGGAGTCTAACTTCTTGAGTTTTTTATACATATTGGATATTAGCCCTCTATCGGACATAGGATTGGTAAAGATCTTTTCCCAATCTGTTGGATGCCATTTTGTCCTATTGACAGTGCCTTTTGCCTTATAGAAGCTTTGCAATTTTATGAGGTCCCATTTGTCAATTCTTGATCTTAGAGCATAAGCCATTGGTGTTCTGTTCAGGAACTTTTCCTCTGTGCCCATGTGTTTGAGACTTTTCTCCCACTTTCTCTTCTATTAGATTCAGTGTATCTGGTTTTATGTGGAGGTCCTTGATCCACTTGGACTTGAGCTTTGTACAGCGAGATAGGAATGGATCGATTTGCATTCTTCTATATGTAGACCACCAGTTGAACCAGCACCATTTGTTGAAAATGCTGTCTTTTTTCCACTGGGTGGCTTTAGCTCCTTTGTTAAAGATCAAGTGATCATAGGTGTATGGCTTCATTTCTGGGTCCTCAATTCTATTCCATTGATCTTCCTGCCTGCCTGCCATGCAGTTTTTATCACGATTGTTCTGTAATACACCTTGAAGTCAGGGATGGTAATTTTTCTTTCTACAAACTAACTTTATCTTCCTTGTTTGGGATTAAAGGTGAATACTAAGAGCTGAGCCACACCACAACTAGAAATAGGTTTTTCCAGTAAACACAACCTCTGTGTTCACCGTGTGATCAAATATCCTGCAACAGTCCATTCTTTTGTGCGTATACCTAGGAGTGAAAATGACAGATCATGATTGAGTAAGTGTGGAACAGATTCCCAAATGGTGATTGTACCATTTTAATTACAATAATAGTTTGTTCTGTCACCAACCACCTATCTCTTGCAGCTATCTCCTTACAATTGCCTCAAAACCTCCTTTACTGAAAGAAATACTCCTCTATAAATGTCTTGTACTCCTGAAACACTTCCTGAACATGCCAAGAATGTAAGGCCATGACCTACTCAGGGCACTTGTTACGCTCAGTGGCTGCTAACAGCACTGGGGAAGAAAGGCTACCTTTCCAGTGTTTTTTTACAATGAAGTAAAACCATCCTGTCCATCTGCCCCTCCTCTGTCCTGCTTACTTAGTCTCTGTGAACCTTGACTAGCCAACAGACACCACCTTGAAGCTCTTGCTCCTTGCTATGCTATAAATAATAACTCCCCTTATCTTTGACCTAATGCAAACATTTTACTTACTAGCTTATAAGTAAGGTAAAATCCTCAATGCTTCAGTTCCTGATATCTATAAGCCCAGATCATGGATGAGTTTCTATATCTGCTCTAGAAGAGCTTGTGAGCAAGCTTACAGCCCAGGGTCAGGACACAGAAATTTAGTGTTTTAAAATATATTTCCATGAAGGGTTATTTAACTCCTAGGGTCTACTTTTCCTCAATATTTATTCCTATAGCTCATTCAAATTATTACTGGGATTTGGGGGGGGGCGGGTTGTTTTTTGGTTTTTCAAGACAGGGTTTCTCTGTGTAGCCTTCGCTGTTCAGGAAGTCACCCTGTAGACCAGACTGGCCTTGAACTCAGAGATCTGCTGGGATTAAAGGTGTGTGCCACCACTGCCAAGCTGCTGGACATTTTTTAAAAGATTTATTTATTTATTATATGTAAGTACACTGTAGCTGTCTTCAGACACTTTTTTTCTTCTCACTCCAGCCCCGCTCACTCCAGCCCCACTCACTATAGCTGTCTTCAGACACCCCAGAAGAGGGCATCAGATCTCATTACGGATGGTTGTGAGCCATCATGTGATTGCTGGGATTTGAACTCATGACCTTTGGAAAAGCAGTCAGTGCTCTTAACCGCTGAGCCATCTCTCCAGCCCTGGACATTTTTAATGGACATTTTTGTTTCATTTTTGTTTGTTCTATGTATAGAATTTGACTGATATATTTGTTTTTATTCTGGAATCTAGATCAATGTCTTTGATTCTAATAATTTATCTAGCCATTATTTATATTCTACACTTTGAAAATTTGTTATGTTCATGGCAATTTTATTTTAAAAATATATTGATACAGTTTTAAAAATAAAGTCTATGAGCAAAACATAAAGAAAAAGTCCTAGATGACGAAAAAGTTAAGAATCTACAAAGGGGATGGAGAACTGGCTCAGCAGTTAAGAGGAAGGCTGCTCTTCCGGAAGACCTGGGGTTAATTTCTAGCACTCACATAGCAACTCACAACCAGTAACTCCAATCCTAGGAGATCTGATGCCCTGTTTGAACCTCTGAAGGCACTAGGTATGAGATTGCTGCACATGAAAACATGCAGATAAAACATTCGTACACATGAAGTAGAATAAAATATTTTTAAAAGAATCTACCAAACTACACTATCTGGTGTTTAATTTTACTTCCTCACACCTTTCATAGAACAAATGTTCATGTCTGCCATTTCTTTATCCCTATATGCTCTGGGCATTTCCTTCATTATCACTTAGTTGCTCATCTCCGTAATTTAAAGACAACAAAGAAGGGGGAGCCATGTTTTCATATATATCTTCTCTATTATTGCTATGGATTTAGTCTCCTCTCATCTCTATATTGTTTTTTGTTCCTTCACAGCCTTCCCTGTTGCGACATCTACTTAAGATATGCTTTTTACATTCTGTTCTACTGGCCATTTCTGATTCCTGATGAAAGAATTTCATCAGTCTAGCCTAGCTTATGCTGAAAGCCAGATGTGATACGAGCTGGTCTATTTGACGGAGTTTTCTATCACTGAATAAAGTGACCATTCTTGGGCTTAACCAGTTAATGTGAGTTTTAGGAAAGTCTATGCTCAATGGGGCAGGGAAGGGCTGTGAAAAACTTTTGAGTATAGTATATAGTAGACTTGGCAGGTATTTATATCTCTAGTATGGCAAACTCATCTCTTATGAAACTCTTGTGTGAATTGCAGGCTGAAAACATTATGGATAGTTTTAGATCTACAATGGTGAGTTATAAGAGAGTTACTAAATAAATATGAATCCAATAGCATCAGAATACTTAAAGCTTCGTTTAATACCATATAATGTGCTGTTAACTTAAAGAAAACTATACTTAACAGATCTAGAAACTAAACAGATCTCTGCTGCTTCTGTTGCTCTAGAATTGTAATTCCTTTAGACAAAATCATGAAATAACTATTTGAAAGTTCCAAGATTTCACTTATAAATTAAGACAATGCTTCTTTTAATACATAGTTAAGAGCAAAGACACTTAGGGCTTCATTGGCTTCCCACAAAGAGAAGGTAGAAGAGGCAAATCTGAAGGTAAGATAAGAACAGAGGAATCTGGCAAGGTGAGGGGAGATGTGGGGAAAGATTGTGGGAGAGGGTGACTGGGAGGGAGGCAGGGAGCAGGATGTAAAGTGAACAAGTTTTAAAAATTATGGAGTACTTGAGCTGAGGGCTGTGAAATACTGGAGTGCATTACACAGCTGGAGGTGGGCCAGAGCTCAAATAAATGTCCAAATGACCTACTTGCTCAATTCCACCATAGCTAAGAATTCTCAGTTTAACAATATCGGCAGGTGATTCGTGTGTACATTAATTTAAGATGCTTTGCTAAAAGGATTTACAATCCACAAAGACTTAAAAATCACTGTATAAGTAGGCTGAGGCAAAGGTCGGATGTAAGTAAGCTGGGAATTAATGTCCCAATAACGTGGTTTTGATTCCTTCCTCCTTTTATTTAAAGATTTGTCTGGTGGGAAATAGTTTTTTTAAAATCAACTTTCTTTCCTGCATTTCCTCGAATCTTTGCAAAGCATAAACTACAAACAATCCCTCCCTTTTTATTGCAGGAAAAGCCTAATTTTAGTTAGATAAACTTCAAAGACTATAGCCCTCTGCTGATGTCGGGGAAATTCCGAAACAACGAAAAACCCTGAGTCTTTGTAGAGTTTTCGATTTATCTTACTTAGCACCTTACTCATTGATCCTACAGCCTGGAGAACGGAGATAGGGTCGAGGTCATTAGTCTCTTGGCTCTGCTTCAGGAAGCTCAAATACTTCACACTGGGTGGCCACTTCTCCACTGACAATCTGAGGAACAGAATAAAAACCACATTTAGAAAACTCAGCTGAACTACCTTGACTTTTCTCTGAATCAATTGAATCAGTTCATCTATAGAAAAGGATTCTCATTTTCCTAATATGTAGTCTGGTGGGCCCATCAACATATGCTTATTGAGCCCCAGAAAGAGCCTGGAAGGCTGAAGAGAGCCATAGAGCCATTCCCATCTAAATAAAGCATGTAAATGAGCCTCTGCCCGCTTTTTAGTTGCCTCTGATTCCTACCGCCATCAGGTGCTTTACTGGTAGCACAAGGAAATGGAAAATGGGGAATTTGGGGTGACAGGAATATATTTACTTTATTGTTTTATAATTGGTTCCTTGATAAGAGTACGTTGTTTCAAAGGGGAGAAATACCTGGCTTTAAGAGTTTGAGATAAACCCTATTTTCCTCAGAGAAAACTTTCCTCTACTGTTCTTCCCAGAGACTCACAGAACAAAGAGAGCATTCACTTATTTAATGTTCATTTAACATACATTAAAATAATTCCTATGGCTGGGCAGTCGTGGCGCACGCCTTTAATCCCAGCGCTTGGGAGGCAGAGGCAGGTGGATTTTAAAATTAATCAATTAAAATATATGTAACTTTAAGTCTAGGCTATATACATGTTTATAAAGCTTAGATGATCTAATTTATGTCTATTTCTTTTTATTGATATATAATTATATGTGATAAACAGTTATTAAATATTTGCTATCAAATGGGTACTGTGCAGAGAGCTGATATGGAAGTCTATGAAATGGAGACACTTTCTGTCACCATGGAACTTACATTCTAGGAGGGACAGATAAATAAACACACCATTTTGGGCAATTATGAGTCTTATAAAGAAAATTCCAACAGGAAATGGAGTCCAGAATGATTTGTATGTGATAGAGGGGTTATTTTGGACAGGCTGATCAAACAGAGGAGTTTACATAGGGAAAACTTTCTCTGTGTGCTGTGTTGATGCCTGCTCCCTAGCATAGCTGAGGCCATTTTGTTCCATGCCTGCCAGTCATTTCATATTGTTACTGATGTAAGAAAAATAGCTTGGCTCAGAGCAGGAATAAATTGACTACATACCCTGTTATGTTCTGAGGTTTGTTAATCTTTTTTTGTTTTGGTTTGGTTTGGTTTGGTTTTTGTTTTTCGAGACAGGGTTTCTCTGTGTAGCCCTGGCTGCCCTGGAACTCACTCTGTAGACCAGGTTGGCCTCGAACTCAGAAATCCACCTGCCTCTGCCTCCCAAGTGCTGGGATTAAAAGCGTGCACCACCACTGCCCAGCGAGGTTTATTAATCTTAAGAAATTCCACAATGATAAGCTTCACTTCAGACCAATCAGAATAAACATCAGTTTAAACTGTTCTGTTTTGCTAGCCAAAATAGCCGACCACCAGGCATCGTTTCCTGCACCAGCAGATAAGCTCATTGTGGTTTTTGCCTTTATAAACTGACCCTGAGAAATAAGCAGGGCTGCAGTCAGCTCCCGAGTCTGGTCTGCAACCATGATCAATCAGTCTTGGGTTGTGAGTTCAATAAAACAGCCCTGTTTGATTGACATTAGTGTCTGAGTGGTTTGTGTGGTAATTCCCAGACCTCAACACTGAAAAGGAAACAGTCATGTGTCTTCGGGATTCTAGACTGAAGGACCTGAGATGAAAATCAGCTCAGTGTGCTGAAGAAGCAGTAAGTTTGGTACCAGGTAAGTATGCATCTTCCTAGAACTCATAGTTAAAGGCATAACCCTGATATGCTAGTGTGACACGGTAAAGGTTTCTCTATCTTGTCTCAGCTGAAGCCAGCTTTGGTTTTTACCTCCTTCCCTGAAAAGTTCTATGAGAAAGCACCCAATCCTGTTCTAGAAACTCTGGGTCAAAATTCCCTAGCTA
This sequence comes from Uromys caudimaculatus, assembly GCA_028551405.1. Lineage (NCBI taxonomy): Eukaryota > Metazoa > Chordata > Mammalia > Rodentia > Muridae > Uromys > Uromys caudimaculatus. The sequence goes on from CM052722.1 coordinate 70,883,849, forward strand.
ACTGCATGTTCTTGTTAAACTGCTTGTTTGCTTCCCCTTGCAACTGCCAACCAGGATGTAATTTTTCTGTGTTGTCTTTTAAAACTCCCTATAATATATATTTGGGGTTGTCCTGTGAGAAGTGTTTCTCTCTAGGCAGTTGCCAGCCTGCTTAATACAGACTCAATTTGAACTTTGGTTGTGCTGAGTGATCTCTGGGATTTTACTCCATAACACTAGTATGGAGTCTTATTTGGAAATAAGGTGACTATAGATGTAATTAGTTAAGATGAGGTGGGAAGTAGGGTGGTGTCTTAGTTAGGATTTTACTGCTGTGAACAGACACAATAATCAAAGCAACTCTTATAAGGACAACATTTAATTGGGGCTGGCTTACAAGTTCAGAGGTTTGGTCCATTATCATCAAGGTGGGAACATGGCAGCATCCAGGCAGGCATGGTGCAGAAGGAGCTGAGAGTTCTACATCTTCCTCTGAAGACTGCTAGCAGAATACTGGCTTCCAGGAAGCTAGGATGAGGGTAAAGCCCACACCCACAGTGACACACCTACTCTACACCTTCTAATAGTGCCACTGCCTAGGCCGAGCATATACAAACCATCACAGGTAGGCTTCTGGTTGATACAACTGGTGTCTTTACTAAAAGAAGAATGTGAACACAGACACTTTTACAGGAAGACCATAATGCAAAAGTGAAAGTAGAGGTCAGTGTAATGCTTATTCCCAGAATGCCAAAGGTGGCCAGCAGATGCACTCATAGACATTTGCCTGCTTCTGCCTCTGCCTCTCTGCCTCTGCTCCCTCTGCCTCTGCCCCTGCCCCTGCCCCTACCCTGTTCCCTGAGTGCTAGAATTGTTAAACATGTCCCACTATGCCTGGCCACCTTATTTTTTTGAGTCAGGGTCTTTCACTCAACCTGAAACACACTGATTAAGTTAGACTGGCTGGCAAACAATCCCTAGGGATCCTCTAATACCCATTTCCTGAGACTTGGGATTACATGTTCATTGCTACTATAACTGGCTTCCTTCCTTCCTTCCTTTCTTCCTTCTTCCCTTCCTTTCTCCCTCCTTCCCTCTCTTCCTTCCTTTCTAGAAATGCCATATTTATTATTATAAAAGCCAGCTTTCCTCCCAATTTTTAAATCATTGACATATTTGTCCATGTAGATAACTGAATTTGAACCATTTTCCCCTTTCCCCTCTCTTTTCTCCCTTCCTCTCCTGCTGAACCTTTTCTTCCCAACAAGTCCCTTCTACTTCCATGTCTTCTTTCTGCGTGTAACCCAGGGACTTTAATTGTGAGTTGCTGGTACAAGCATGGCTGGGAAGTTATGTAATGGAGCAAGGGAACTTATCAGTGACTAAACTGCTGAAGAAAAAGACAGCGCCTCAGCAACCATTAACTGCACTGCCAGTTGCCTCAGGGAGCTTCATGGGCCCCTCTCCAACTCATGATAAAATGTTGATAGGCCCAAACGTGTCCTTCTCATGTACAAATAACCACACAGTGAGATCATGCGTGCAATGTATGTGTGTAGCATGCATAGCTATGTAGTGTCTAGAAGACACACACATAGTTGTATATCTCCTCATACTCTGGCTCTTACATTCTTTTCTCTCCTTCCTACCCAATGTTCTCAGAACCTTGCAGGGTGTGATACAGATGGCGCATTTAGACCGAGCACCCCAGCATCACTAACTCTTGGTACTTTGGCTAGTGATGAGATCCTCCACTAACTGCCATCTACTACAATTAGAAGCTTTCAGATAAAAGCCAATCACAGTACTAAAATAAATAGCATTTAGAAAGTAGTTTAACACAACTATTTACCAAAACAATAGTAGTATATTTTCCCCTAATGCCTATGATATTCCCAATCTTTGAAAGGAGGGGAATCTTGTCATTTACTGTGAAAAAGCACGACATCAAAAGAGCCCTTTAGGCCTTGCCGGCCATCAGTAGGAGGAGAGGCCCTTGGGCCTGAGGGTGTTAGATGCCCCAGTGTAGGGGAATGCTAGGGAGGGAAGATGGGAGTGAGTGGGTGGGTGGGGGAATATAGAGACAGGGGGAGGGGGAGGGGATAGGGAGTTTCCAAAGGGGAGACCTAGAAAGGAGAAAACATTTGAAATGTGAATAAAGTAAATATCCAATAACAAGAAAAAGGAGCCCTTTAAAATGGAGTTGGAAAGCCACATGTGGAGAAAGACTGGGAATCTACTGTGTAACATTACAACTGTCGATCATGCTAACGTATGATACGCATAAAAATTGCTGAGTAGAGCTTAAGTGTTCTCACCATAAACAATAATTATGCAAGGTGATGGAGATAAGTTAATTAGTTTGAATTGATCATTTCATGATGAATAAGTTATATAAAACATATTTCTTCTATGCTGTTAATATATTATGTCAGTTATACTATATTACTGCCATTCATATGTCATCAACTGTAGTTTTACTACTTTTTAGGGGCTGGGCATGATGGTACACACCTTTACTTCCTACACTATTGGGAAGCAGAGGCAAGTAGATTTCTGTGAAGTTCCAGGTCAACAAGTGCTACATAGTGAGACCCTATCTCAAAAAAAGAAAAAGTTCACTACTGGGACAAAAAGGATGCAGGTAGCACAAACAGTTTAAGAACATTTGAATTAGTCTGCACTTCAGATAGGAGGTGAATGTAAGCATCCTAAGGTCTAGCTACATTGGAGGATGGAACACCTGGGCAGGCTATTTCAAACACTAAGGAAATCACTTGTTAGTGTATATTGTTAATTAAGACAAATCAAAAGGTGACTAGCCATCCTCAGACTATGTATTAAAAACAATTTAAGGTGAACTGCAAAATAGTTCACCAATGTGAATAAATATAGCTAGTCCCCCCTCCCCTTCAAGATACATTCCAAATGTACACCCCTCTTCCTACCACCACCTCAACCTGAGACTAGAAATTCAAACGATTATTTTGTAGGTGGATGAAATATTTCATTAAAGAATTGATTCTTTGGAGGTAAGATATCATGGGTTTATAAGATCCATCACTCATTAATACATCAAAATAGACACAAAAATGCTATTAAACTATGACATATTAATGGCAAAATTCACCAGTTTCAGAGATGATAGAAGTGCACAAATACATACCTTAAGTAAACTAAGATACAGCACACTACTGAAACGGAAATACTTTGAAGTGTATTATAGACAATGCAAAACAGCACACATATACAAATAAAATGTACTAAAAAATATTGATCTGGTGTTCTTTACTTATGAACTCAAAAGAGGTCTCATTTCTACTGTCCTACCACAAGATGGCGAAAGTTCCAAGGAAACTCAGAGAGGCTGTGAAGCAGTGAGGGCAAAGTCCAGTTGCAAGGTCTATGGTGTCTGTTTGGAGAGCCTTCAAAGGCTTATTTCAATTGATCATGGTGATCAGAAAGCAAATACTTTTGAGAGATGTAAAGATGCATGTGGAATGTTTCCTTCTTTATACAAGATGCATGAACAAACTCATGTGGTTGATGGAGATACAGACAATGTGGAATCTTGTCAGTCAAGGCTGTTTAATATGTTCCAGACCGTTCTTCAGCCCCAGGCAGGCAGCTTGGTTGGTAAGTAGCTCACAAGACTAAGCTTTCCACCAAGGCTTCCTTACTGCTACCAGGCAACTCAACTCATTTGTTTTTAGTGCAAAGTTTGTCACAGGGAAAAGCTCTGAATATGTCTGTGAGAGGACTGAGACAAAAGGCCCAAATTACCATTATGAGTCACACTGGCTCTATGGGGCGTTATTTTTTTTTAATTTTTATTTTTAGATTATTTACATTCCAATGTTTCCCCCTTTCCAGGTCTCCTCTTTGGAAACCCCGAATCCCCTCCCCCTCCCTGCCTCTATGAGGGTATTCCACCTCCCATCCACTTGCCCACCCACTCCCATATTCCCACCTTGACGTTCCCCTTTACTGTGGCCTCTAACACCCTCAGGCCCAAAGGCCTCTCCTCCCCCTGATGGCCAACAAGGCCCTCCTCTGCCACATATGTGATCCAAACCATGGGTCCCTCGATGTGTATTCTTTGG
>CM052722.1:70888030-70899319 GCA_028551405.1 Uromys caudimaculatus
TCTCTGCATCCTCGCCAGCATCTGCTGTCACCTGAGTTTTTGATCTTAGCCATTCTGACTGGTGTGAGGTGGAATCTCAGACTTGTTTTGATTTGCATTTCCCTGATGACTAAGGATGTTGAGCATTTCTTTAGGTGCTTCTCAGCCCTGCGAATTTCCTCAGTTGAGAATTCTCTGTTTAGCTCTGTTCCCCATTTTTGATAGGGTTATTTAGTTTTCTGGGGCGTTATTAAGAGGCCTGAAATCTACAGACCCAAAGAAGCTAAACAAGAAGGAAGGCAGAAGTGAGGAAGCTTGACTCCCACTTAGAACGGGGAATAAAACAGTCATAAGAGGCAGATGGAGGGAGGAGATGGGAATTGGGGGGGTTCAGAATCAGATGTGGGGAAGGTCAGGAGAGATGGTTAGATGGCCGTGATGGTGAATGGAGGTCTGCAGCTGGCGGGGGTGAGGAGTTGAGGGGGCATCTCCAGGACTGAACAAAGACCTGGAATAGGGGAAGCACCTGGGAATCAATGGGGATGACCTTGGCTGTAGCATTGGGTATGTGAAGCTTGGGGAGGCCACTTCCTGTGGCCTGGCAGGGACCCCAGTGGAGCGATGGAGACACTGGCCTGCCCACAGGACTTTTGGCCCAGGGTTTATCCTGTCTACAGGGGGTACAGGCATGGGGGATGGGGCAGAGACTGAGGGAGGGGTCAACCAAAGACCGCCCGGCTTGGGGCACATCCCACGGGCAAGCACGGATCCCTGGCACTATTGATGATCTGTTATGCCTGTAGACAGGAGCATGTTGTCCTCTGAGAGGTTCCACTCAGCAGCTGACTCGAACAGATACAGACACCCACAGCCAAATGGTGGATGGAGATTGAGGACTCTTATGGAAGAGTTGGAGGAAAGATTGCAGGGCCCCAAAGGGATAGGAACTCCACAGGAAGATTAACAGAGTCAACTAACTTGGACACTTGGGGCTCTCAGAGACTGAACCACCAACCAAAGAACATACACCAGCTGGAACTAGGCTTTCCAGCACATATGTAGCAGATGTGCAGCTTGGCCTTCATGTGGGTCCTGTACAAGTGGAAAGGAGACCATACCAAAAGCTGTTGCCTGTACCTGAGATGTGTTCTTCTGGCTGGGCTGCCTTGTCTGCTATCAGTGGGAGTGGAAGCTCCTAGCCTCATGGAGACTTGACATGCCAGGGTAGGGAGATACCTAGGGAAGCCCCCCCCCCACTCATTCAAAGGGGACATGGGGGAGGGATTAGGGGGTGACCGGGAGGGGGTGGTGATTGGGATGTAAAGTGAATAAGTAGAGGGAGAGAGAGAGAGAGAGTGAGAGAGAGAGAGAAAGAGAGAGAGAGAGGGAATGAAAACTGGAACAAAACCTCAAGAAACACAAATAACATATACTCAATGCTATGTATTAACATCATTTTAATGTCAGTAGACTATAGACATAACGTACTCACATCACAGAGTATCAGAAAGTTATAAAAGGGCATGTAAACAATCTTCACATATTGAAGAAGGAGCTTCAAAATGAGTAAGTGAAGATCAGAAATGTGAGCCAAAATTTGGAAAAACTAAAGAAAAAGAGAAACAGGATGGAATGACAGGAGTGGAAACAAAACTCTCTACTTTGTTTTCTAGCTGTAAGTTTGGAAATATGGATGTGGGCTAAAATAAAATCAAGTCAAAGAGAAGAAAAGCAACTCCTAAAATTGTGACCAACTAAGACAAAAGTAGCCACAAAATAATCTTAAATGGCTTTAAGCAAATAAATATGGAGTTAATGTAGCTATAAAGGTAAGAAAAACACAAACATAATGAAATTAGCTAGAACTCTGTTCTAGTAAATTGACGTTAGAAGTATCATTATGCCAGTTCTCTTTCCCCATTTTCCTCTTTCTCTCCATCCACTCTCCTTTCTCTTTCAGCCTAGTCACTACATGTATTGTCTCCATGTGCAAAGCCTTTGCAGAATGTTATTGTCTGGGTTAGCTCTGCAAGCACCCCAATGAAGCTTCTTTCAAGCCATCCAATCTCTTTTGTGGGCAAGGGACATTTGAGGACCGCTTCGCCTTTTCTTAACTTTATCAGGATCCTTGTGGTACAGTAGATTTTTTAAAATTGAAAACAGATTTCCTTCATGCAATCTCTTATGATTATACTTTTCCCTCCCCCAACTCCTCCAAGTTCCTCTCCACCTGCCCAAATTTACATCCTTCCTTGTTCTCTCTTATTAGAAAACAATTATGGACCCTTGTAGTATTTAGTTTTACCCTAGATCTCTCAGCTATCTAGTGTTTGGTTCTTGATTGTGTGAGAAGTATTGGGTATAGGTTCCATCTCATGGAATGGGCCTTCCTCAAATCAGATCTTGGTTGGTTACTCCCAGAAGCTTTGTACCACTATTACACTAGCACATCTTGCATGCAGGTCACCATTGCAGATCAAAGACTTTGTAGCTGGGTTGGTATTTACCTTTCTCCTTTGGAAGCATGCAGAGTTAGTTGTCAAATTATCAGAAGCAAAGAAAGGAGCGCTTACTGGAGGAAGAGCATTGCAAAGCAGCAAGAGAGAACTTTGACATTTTAAATTGCCTTTTCCATGTCTCTCTCTCATCATGAAAGAACAGTCAGTTGGGAGGAAGACAGCTCACCCTTGAGGCAGGTGGTTTGTGCCTGAGAAAGCAGTACAGATTTTATTCACAAAATATTGTATCTGTGAAATTTACCTGTCTGGTTGCTCCCTCAAAGACAGATACAAAGGCTATGAAATGTTTCTCTTTGCTTTAAATATTCCAAGGCTGGGGCGAGTTTACTGGGTAGTATTTGCTGAAAGCCTCCAAGGAAGAGGTGTGGTTTGCAGCAGCCTATGAGGAGGGCCAGCAGTTGATACAAGCAAAGGACAGACTGAAAAGCTTTGGGAAAGGAGAGACTGCAAAAGGAAGACACACACAAAAGGAATTTTTGCATGACTTCTATAAATCAATGAAATGGGAAAACATGCACATGCCCAAAAGCTGACATACTCTCTGTAAAGGCTTGTCAGCACCCCATGCTGCTGGCTCAATTTCAGAGTTCACACAAGCAGAGAACAAAGACTGAGGTACAGTTGTAAATGGCCCACCTAAGCACTGAAGGACTAACCACACCCCCACTGCCAAAAAAAAGAACACCCTAAGACTTAATGTGTCTTAATTTATTTCTAAAACCGGCCAAGAGCAAAAAGGAAGCATTTATCTTGCCTTTTCTGTAATACATTGTGACTCACAGTAAGGAGATAGCTGCTGATGAGGGAAAGTCTCTATTTATAGAAGAATCCAGGCAGAAGAAACATTAGCATTAGAAAAAAACCTCCATATTGCAATTCCTTAATGAAACATTGGATCTTGGCAATGATTAATTAGGTAAATTGATAGGACTCTTTATTTTGTCATTATTTACATACTGACTTATTCTCAAGGCAGGGTCTCATGCAGGCCAGGCTGGCGTTCCAGGCCTGGCCAAGCCAAACATGAACTTTCAATCATCCTGCTTCCGCCTCCTAAGTGCACAGGTTGCAGACTTGCACTCCAACCCCTCTCTAACTTTTGCAGTGCTGGAATCCAATGCAGGGCTTCATACAGGCTATGCAGGCCCTCTACCAACTGAGCTACATCTGCATCCCTGATGAGAGTCTTTACAATGGGGGGAGATGGGCAAGTATCCCCTGATCACACTGATGAATAGTACTATCAGTCAAAACCAAGGAGGTAGACATCACGTGCCACCATGTACCGCGGGAGGAAGGATAGCATTATCTCTTAGATATCTGTACCCAGTCTTTCTGTAATCAAACACCTGTCACCAGCAACTTGAGGATGAAGAGTTTATTTTGGCTCACAGTTCAAGGGTACAGTGAAGCAGGAAAGGCATGGTGGCAGGACTGTGAGACAGCTTGTCACATTGTCTATCCAGCCAGGAAATAGTGGTGAATATTGGTGTTCAGCTTGCTTCCTCTTAATTCTGTGCAGGGCTCCACCCCATGGAATGGCCTTGCCCACATTTAGATCGTCCCACAACCACGAACCTGATCTACATAACCCCCCACTCTCTCCCAAAAGTTCATTTTTGTTAACCCTTGTGCTTAAAATCTGTATGAAAAATGTCTTTTCGTAAACCCCAACTCTACTTCAAAAAAAAATAGAGACCCAGATTTTAAAAAAACATATCAGTGATATAGAAAAGGGAAGCGAAACTGGGTGTGGTGGTGCTTGCCTATGGTCCCAGCTTGGTCTTCATAGCAAGTTCCAGAACAAGCAAGTTTTATAGGATAAAATTGAATTGAGACTTCATTAATCAAGTTCAGTTAATAGACCTTGTTTGAATCCTGATTTAAATTTGCCCACTGTGCAAAGAGAGCTTGAAAATGACTATGAAAATTGGATTATTGACAGAGGATTAAGGAACTATTGTTAATTTCCACCGGCCTGCTTACAGCATAGTAGTTGATTTTAAAACAACAAAATCTTTACTTAAAGATGTATGCCGAAGTCATTTGTGTGAATTTTATTTAAATCTTCTAATTAGGTAGAAATGAATAATTGGTGTCTAAGTGAAATGACATTCACAAAACAAAGTTGGAGTGTAGCATATTGGTAGCATGCTTGCTTAGCATGCACAAAGCCCTGGGTTCATTCCCCAGTACCAGAGAAAAAAATTAAGGGACAATTTTGGAAAAATTATCATTGTTGAAGCAAAGGGAATGTACATGGAAGCCTTTTGTATTATTCTTTCATGTATGCTTGAACATTTTTGATGGTTAAAATGTTGACAAAAAGAAATAGGGCTATAAGCCCTGGATTCTAATTTTTAAAATTACCCTTCATTAACTATATAATCTTTCTCTAGTCACGGTACCGCAGCACTCTCCTCAGTAACAAAGAAATAATACCTGGTTGTTAAAATGTAATGTGGCACCCACATGGCCAGGGTTACAGGAATGAAAGGAGTGCATCTATTTCACCTGTTGTGTTCCTGACTATTGAAGCATCAAGGTCAGAAGAGAGGGGTGGCAGCCGAGCAAATAGAGCTGGTTAAATTGCAGGATGTTAGAAAAGAAAATCACCGCCTTTAAGCCCACTGTGCAGCAATAACAATTTAAGATCTCGGTGTACATTTCTACACCTTGTAGACATTTTTCTGTGACAACAAAATGTATGTTGTTTTCAGAGAATAAACTGGAGTATAATGTGTGTGTTCTTTTGCAGCCCACTGTGTTGTGTGTGTGCTATTATAGCCCCTTGGTAATCATTCTAAAATATATGAAAGCAATATAGAGATGTCAACATGACCTAGTTCCATTTCATTTTCTTCCCACAGCTGCTTTCCTAACTACACCCCTGTCTTTAATGAATATGTACCACACGCACCAGACATTCGTCTCTGCTTTGAACTCTTACAGCTGGTCTTCTAGCTTCTCATTTTACCCTCCCCTGGCCATCCTTTTACACAAAAACCAAAGTGATCTTTCTGAAAGGGCCCTTGCCTAGTCACCCCTTTTGTCACAGCCCTTCAATTCGAGAGCTTCCATGTTTAGCCATCATTTTCAAAATGACAAACTATAGGAGCAGAGAAAGAATCAGAGATTGTTGGAATGGGAAGAGGAGTGGGTAGCAAAAGAAATACTATGGGCTGTTGGAATTATACTATGATTTGATGGGAATGGTGGGGACATCTACACATGTGATAGAATTCACAGAACTGTATGTTGTTCTAAAATGTGAATGTCTATATGTGAATTTGTGAGTTTTAAAGCTGTCAGTTATTCTTCCACTGGCTTACAGATTCAGGGCCTCCTCCTCCTCCTCTTCTTCCTCCTCCTCTTCTTCCTCTTCCTCCTCTTCCTCCTCCTCCTCTTCTTCTTCCTCCTCCCCCTCCTCCCCCTTCTTTTCCTCTTCCTCCTCCTCCTCTTCCTCTTCTTCCTCCTCCTCTTCCTCCTCTTCCTTCTCTTCCTCTTCCTCCTCCTCCTTTTTTGTATGTGTTTTGTTTTTGTTTTTGTTTTGAGATCAGGTCTCTCTATGTAGTCCTGGCTGTCCTGGAACTCTTTCTGTATGTAACCAGGCTGGCCTTGAACTCAGAAATCTGCCTGCCTCTGCCTCCTGAGTGCTGGAATAAAAGGTGTGCCCCACCACGCCCAGCTCAGATTATCTTTTTAGCAGTAGCTTAGGGCCCCTCTGCATTTCTCCTATCCCCAAGTCTGCTTTTGCAATGTAATCTCTGTGCCTCATCCTTAAAATATTGCATCTAGAAAGCATTTGATATTCAGTGAACACATCTGTCATGAACCATGACACCTCTGTGGTATTACTTGTAGTGTTCTCTCTGCTAAAAATACACCCCACCCAGCATCACCAATGAAAAAAAATTTATTTACCTTTCAAGGCATTGTTAAAAATTTATATCCTCCAAGAAGCCCTCCTCATTTTCTCTGTCATAACGGAATCACTCCACCTGAAGTGCTCCCTTAGCATTTTGCTTCTGTCTATCACATTGTCTGATACTACTCACATGACTATGAAATAAAATCCCATACTTCATTCAGATGTAACCACTACCGACAAGTACGTACATTCCTTCCGCTGCTGGGTCAGTAAAGCCTCACTGGTTTCCAGGTCAGGCTACGCCCTGGAAATTTAAATATGCTGTTACATACTATTCCTTCTTACAATTTCAACTTTCAGTTTCATTCTTAATTAAATGAATGATTGCATTTCTACTCTGGTGTTGAATTCTGTTCTTGTCCTGAAAGCATGTGGGTTCTTGCATATGACTCCAAGCAAAGTAGTTTTCTGACTATCCCTGTTCAGTCTCCCTCTCCTGTCTGAGGCAGACAAGCTTGTCTAGCCAGTGTGAGTACTTTGGGGCTGAGGCTGGTGGGAGGACTGTCTCATTTGAAAGTGGGTCAATCCAACGAGAAAAAGTAAGTTAAGGAAATGAGTGAGTCAGGCAGAGAGGTTGGTTAAACCAGAGATGCAGAGCCAGTTAGGTCAGGAAAATTAGGAGAATGTAGAGAGAGGAGCGTCTTTAGAGCAAGCTAAGCCACAAGATGGTTTGGGTAAGGTTTCAGGGAAGTCTCATGTGCACAAACCGACTGTCCAAAGCGAAAGACACCAAGAAATCAAAGATAGGGAAAATCTAGGTTACACAAATGTGATGTATTAAGGACTTACAGACAAAAAACATCTTGGGAAAGATGGACAACCCCACCCCCCAACTTGAGACAGGAAGAAAGGGTTTATATGCTATGTTAAACAAATGTGGACTGCTATATCCAGCATGAATCCAGGGATTGACCTGACTGGGGTGGCAAGATAAAGATGACACCACAGACAGACACAGGAAGAATGGGATAGGCTGGACTGTAATCTCTGATGCAGAAGTCACAATCCCTCTCACCCAGAAGCCTAGCATGTTTGCTGTACACAGCTGAACAGAAAGACAGGGTTATTATGCATACAACTGAATCAAGAAGACAGAGTTTGTGGCATACAGTTGAATGGAGAGGAAGCTTTAGCTAATCTCAGTAGGAGCAATCTCTGTAGGGGAACAGTCTTTGGGCCATAAACATCTGGATATTTTCTGCACGTACAATCAGCATCTATGCAAAGACCAGAGGAAGGCTTTGCCATCCCTCTGAGCCTCACCCAGAGAAAGATTTGCCACTTCCATGGAACTGAGACTGTGGAGGTCTTGACATGGCCATGCCCAGGTCAACAGCACAAGTTCTCTAAGGACTTCACTTGATCCCTACAGTGGACCATAGGCAACTGAAAAAAAAAAGTATGCTGAACTTTCATAGAAATTATAACCATGCCAAACATCCATTAAGTAACAGTTCATTGGAGGGCAGGGCATACTCTAATTTCATTGATTTTTTTTATTGTATAGGGATTTCAATTCACACCAGGGTCATCTGTGAGTAAGATGGAAGTCACAATCAAGAAAGCTGTAGTAAATTCAATCCAAATCAGGACCCCTACATGTAATTATTAAAGAGAGACCCCTTGTCTGTTTTTCTCTATGTGGTATATGAATAGGCCCACCCAATTTAAAGATCCAAAGATGAGTATAAAATGCTCACTGCCTTCAGTCCTATGCAGCACAGATCATGACACTTGTCATCCATGAGAGGCAGTGTGGAAGAATAGGAAGAACTTGAATCTTGGGGTCAAAAAAATTGAAGTTGAACCTATGTGACCTTGGACAAGCCATTCTTGGCTTCAGTGTCTTTATTTAAAAACTGGGATAGAGAGCAACTACGCCATGGAGCCCTGTGATCGTAAAATGGAAGTCTCTAAATGATTCAACTTGTTATCTAGTAAGGACTCAGCAGATGACAGCCCTTTTCCTTCAAAGACACAGATCAGAATTTGCCTCACATTCATTCTGTGAAGCACATGCCGCTCCTTATCCAAGCCTTAACTCTATTGTGGAAGCAGGTTGTGTGTGAATCAACGTTCATACATTTTTATTTTGCTTTTGAAGTAGTATACTCTTCTAATTATAACTATCATGTGAGGTAATATAAAATCCAAATATCCCAAACTACTTAATGAAAGGGTAAATCTTCAGCAGTCTCCCTAACCTCTCTCCAAACTAGGAATGATGTAAAGAGTCTGAATAACAATTCATCCCACCCACATTTTGGTTGTTCACAAAATGGAATCACTGTTCAATTCTGATTCTCAGAATGCAAAGCAAGGGGGCGGGGAAAGAGGAACAAAGGGAGGACAGGAAAGAAGGAATATAAAGTTTTCCTTAATTTACTGAAAAAGAAAGCAGAGGATGGCAAAGCCAGCTCCCCAAACAAAAGTACTCGAAGGTGCTAAGTACTTGAATGATGTTTACTTAGAATCCAAGCTGGTTAATGTTCTACAGGTGGAAAAGTCCCAAAACATAACATCTTTTAGGATAGCATAGAGTTTAAAATAAAGAATTAGTTTGCTAAAGATGCACTTAAAGTGGTCGTTTTTAGAGCCAAGGCTGTTGTCATAGCGCCACAGTGTGTGTTACTTTCACCATTGTGCTCCCGGATTTTTAAAAGACTTTATTTTTTTGGAGCAGTTTTAGGTTCACAGCAAAATTTAGACAGCAGTACATCAAGTTCCCATACTGGGCCAGGGAAATGGCTCAACATGTAAAACAGTTGTTGCACAAACTTCATGAGCCGAGTTTTATATCTGAAATCCATGGTAGAAAGAAAGAACTGAGTCCCAAGGTTGTCCCCTGACCTCTACAGGTACACCATGGCACATGTGCACACACATACACAAAAATAAAGAGATCTCCAGTGCACTCCCTGTTCCCATACCTGCATAGCCTTCCTTCCTATTACCATGATGCCTATCACCCCAGCACTTGTGAAACTGTAGCAGGACGACTGGGAGTTTTAAGACTAGCCTGGGCTACATAGTGAGGTAGAGGCCAGCTTAGGATACAGAGCAAGATCCCATCTCAAAAACCAAAATCAAAACAAACAGGTGAAACCCTTAAGTGAGACAAAGATTTGGAAGTAGAAAGGGGCTGGGCTTCTTTACCAGCCATCCTCCCACACCACTGTGCCAACCTACGGGTACCTGCAAACACACATCCAGTTTTCACCTCAGGCTCTTTAGAACTTCTCTTTGTGGGTGGAATTAAGTGTTGTCTTCTGATAAGTAAGACATGTCTGTAGAAAAGAATGTTTGGGTGGCTGGGGACCTCAGCTTGGGCCACAGGGCTCCATAGCCAATTAGCGCCGGGAGAAAGCTACCCTCCTAGGAGCTTGGAAAAGCCAGGAGTGGGGCCAAGGCAAGCACCACTGCTCACCGACAACCGCCCCAAACCTGCGGGACACAGGGACTGAGGTAGGAAGGCATAGGAACCCTCTGGTTCCCATCTGAGACAGGAGACCTCTGCCCGGGCCACCAGGGTTCCATAGCCAAGCAGCACTGGGAGAAAGTTACTCTCCCAGGAGCGTGGAAAAGCTGCGAGTGGGGACAAAACGAGCACCACTGCTCACTGGACTCCTCCCAGAAACCGAGGGCCACAGAGACTGAGGGACAGGAAACTTCCAGTCTCCATCTTTGGCTGGGGACCTCAGCTTGGGCCACAGGGCTCCATAGCCAATTAGCGCCTGGAGAAAGCTACCCTCCCAGGAGCTTGGAAAAGCCGGCAGTGGGGCCAAGGCGAGCACCACTGCTCACCAGGAACCGCCCCGAACCTGCAGGACACAGGGACTGAGGTAGGTGGGCATAGGAACCCTCTGGTTCCCATCTGTGGCAGGAGACCTCTGCCAGGGCCACGAGGAGCCACGAGAAAATTACTCTCCCCAGCCCTCAGGACACAGAGACCAAGGAGGAAAAGTAAGGCACGGGAACCTTCTGGTTTCTATCTGTGGTAGGAGACCTGTGCCTGGGCAACCAGGGTTACATAGACAAGCAGTGCTAGTAGAAAGTCGCCCTCCCAGGAGGGTGGAAAAGCCGTGAGTGGGGATAAGACAAGCACCACTGCTCACCGGGACCTGGAGACCTCAGCCTGGGTCACAGGACTCCAGGAGAGAGCTGGTATCCCAGGAGTGCTGACACACCTTCGAGCATAGGCAAACCCACCACTTCCGTTCAAACTCACTGGATCAAGAGGGACCCTTGCAGAGCCATCAGGACATAGGAACCAAGAGACAGCTGGGGACGAGATCCTTCTGGTTTCTGTCTGCACCCCAGAGCTGACCCTGTGCCACAGCACTCCAAACACAAACACTTCTCAGAGAGAGCTGGTCTTCAAGGAGTATTGATACAGAGGCCTGCAGGAGGGACAAGCCATAGCCAGACAGAGTAAGATCAGCTAACATCAGAGTTAACAAGATGGCAAAAGGCAACGGTGAGAAACTAACGAACAGAAATCAAGGCTACTTGGCAACATCAGAACCCAGCTCTCACACCACAGCAAGCCCTGGATTCACCAACACACCAGAAAAGCAAGGCTCAGATTTAAATTCAGTTCTCATGATGATGATAGAAGACTTTAAGAAAGAAATTAACACCCTTAAAGAAACGCAAGAGAACAGAGGTAAAGAACTAGAAGCCCTTAAAGAGGAAACACAGAAATCCATTAAAGAGTTACAGGAAAACACAATCAAACAGACAAAGGAAATGAACAAAACTATCCAGGAGTTAAAAATAAAAATAGAAACAATAAAGAAATCACAAAAAGAGACAACCCTGGAGTTAGAAAACCTAGAAAGAGATCGGGAGTCATAGATG